>SMDT01000536.1:0-162063 GCA_005392925.1 Aquilaria sinensis
CCTCAATGGAGAACATACCTTCACGGGGACATTACATTGCAGGAGCAGGGTCAGAAGAGCACAGAACCTTTTGCTGGTGAAGTCCATCCCCGGATGAGAAGTCCCTATCACCGAGCCGGCAAAGTTACTCACTAGGGAGACGATGTTATTCTCCCTTGCCGATGGTTCCCAAGTAGCGAGAAATGAGGGTACTATTGTCCTGATGGAGAAAATCCTGGAGAGGTTGGGAAAGGTAGAAAAACAGGTCTTTTGAAAGCCTGTGTGGTCAAGGTTATTGGAGACCTTCACCGGAGAGTAGTCCCCCTTTATCCGTACTATTGTAAAGGAACCAATGCCTAGCAATTTCTGAGTACCACGTCTGGAGACATATGCTGGGCGCAGCGACCCCCAGGCCCATTTGACAAAGTACAGGAAGAGCATGGTATTGCATGGTGCCGACAATGCCACCCTCTCCAAATGTTTTGAAGTCACTCTGTCAAGACCGGTGACTGCATGGGACAACTCCCTAGCGCCCAGAAGCATAATGGGTTTCCGAGAGTTGTCCACCACCTTTACCCAGCAGTTCATTGGAAGCAAGCCAATGGTAAAGATGCCGGTCCAGATGTTTGACATAGCCCAAAAGAATGGGGAGTCCATCCAGGATTATGTCAAGAGGTTTAACCGAGAAGCCCTCAGTGTGCCAAACTTCTACCCCGAATTTCAAATCATCGCTATGATCAAGGGGCTAAGGAGGGACTCATAGCTCTTCTATGAGTTCTCCAAGGATCTTTCTGACACCCTCGGAGAATTCTACCGAAGGGCCGAGTAGCATATGATAGCCAAGGACCTAAGGATGGGCAGCCCAAAGTTTGACCATAATCACTTTGAGGGTCAGGGTCACCAACCCCGGTATTTTGTCGAGGGAGGGGGCAGACCTCAGAAAGCAAGGGGGAAGAGGCCAGTATCATTTACCCCCCTAAACACTACAAGAATGGACATCTTAATTCCCCAAGAAAGGCAAGGAACCGCAATCCAATGTCCGAAGGCCATGACCTCGGACAACAAGAAGAACACGAAGAAATTTTGTCAATTTCATTGAGACCACAGTGACGATATCGAGGATTACTTTCAACTAAGAAAGTATATTAAATCCTTGATCAAACAAGGGAAACTTCATCGTTACTTGCGGATGCTATCGCCAAAACCCGAGAAAGAAAGGAACAAGATAGGAAAGGAGAGGATGAGGACTATGATTTTGACTGACATCGGAACTGAAGTCCCAAGAAACACCTGCCACCTCTGATGGGCATAATCCAGACAATCACAACTAGAATACCCTCGACTGAGAGGAAAAGAAAAGCACGGGAAATCATAATGATGGAATTTGACAACCTAACGAACAAGCTTGTTTGGAAAGATAGGTCTATAGTGAAGTTTCCACGTGACTACCTTTTCTTGATCACGGCAATGATAGGAAGCTGGGACGTCAAGAGGGTGCTCATTGATGATGGATTGAATACCGATGTCTTGTTCTCCCACTTGTTGCCGAACTTGGGTATTTCCAAGGGTGATCTTAAACCTGTTACCTTGCCTACCTTCAGTGTTGGTCCCTTGGAACTCTTAGTGCTTGGGTGGATTGATTTACCCCTAGTGCTAAGGGGTACCTTGGTCCAGCCCAAGGAAGAATTCCTTGCTTCCACTATGACAAGGTTTATCGTCATAAATGTCCCATCGTCATATAATTCCATCCTCGAAAGGCAGATGCAAGGCAATGTTCACATTCAAACAGATGTGAAATACATGACTGTCATGTTCAAGGTGAAGGAAGGTGACGATGAAATACTCATTTACCAAGCCGAAGTAAGAAAAGTTTTTGTCAGAGCAAGATAGAGTTTGGTGAAAGTTCACACATAGACTACGGACGAGAAAAGCATGACCCATGAAGATGAGATAGAAAGAGAAAGGAGTGATCTTGAAAAGATAAAAAACAGAGGATGTAGAACTTGTCCCTAGCCGAAGTACTCGAGTGGGGAAAAAATTGGTCGAAGGTGAGAAGAAAAAGATTGTATCCCTTCTATTAATGAACAAAAATCTATTCGCTTACTCTCCAAAGGATATGCCTAGAGTAGACCTAGGTATAATTCAGCACAGCCTTAAAGTACGCCCGGAGGTGAAGCTTGTTCTACTAAAAAAGCTTAATCTCTCGCCGCATAAGAACAATTTAGTGAAAATTGAAGTCCAACGACTAACGAAGGCAAGTGTAATAAGGGAGGTCAAGTACCACAAATGGCTTAGCAATGTTGTCGTTGCCATGAAGGAAAGAAGCGATAAACTCCGTATATGCATCAACTTTTGAAATATCAATGTTGCCTGGCCAAAGAACTCATATCCTTTGCCATCAATAGACCAATTGGCAGACTTCACTACCGAATATGGTCTACTTAGCTTCCTTGACACTTTTAGTGGATACCACTAGATTTGGATGGATTCCAAAGACAAGGAAAAAACCTCCTTCATTACTGTAGTCGGTACCTACTGTTACGTCAGAATGCCTTTCGGCCTTAAAAATGCATGAGCCACATATCAAAGGCTGATGAATAGGGTGTTTGACTCCTAAAGTGGGAGAAATATGGAAGTATACACCGAAAATATGATAGTTAAGAGTAAAAAACCTAGTAGTCATATCATAGACTTGGGGAAAACATTCCAACAACTTTGAGAATTTAGAATCTGTCTTTACCCTGAAAAGTGTGTGTTCGGGGTGATTGCTGGCAAATTCCTCAGGTTTATGGTATCCAAAAGAGGTACCGATGCCAATCCAGAAAAGGTTAATGCTTTACTAGGATTCTAAACTCCCACAATGACCAAGTATGTGCAGAGGCTTACGGGATGAATTATTGCCCTTAGCATATTCATCTCTAAATATGGAGATAGGTACCGACCATTCTTTAAAGTACTCACCAAAGTAGCAAAAAATGAAGGCAACTTGGGTCCTGAGGAACATCCTTGGAACGAAGATTGCCGAAAGGCTTGGGATAAACTTAGGAGCTACTTAACCTGTCTGCCAACACCTTGGCAAACATGGGAAGGGGAACCTCTTATCCTCTACCTTGCAGTCACTGAGAAAGTAGTAAGTTCGGTACTGGTGAGGGAAGAAGGAGGAAAACAGCAGTAAGCAAATCCTTGCATGGTGCCGAAGTCAGGTACCTTCTATTGCAAAAAGCCATCTACGCCTTAGTCATGGCATGTAGGACACTCCAGCCCTATTTCTAAGGACATTCTATCATAGTCTGAAGTAACCTACCTTTTCGGGATGTCATGAAAAAGGTGGATCATTCCAGCCAACTGTCAAAATGGTGTATCAAGCTCGATGAATATGACATCATACACGAAGCAAGAAAGGCAATAAAAGGTCAAGCTTTAGTAGTGTTTATTGCCGAACTCCTTAAAGCCGAGGACACCCTAGACGACCTCAAAAATAAGAAAGCTGAATGGGCTTTGTATGTAGATGGCGCTTCAGGGTTAGAACACCAGAGGGCTGGGATAATACTCTAAGGTCCCAAAGGAATGGAAGCAGTCAAAGCCATCAAGTTCATATTCGAGGTCACCAACAACATCATTGAATATGAAGCCCTTGTGGCTGGACTACGGTTGGAAAAAAGAGTTGGTGTAAAGAATCTGAAGGCTTATAATGACTCACAATTGGTTGTTCGATAGACAACAGGGGAGTACAGTGCCAAGGATCCTAACCTAGCAAAATATCATGACCTCATCACAAAACTGATCCAAGAATTTGACAAAGTAAGCATAAAGAAGGTACCTTAGAAAAAGAATGTCGAAGATGACACACTGGCAAAGTCAAAATAGTCAACCGAGATATTTGACCACCTGTGCATAGTCATAATGGCACTCACCATACCAAAGAAAAGGTGGAAAGACCTTATAAAGGAATACTTGGTCAATTCATTCTTACCCCAGGATTTAAGGGAAGTGGTGAAGGTGCGTAGATGCTCCGGAAGGTACTTTATGGTTGGGGAAGAATTTGTTAGTATTGTGCCCAAAAAGCCAATCATGAGATGATTGTATTTTTGCACATTGAGTCATGATATTTTATTGAGGCATTAATCCAGCAATTATGTTTGTTGTTTTGTTTCTGCGTAACGTAATAAGCATAATTGTAACCCTAGAATAATGATATTCTTAAACGTCCCTAGTCTAGTATTATTGTGGAGCGGGTTGCAATAATACATAATGACTAGCATATGTGGAGACTAATATGAGATATCTAGTCTACATATGGGTACAAGTTGGAGAACTTGTGTACTGGACCGACCCACCATGAGAACACTTCATGGATCGTTATATGAGTGTCATAAGTGATTCTCATAGTGATCATGGTATATGTAGTCCTTCGACCTAAGATCATCAAGGTTCCCTACATGTGAGTCACATACTTTGATACTTTCCTTTGTTGCTCGTAACTGAGTGAACTTGAAGGAGGTCATTGGGTATGTCACATATCATGCGGAGGGATTTGTATGATCAAGATGGGATTTGTCCCTCCTATGTAACGGGAGTGATATCTTCGGGCCCCTTGATAGAGTGAGACTTAGAAAATGCATGGCCATGCTTCGATGAGTTGATATATGATATCAATGTCATCAGTTTAAGTTGGTCTACTCGGTAATCAAGAAACCAAAGATTGGGCTATACGAGAGTGACACATTCCATGTCTCGTGCTTAGTCTTGATATCTTGGACAAAGGGACAATGGCATATATCGGTGATGATCATAAAGGTTTAGTCGAATCACCGACAATCTTGTCACTTGGGTAGCAATGATGTGTTGCTAGACACCGCTCATTGCTTATGATCATAAATGTGATTTATGATCATTGCCAATGTGGTAAGAGCCTATTGGGTCGCACACATAGAGCTATTTGGATCATTAGAGTGCATGGGCTAATTATTTGGGTTATGGTTTCACTTTAATTTCGTATTAATAATGGGCCCAAGGAGTTGAGCCATTATTAAGCCCGAAATTAAAGCCTAATTGGATTAGGGCTTTGAAACCCATTAGGCCTGGAAGTTGAGTCTCACTATAAATACAACTTTTAAGTGAGAAATTCGCAGGTCTCCTTGCCCTAGCCTCCCAAAAGGACAGCCGCACTCTTCTCTTGCAATTCCTTGGAGGACGCAAGCTAGCACTGCGAGCGCAAGAGAAACGCATCTGCCGGGACGTGGTGGAAGCGTGGTGATCCCGAGAGGCTCGTGTGGATACCATAGAGAGCCTGAACACGTCAACTGTTCAGGTTTTGTGATTCGACTCTACAGTTGAGTGAGAGATCTCAACCGAAAATTAGGTATGAAATTTTCGAACACCCGGTTTACCCCGTTTCACTTGGATCCTGGAGGGTTTCGGTTAAATTCCGCTGCGCTGTTTGGCTCCCGAAACCCAACAGAATTGTACCTCCAAGGGTACGCAAATCCACTGCAAAGGTGCATCAGTGAAGAAGTCATCGAGACAATCCTCACAAAATTCCATGAAGGAGCTTGTGGATCTCACATCGAGATTGACGCCCTTGCTGGGGTACTACTTCGGCAAGGATATTTCTGGCCTACTTTAAGGAAGGACGCAAGGTAGTTCATCAAAAAATGTGATTAGTGCTAGCGACATGCCTTTATCCCAAGAGTACCGTTGGAAGAGATAACTTCGTCTGACTATCCTTGCCCCTTCAATGTTTTGGGTATGGACCTCCTTGGCCCTCTCCCGACGACTCCTGAAGGAGTGAAGTTTTCCGTAGTTGCAGTAGATTATTTCACCAAGTGGATTGAGGCAGAGCCTCTGGCAAAAATTTTGGCAAAGGAGATCTAGAAGTTTGTCTGGAAGAACATCATATGCAAATTTGGTGTGCCGAGAGTGATAGTAGTAGATAATGGTTCCTAATTCATTGATAGAGGATTTCAGGAATTTGTGACCAAGCTTGGTGTAAAATTACACTTTGCCCTAGTTGCCATCCTCAAAGCAATGGACAAGTTGAAGTGTCCAATAAGACAATAAAAGATGGTTTGAAGAAGAGGTTGAAAGAAGCCAAGGGAAAATGGCCTGGAGAACTTTCGAGTGTACAATGGAGTTATTGAACAACTCCTAGAAGAGCTACTGATTAAACACCTTTTTCACTCGTGCTCGGCACTGAGATTATTATCCCTGTCGAAGTCATTCAACCATCTATCAGAATGCAGGTGTTCGATGAAGAAGGGAATAACCTCTGATTAAGAACCAAGTTAGATATGATTGACGAACATAGGGAGATGGTCGAACGCAGAAGAAAAGCTTTTCAGCAAAGGGTAGCCGTTGCTACGAACTTGCATGTCAAACCTAAAGCGATCAAGAAAGGAGACCTTGTTCTTTGAAAGGCTGAACTAGAATCCCAAGGACCATCTCATGGCGTATTTTGGGCAAATTAGGGAAGACCTTATTTGGCCCTCGAGGAAGTTCGGAGAGAGGTCTATAAACTCGGGAATGCTGAAGGAGAAGAGTTGAAAAATAGATGGCATTCAGACTTTTTGAAAAAATTCTACACTTAAGAAATTTCCAAATGAGGAGCTTTATTATAAGAAGCCTCTGCAAAGAAGTCAGCGCAATATGGTGATCTTCCGAACGAGGGTAGCCGAATATGGTTGTTTCCAAAAGTACCTAAAGAAATCTTGTACAAGCTTTACCAAAGGAGGATAGCTGAATATGGTGATCTTTTGAAGGAGGATAGCTGAACATGGTTGTTTCTAAAAGTCCCTAAATGATCTTGTACAAGCGTTATCGAATATGGTTGATTTTGAAAGTACCTAAGTGCTCTTGTGCATAGCAAGTTTCCCAAAAATGTTGCTTGAATTCTACTATGAAACACTTAGGAAAATATTCACAACTCTCCAAAATGGAAAGGATAAGGTTTTGAATCTTTGATAGTATTTTTGCCAAGGATCGTAAGTTAGCCGAAGGTGGTGAGTCAACAGAAAATTTTGTGGGCATGCAATACTTGCCGAAGATAATGCTAATCATAGACTTAGCCAAAATTTTGAGAAATAAGGACAATTCCATTAGAGAGTGCAAAGTACAAAACAAAACTACAAAAATAGAGCCCTAGGGGTTATTTTCCCCATCTATGGGCTCATTGGCATCATCCTCATCATCATCAGCATCTTTAGCCGAAGGAGGATGCTTTGGCAGGTTGAGGAACTCCATCTTTCACCACGATGAGGATGGTCCTTTGGGTGTCTCGAGAGCTCTTAGGAAGGAGGTGTCGAGGTCGGGAAACCATAAGAGCATCTGATGGCAAGCAAGGCAGAAACCATCTTGATAGGAGGACTTCACTGCCTCCTTTGCTCTGGCCTTCTCAGTTTTCAGATGCTCCACCTCCTTCTTCAGCACCTCCATCCCCTTCTCCGCCCTCTTCCTCCTCTTCTTCTTCTTCTTCTTATTCTGCTTCTTCAGCTACTTAATTTTAGCAAAAAGGTTGGCGTTGATTTCCAGTGCCTTGGTGAAATCAGGTATGGCTTCCTTATTTTCCTTTCGAAGGACCTCCCTTACCGAGCTGGGTTCCGCGACCTTCACCCCGAGGTAAGATATTTTAGTGGAGCACTCATCGAGGAGCCCGCTCTGGCTCTCCAGCACCTCCTGGAAAAGCTTGGCCAGGTCCTTCTTGGAAATTTTGTTGAGCTTGCCATATTTCATGCATGAGCTCGTGAACATCTCCTTGGCCTTGGCCAAGTTCTCCTCCGACTAACTTCAGATGGACGACTACTTGGTTGCCCAGACCCGAAGATAGCCCCCGTATGCTAACAACTGCAAGGAGAAAAAGCTTGATGTGAGTTACAGCAACGTACAAACCCAAAATTTCTCTAAGTACCTATGGACTAAAGATTACTTGCATAGCATGCTAAAAAATCCAAGCAGCAAGGATCTCCTTGTTAAGGCAGTCCTCGGTTAAGGTCTGAAATGTCGCATTCATGATGATGCCTCTTGCCATTGTGGGACCATTTTCTGGCAACGTTTCGAAAATAGGTCCATGTCTTCGGTGAATGTCCAGAAGGGTTCTCTTGGCACTTTATCCCTTGGGATCTTTGAATCCCGAACAGCCCTCTTCCGAAGGTGGCCCATCATCCATTCCGCCTAAGCCTGGTCTTCTACAAAATTGTGATGAAGTTCTTTTATCACGTTGTCTCTTAGGCATTCATCTACAAAATCTAAAATGTCGAAAAAGCTGAAATTCATAGATGAATGACCAAGAGGCAAACTTGGTTGAACTTCAGCATCCTCACCGTTCGAGTCACTGACATCAAGGACATTAGTTGGAATCTCCTTACCCTTCCCCTTTGTCGTTCCTCTAATTCTTCACCCAAAATCTCCCCTAGTAAGGTCCCCAAGGTTTTAGTAGCGGCATTGGGACTTTGGGGAATTGACAGGATGGCCATCTCCAATGAAGGGTCTGCACCTATAGACAAATGATCCAGTGTCCCAGGTTGGTCTTCAGGGGGAGGGCCAGGGAATCCTCCTTCAATTTCTTGGTATTTGGAGCTGAATACTGCCCAGATGCCCCTTCTTCCTTTTCGGGGCCTTTTTCTTTTGCTCCCCTTTCTCCACTTGGCCGAGGAAAAGGCTCTTGTAAAAAGCTACTAATTTATCGCCCATTTCTGCAAAGAGACAAATATCAGTGTAAGAATGAAAAAATCCCAAATAACAAGTTGGAATGAACCTTACTCTTTACAAGGGCTGAATAGAATAGTTCACCTTAAAGAAGCATGACTAGCTAGGACTTCTTCCTGTCCATTGTTGGTTTTGGCATTTTTTTCTCAATAACATGCTCCTTGATGACCCTGAGCTCCCGAAATACCTCTTTGGTCAAAAAGTTCCATCTAATGGGGAAGGGGTACAATGGACGTGAAGAAGCTTGGTTTGACCAGTCAACTACTGCTCAAATACGGGTGTCAAATTCCTTGAACTGAGATTCAAGTTCAAGGGTAAACAACTTCGACGAATTCATCATGTTGATGTCAAGGGTCCCGAAAGCCCACTTAGCAAGCATTTCCTTCCATTTCTCGTCCACCATCATAAAGAAGTACTTCTTCTACCATCCTTGCCAGCTATCTTTAGTGTCAAAGATGGAAGTGAACTTCTTGCTCCCAGATCCTTAAGGGAGCAAGAAGTAAAACCTGCCCTTCAGAATGAGGTGAAGCTTGGAGTATTGCTTGAAAAAGATGAAGTGATGGGCTATCTTAAAAACCCTGCACATGCAAAGAAAGGAGTTGAAATTAAAGTAGGTGTTTGGTGGCAATTGGTTAACGACTACGCCATGAAATTGGAAAAAGTTGCTCGCCATCTTCGGTAGAGGATATTGAAGTCCCGCCTTTAGTTAAGCTCTGAGGACCGTAACCCCATTACATTGAGGAAGGTACCTCAGCTCACCAGGGTCAAAGAGCCTAATGATGGAATAAAAAGGTAGAAAAAATTTTGCTGACCACTTCTTCAGTTTCTTTGAAGTGGCGCAATTTGGATGAGATTTGAGAGGAATCTAACTCTTGGGAACAGAATGAACTTCGGCTAGAGAATAAGGCATGTTCAGACAAGAAGAACCTTAACTTCGGAATTAATGGGAGAAAAGGGGACTAGAGAGAGAAACCGACCTTGGAGACACAAACCTATGAAAACTGCCACAAGAGACTGTCGGAAATTGCTCATCCGCTAATGTTGCTACAGGAAAAAGCTGTAGAGCGAAGGGGAGTTAAAAAGCAAGAGGAATAGAAGTAGAAGAGTGAGGAAACCTTGAATGGAGATCACTTTATATAGCCCGAAGAAGGCAGGCAAAATGACGCCATATGACCGTCTATAGGTGAAGAGTTGTAATCGATGTAACAGGTGCGAAGGTTGGCAAATGACCTGGTGACACTTGTCATTTGGTGCGAGAAACAAGGGAATGCCTGTTGATCTTGTAGGTTTATGTCACATAACCCGTGGTGACACGAATGCTCAATCAGAAGACAGGATGATTCATTTGTAGGAGGCGAGAGCAAAAACCCTATGGTGAAAATAATTCCTTGCGTGCCAAAGATATAACCTCACTAGAATTAAAAAAATTGGTTAAGGTATAAAACAACTTCTTATGTGCCGAAGGTGTGACTTCACCAAAAATAAAAAATTGGCTTGAAGTAACATCCTCACCAAGGGTTCAAATTTAGAAAGTAAAACACAAACAAAGGGTCCAAAGAGAATGCCGAAAGTACAACATAGACAAAAGAAAGGGTCTCGGACCGAGAGCTAGCTACGCCAAAGGGATGATGTTAGTACAGAGAAGTTCTTTTGCCAAGGACGGCTTCAGCTTCCTAAAGGTAGGATTTTCGTAACATGCTCCTAGATGATTAGTACCGAAGACACAACTTCGGTATTTTGGAGGGGGGCATGTGATAGCCGAAAGGTTATCGACCACATGACTTTCTTATTGGCAGACTTGGCACCACCTTTGGAAGGATCACGACTAACCTGGGGAGAATTCTCCACAGCACCCTCGAATATTTATATCACCGACTTTAGGAAAAGACTCCCTGCCATCCTTGGGAATGTACATTACCAACCTTAGTAACGTAGGTCTACCACCCTCGACAGTGGAAATGTCTCCCGAAGATAGGTTTGCCTATCCAAAGGGCCTTCTCCAGTCACCCTCGGTTGAAATTCCTGTCAAAAGGGGTTTCAAATCCCCAAAGGGGTCTTACGGAGAAGCGACAAATACAGTTGAGGTACCTCTAATAAGAAGCCTCACGCGCGCCCCTACCCTCTGGCCGAAACTACCCATGGCCAACTTGAGATTCCTCTCTCCGAAGGTGTGGACCGGATCCAGCTGAACACATGCCCTGATCTGCTCAGGCTAGGCACAATAGCCTTTTTCCTTCGTCTTCTTATAAATCCTTGGGAGGCTCCCAGGTAATAACGTACGAGACTTTCTCTTTCCTACTTTTGGCTCTTAGCAACTTCTCTCCCATATAATGACGTAGGCGTTGGAGGCTCCTTCCCCAGAAACATACTCCGAGGAGCTCCTAACCCATATTCTTCAAGGTCTTGCAGATACTTTCTCATTGGAAGTCTTTCTCTCAGGCCCAGCATGTCATACAATGAAGATGTCACCGGGCATCATTAACTACAGTTGTTGTTTTTTTTGCTAACAAAGGCTAGTGAAGCACAAGGGAGGGCTTATGGAGCTTGTCATCGAGAGTTTGCTCTAGGGTGGGAGCTTAGTTGTGGATCTTAGTAGTGTAATTTAGTGTATAGTTTTCATACACTAATTGCCTCAAATGTTCATGTTAAGTAGTGAACTCTGGGGTCACTCTTGGGTGTAAGCATAGTCTTCTATGTATGGATGCTTACATGTGGTTGATTATGTCTGGTTAAACTCATAGATGCTTTCTATGCTTTAACAATTTAGTGTATAGTTTTCATACACTAGTTGCCTCAAATGTTCATGTTGAATAGTGAACTCTAGGGTCACTCTTGGGTGTAAGCATCGTCTTCTTTGTACGGATGCTTACATGCGGTTGATTATGTCTGGTTAAACTCATAAATGTTTTCTATGCTTTAACAGTTTTGAAGTTGAGTTTTAACAAAATGCCATGGCAACGTGTTATGTTTTATTTACTTGTTTTATTACTTAAGTGAAAGCATTACTCATGCATGGTAGCGTAGTAGGCTAATTAACTAGAAGTGTGAAGGTTTTAACTAATGTGAATGTAATCAATTAGCCAATCATGACTAGTGTGGGACATGTTCCCATAGGCTTTTTGGGTAGGGCCATGGGAGGCTGTTTCAAACTTGATGCCTGGTGACATCTTCGTTGTATGACATGTTGGGCCTGAAAGAGAGACTTCTGGTGAGAAGATATCTACAAGACTTTGAAGAATGTGGGTTAGGAGTTCCTCGGAGTGTGTTCTCAGGGGAGGAGCCTTTGACGCCTAAGTCAGTATATGGGAGAGAAGTTGCTAAGAGCAAAAAGTAGGAAAGAGAGAGTCCCGTGCATTATTACTTGAAAGCCTCCCAAGTATTTATAGGAGGATGGGGGAAGAAAGCTGTTGTGCCTAGCCTGAGTAGATTAGGACACGTGTTCGGCTGGATCTAGTCCGTACCTTCGGAGAGAGGAATCTCAAGCTGGTCATAGGTAGTTTCAACCAGATGGTAGGGGTGTGTGTGAGGCTTCTTGTCAGAGATCACTCAATTGTATTTGTCATTTCTCCATAAGACCCCTTTGGGGATCTGGTACCCCTTCGTACAGGAATCTCGACCAAGGGTAATTAGAGAAGGCCCTTCAGATAGGCAGACCTATCTTCGGGAAACATTTCCATTGTCGAGGTTCGTAGACCTACATTATCGAGGTTGGTAATGTACATTCCCGAGGATGGCAAGGAGTCTTTTCTTGAAGTTGGTCGTATAAATATTCGAGGGTGATGTAGAGAATTCTCCCCAGGCTGGTCGTGATCCTTCCATGGGTGGTGCCAGGTCTGCCAATGAGAAAGTCATGTGGTTGATAACCTTTCGGCGATCAAAACTGCCTTTAAATTTGTCAATGCAATCTATATTACATTATCTTTGGTAGAAATATCAAATTTCCCACGAATGTTTTGGGTTAAGACCAAATTTTCTGCTAAAGTTTCTTCTGTTCCAAAATCTTTTAAAGTTGGCTCAAATTGGCCTCTGACCATTAAAAGTTGTTGGTTTTGAAATTTTAGGGTGATAAATATAACTTTTAACAAATTTTAAGGATTTTAAGTAATTGATCACTTTCTTTAACAAACTCCAATCCATCTTAAGGATTTGCCTCAAAGCACACTCTGTATAAGTAGAGGTAATAGAGGAATACAAGGATTAATTATGGGGATGGTTAGCATTAAGGATGAAGGTGTTGGAGGGAGCAAACACAATGAAGGTGGACTGAATTCTATTAAAGGAACAGGGATAAACTACCTAAAGACTTGAAAATTTGCTAAAATTACATTATTACCCTAAAATTTCCCAAACCTACAACTTTTAATGGTTATTGGTCAATTTGAACTAAATTTGAAACATTGGTGGGATTTGGGACCAAAAGAAACTTTAGTAGCACAGTTGGTTCCAACCTAAAATGTTAGTGACAATGTTTAGATTTTTGATGATTTTAATGAGTTTTTTTGGTTATATTCTTTGGGTTGCAAATCTAAAGTTTATGACATTTTTCTCAAGTTTCAAACTTGTAGAATGTCTCCTAAAGAAAGATTGGTATATATAGTTTCTTGTAACAACATTTCAAATTATTGTAATTCAAGTCCTTGCATGTCTTATATTTTAGGATTAAGCCCTCATATGTTCTAACATCTAGAAGAATTCCTTTTTTCAATGTCAAAATTTTTACATCTCACAATCAAAACCATTTTTTCCTAACGGGCCTCCGTTTCTCCTCACCCATTCGGTTCTCGTCTAGTCTGCCATCCTAAAGTTCATTTCACCTGTATTGAGGTTTGTTGGATATTTTCCTTCTACTATTATGATTGGTGTTTTATTGATCTTTTTGGATATTCATGTGAAGGTTTTCGACTAGGACATAAGAGTGGGAAGCCATTTTAATTCATTTTCTAAATAAAAAGGCCAAATCTCCTATTGAATTCTAGGCTTTGTTTTTCATGTTTTTCTTACTAGTTATTGTTTATTGTAGTTCTTTATTTAATTCTCCCCAATCCAAAAAATTTTGGCACTATAGCTACTGCAAATGTTCCACTTCTTAGTTTAATAGGATTGGTTGCAAAAGCTTGTTAAAAATGTCATTCTGCATTTCATTTGCACGACTAGTTTACAGATGTTAATTTATGGAATTTTGAGGAAACCAATAAAATATTCCCATTAGATCTTGTCTTTCTTTTTGCCTTAAAAGATACAATTTTGAAAAGCTTTTATGACCTGGATATCTAGTAATGTCCCTACGTTGAGATGTTTTTCTTCAGCAGTGCGATATGTACCCAAGCTTGGAGATGTTCTAAGGCAAAAGAGGATATTTTTGAATGAATCCCCGTAAACTCATTACGAGTTTCATGGTGATGTTGATTTGAAACACCTGGGGCTTAAATAGACTGTATACTGAATAAAGTAGGTTATGGAACTCCCGAGAGTTTTGAGAAGGTAGTTTGATTGTGAGATATAAAAGTTTTGAGGTTTTAAAGGCAAACAGAAAGTTTTCAGGGGTCCCTACCAGCTCTTCACTTTTTTCCATTCATTTTAATGGTTGTAGTTAATGACAAGATGAATTTTATAAAATTTTCATAATTAGAGGATGAATGGTGTAATATTTTATAATTTTAGGATGAATCTGTAACATGAGTTTTAGTTCAAGGATGGGTGCTGTTTACAAATTTTTATTCTTGTAATTATAGTATCGCATGTTTTAATTAGTGTTAATTTCCTTTGCCTGTGTATATTTACTTTTTTTTAAAAAAAAATTTCAAGACATTAGTTATATAAGAGGAATGAGCTTTGAGTTAATCTTTTGTGGCTCTCCTCATGGTTGTTAGTGATATCCTGAGAAGCCACTAGGGAAGAAGAACTTGATGTTGCCACGAATTGTATTGGAGGGGGTGTCGAAGACCACCATATAAGATAGGGTATCCAAACTATGTGATTCCACATGAGTGTTTGAACTTACCCAGGAAAGATCCTACCAAATGATGTATTTTCCTCCTAATTACCTTCTTTGTCATATTGTGACCACAGCTGCTTTTACAAACTTCCTAGAGCAAGCCAAGGATTCTTTATGTCACACCCCACACAAGCCCCAGCCTGTGCACTCTCAGTGCCACTCACCAAATTACCCAAGAGTTATTAACTACCTATTATTTTAGCTGCTGTTTGTTAGGTAGTTTTAAGTCTTATTTTCTTAAGCTGAGAGCTGGGAGGTGTCCCAGGAGGATTATGAGCTAATAAGAACATTAACCTGCAGCTTAAGTAGGGCCCAACCACTAACTTGCAACACAAGGCAAGGCTGTAAATCAATAACTTGCAATACAAGCAAGGAATACACTTAATCTATTAAGTGTCTAGGATGTGTGCTCATCAAGTGTGCTACTTTCATGAATGACAACCAAGAAGCCCACATCTTTGTAGTTTGAAAATCAAGGTTTCCATGCACATGTATATTCGGCTAAACACAGTATCTCAAGAGGTATCTCCATGAAACATATCCGCATACTCATAACTTAACATAACTTGGCACATAAGCATCCAACATATGTACATACAAAACCATGTACTAACAAGGCTGCATATACACACAAAATAGCCTAAGTACAAGAATCACTAGCTTGGAAACATACCAAGGATGCTACAAGTCCAAAATAGCCAAGGTTAAGTTTTACAAGCCATGTACCCTTACTCCCCAAGAAGATACCTAAGTGTGCAATACAGCAGCACACACTGAAGCACCAACCCAATGACCATGTTCATGGTCATGAAAGTGAACACTACAATCAGAGCCATAGTTCACACATCCATCCTGCACCTAGACTGATCCCACAACTACACAAGCTTGCAAAACTTAGAATATAAGTTTCGGCCTTAAACCATAAGACATGTAATGCAAGTAATCAAGCCAAGATTCAGTTGGCACACACCTTGAGCAATAAGTGTACTAACTAGCACACAAACTAGCAACTCAAGCAAACTACTCAAGCTGTATATCCTTTCCTGAAACAAAAATGTATGCGCAGTGAGTAACAATTACTCAGTAGGGATTCACAAACGACCATGTAAGGTCTACTTAGTTAAGTCCATGACTTAACCTCCACAAGCTTACTTGTCCTACAAGAAAGACATGAAAACAAGGAAAACACAAAGAGGCCGAGACATATAATCATCATAAACCATCAATATATGGGTTAGCATGCACAAACAGACAACCAAGCACACAAAACACACACACACACCACAAGATACATTTGGCCATATTCACTAGCATGTGTCCATGTGCACTTTTTGCACTTCCACCTTCACAACTTTACTCCCATTCCACTAGAGCTCCGAATTCACTAGCAAGTTGGCCTCCCTCACTAGGAATTCTAACACATGCCATTACCTTGACTAGCTAGCCAAATAATACAAGCCCGAAAGCTTCTCAATATGCCCATCAAGCAACTAAGATCACATAGCAAATTTCAACCATCACTTAGTTACTTTATTTACTTGCTCATGGAATATAACCAAGAATCCAAGTAAACCGTGAAACCCTACCTCAAATTCAAAAGCTTGAGCTCTCGGTTGCTTGAGTAACTAAGGCCGAATGTTCCTCAACAAAGATGGCCTAACACATTTCAATTACCAATTAGGCAACAATACCCCTTGTTCATGGAATCTATACCATGTATTCAAGGAAATCACAAATAGTTACCTAAAAAACTAGCTTGAAAGCTCTCAGCCGAATCTTGTTCTTCCAATTTCAAAGCTCTAAACTTAAAATTCAAGGTCGCCTACCTCCTAATTTAAGGATTCCAAGCTTGGTTTTGTGATCAAGCCTCCATTTCCACCTTAATTGGCATTAAAACGGCAGCAATTCTTCATGAACACTTCAAGAACACGCAAAGCCTTTTGGAACCTTTTCAATTTTCGGTCAACAAAACTAAAACGCAACCAAGCCCGTAAACATTTGTTTAATTTGTTTAATGGAGAACACGGTAGCCGGCAGTGGACACATGTCCAATAAAATGGTATAATACTCCATTTGATCCCATGTTAATTTGCATGGTACGTTTCACCCTTCAAGTCTCCATAGTTACACTTTAGTCACTAAAATGCATGTTCTTTTTGGCATTAATCTTAGCTCATGGCCTACATTGCCAAGCTTTAATCAAAATGGCTAAAAATGGTTATTAGCCCATGCATAATTTCGGCATTTTACCAAGCTTAATTAACCATATAATATTCGTATATTTCTTGGTGGAATACATCATAATAACCGGCCATCAAAGTCATCAAATAATTGGTCTAATTCCTCATTTTTCCTTGTACTTATTTGCATGGCGCCATTAACCCTTAAATGCCTCATTGTTTCATTTGCATCACCAGTTCAAGTGTACATTGTAGTCCTCCAACTTTATTTCATGCCAAAAACATCATGGTCTAATTTTCCATGCACACTTAGAATCCAAACTTTCTTAGGTTTACACTTACACTTTTATCCCCATTTTCAATCAAGTCCCTCATGGTTTAAATTGGTGTTTTTATAAATTCTTGGCCTAAGCCAAGTACTAAGGGATGGTCCTAACACTTTAGCTAGGTCTTCCCTCATCCAAATTGTAGATAAGTGAAGGTTCATTACTGCTTTTGTCTAGTCCTATGTCCAATTAGCTTGGTAGACAACGAATTCTGTCTCAGT
The DNA here is from genome assembly GCA_005392925.1 of Aquilaria sinensis. NCBI lineage: Eukaryota > Viridiplantae > Streptophyta > Magnoliopsida > Malvales > Thymelaeaceae > Aquilaria > Aquilaria sinensis. The sequence goes on from SMDT01000536.1 coordinate 17,402, forward strand.
TATTGGATGGACTGATTGTAAGTAATTCATCTTCAAATACAATAACCAATCTGATTTACTTAAAGATAGAAACCCCTTGGGACATGGAAGGGGCACTTATCTTAGTTTAAAGGTTACAGCTTCACCTCCAAGAAAAAGACCACGAGTTCATGTCAATTCCTATTTGTGTATACGCTTTTATCTTATCGTGGTGTGGGCCCAACCCAGGACCTTTAATTAAATTAAGATTTAGTTGTTTCACTTTTAGTTGTAGTTGGCTAAGTTGATGCTTGCATAAATTAAAACTTGCACCCTACTAGTTCATTAACCTAACATATACAATATGCAAACTTAACTTATCATTCCTAGACCTTAATCTTTTTTGAACCATCACTTAACTCTTTAATAGATGCATTTATATGAACTTATGGGTGGTATAAAACCCAACCAAAGGTTCAAAATATCTTAGATTGGTTTGGGCTTTAAAATCGATGTGTTGGGGGTACCCTTAGGGTTGCCCTAGCTTAAGGAGGAAGGCACGGTGGCCCCGCATTGCTAAAGCTCTGTGTTGCATCACCAACAACCTGAACACTCTGATCGTAGTGAACTCTATCTCATGTGAGCTCAACAAACTTTACCCCGAACGGTTAAGGCTGAGGACTTCTTTTTTCTAACATCACCTAGTCATTTTTTGCCTAACAATTTAATGCATTACATACTTACTAACACTAAAATAAAACATCAAGTGAACACCATAAAGGCCTTGGTTCTACTTAGGACTTAGTCTTTCATCTACTCAGCTAGTTTCACTAGTCGAGTCTCTACTTTCACAAGTAACCTTGGTGGCCCTCGACTCCACTTAACCTTGAGATGATGACAATAAGTCATTGGCTATCCTTGGTCCATGACAATCATTCCTATTGCTCAGTTTCTCTCACTAACTTTTGGAAGTAAAGCTAAACCCTAGCAATGATTCTACTCCCATTGTTTTTACCCAAGGGCACATAACTAATGGAAGAATAACCTATCCATCCATTTACCCCCAAAAGAGTTCTTTACTCCTTACTTCTTCTATAGTCACCACCTTTATTCCGTGGTTAGAAATGAAATTAAACTTACCTAGTTACCTTCTTAGCATATGGTTGAACCGCTTGATTGCATAGCTAGCCTAAGGAACTCATTTGTTCAACTAGCTAGTCATTTGTTACTAACTAGGCTAACCGAAACTAGCTTGCAAAAGAAAACAGTCTATGGAACCTTAGAATAATTCCAATCTAAAGCATTTAAGCCTCTACTTATGTGATTTTACAAACTGGCAAGTGGTCATAGGTTATTGGGTACCGCCCCAACACCTAATGCTTTTTTTTTTTAGGTTCTAATGCACTTGGGTATGTTAGCCCTATTCAACAAAACTACCCAACATGCCAAACAAGACAATGCAAGTAAACTGATTCCATAATTCTAATAAGGAAACTAAACTACTAGTGAAATGGTAAGGACTTACCTTACACTAGCCACTCATTACCCGCTAGTTCACTACGGCTACCCATTGCATCCGACTAGCGACTAACTACTCTAACCATATGAATGGTGAAAGCAAAGCTTGAACTACTACTCTGGTGTACTAGGTCAACTCCTTATGGCAACTGCTGTTGGGGACAACTTTCTAGATTGGCCTTGACTTGACTGAGACTTAACCTAACACTAATTCTATGACCACTTAGACCATTGGCAATGGTTTCCTAGGTGCAAGCTAAAGTTCATGCACTTTTTGCACCTCTGGGCCTAAGCCCTTTTCCTAAATGTTCTGTTGTAGCTCTTTGGTCTCTAGCCAGCTTATGCACTATGGGCATACAGAACATGCTCTGACTAGGTTGGATAAGCTAATCTCCACCTCGTTGTTTTGTGTCTTTGACTCCTTTAAATATCTTTCAAGAGTTATTGCATCCTGGATTGTTCACTGGTGGTCCTACATTGATGTTCATTAGATGCCTATGTTTGCTAGCTTAAGGTTTTGATGATCTCATCCTCAAGCTCTTATTCTTGAGCATAAGGGTATGAGAGTGCTTTTTTATGTTGCTTTGCAGCCTACATGACCAAGTGCTATCACTTAGGTCAGGGCATCCTCTGCTTTTTTCAATGTTGCCTAACCCATTCAAGCTGGTACTCCCTACCTTGAAGGATTCTATGCCATCTTAATCCTCCAGATCATGTGGCCTACCACATCTGTGGTCTTAAAAAACCTCCTCTAGGATGGTGGTCATATCCCTCTACTTGCACCAAGGCATACTTATGCCTTGGGGAAAGTCAAAATAACTGCCCCAAAATTGCCACACTAGACTACTAAGATCCATTCTCAGAGCCCTTGCGTCTGAAAGCACACCTGACCTAGTTTTCCCCATCGTAACCAGTAACCAAAGCCATACGACAACTTACAAATATTGGTTAGTTCTAACTACCATAACACAAGGACAATCCACTAGATCTAAATTCCTAGCCTCCAATGACCATGATTGAGCTTTGATACCAAAGCTAACACGGCCCCTCATGGCCCTACCCAAGAAGCCTATATGAACTTGTTCTATACTAGTCACAATTGGCTAATTGATTATGTGCACACTAATTAAAATCTTTATGCTTTTAGTCAATTAATCATACTATGCAATCATGCATTAGCATATGCCTTAACCTAATCAATAAAATAATGAAATAACACTTTAAACATCACCAAATAAACAACTGTAGTTAATACCATAATGTAAGGAACAAGTAAACCACAAATAAGAATGATAAGATTCAAATAAACCATATACCTGCTAGTGAGCCTAGTTCAATAACCATTAATGATTGACGACCTTACGGAACATATCTACACAAAAAATGCAAAGGGAATGAGAATCCAAGATTCTCAATAAGGGATTCTTCAGCCTGAAGAAAAATACTAAGGGTACACACACACACACACACACACACACACAATATGAAGTCCACTATGCGCTTTTGCAGTCGGAGGGCTAAAAGATGCGCATATATTCAAGCCCCTTGGGACCCCACCTTTTCCTAGTCCTTCTATGGGTGTCACTCTATGCCTAGCAAGTTTTAGCCCCTAACTCACTCCTAGTGAACCTTAGCTTACTGACATAGTGCATGTAACCTACCTTTACTTGTTGTGCAGTTGAACATGGTAGATGCACCTCGCTTGACTTCATAGGAATTCACTAAGTGTACAAAGCCTTCATATAGTGCCTCAAGTCCTTAGATTTGCCTAGGTCACTTGTGTACTATGCTTCCACCATAAATCCTTGCCAAGATTGCACTAGGTTCTCACTTGGGGCTCAAGTAACCTTGCTTAGGCTACAAGTGCATCAAAACTTCACTTGAGGCACATACCTATCCACAATTACTTAGTTCACCTTAGTGAAGTGACAATAACCATGGTTGCACTCATAAGTTCTAAGTTCCATGGAACCTTCCAGGGTGCACTAGAGTTCCCGCATTAGGGTCCTAAAACCTAAAGGCCCGACTAGGCTCCTGATGGTACTAAACCATTCACCGAACTAATGGTGCTCTATTGTTGACAAATAGCCCCTCAATCTGAATAAAACCACACCAAACCTAGGCTAATCCATGCTTTGTAAATGCATGGAAATGGTATCCCTTCCTCTTAGCTTCATGCAGAATTTTGAATCACCTCAATCGGACACTCGAGCAAAAAATTATGGCCAAAATACTACAAGGGTGTTGAAGCTGGTGGGTTTAGGGAACTTGCCTGTGGGAACATGTTACCACAGCACAAAACACTTAGGTTTCTAGCATGAGGGCTTGGCAACACATTGCCAACCCTTGGCAATGTGTCCCCAGGACTTTCGTGCCCAGAAATTCTAGATTATGCCCTATAAGCACTTTAGGTGCTTCCAATGGCTTCCAATGGCTCTAGGGACACTTCAAAATGCCTCAAACCTATATCTACACAAGTACTAGACAACAATGCACCATTTAAACTAATGCTATGTTGTTCATAAACACCACACAAACCATGAAAACCCCACCAGTCCATGTTCATCATTATCCGCCTACTAACACCATTCACTAAACTACTTGAATTTTGCCACAAACAAGCTATAAATGGCATCAAATATGCATGAATCATAAATCCCTTACCTTAATTACACTTGGACTAGCATAATTAAGCAACCATAACCCATAGAAACCAAGCTCCAAAGCGTTCCATTAGGTTCCTAGGTTCCAACACACATGTAAGGTTCATGGCACTAAATTAGCACAAATTCAACAAAACCAAAGCTTAATTGAGCTCAAAAAATAAGAAGAATTCATGGTTTAAAGCTGCCACATGCAATCTCTTGCCTAAGTTAGAAAAATGCAGCCAAGAGCTCCATTGGTGCAAAACCAACATAAAACAAGCTACCACTTGTTTGGGCACCATGGAGGCTTTCAATTTTTACCAAGAAATTATGATTTTTGATGAGGTTTGAGCAAGAAATTAAAAGGGGAAGAGAAGGCTGTGAAAATGGAGGAGAAGTTGGGGGAATAGTGTCCCAAAAATAACCCTTTCCACAAGTTTTAAGCCAACAAACATCCTCTTCCCCGAACTTTTTAATTTTTAACAAAAGAACCTATTCCCCAAATAGTAACCAAGTAATTAAACCATTCACCAAAGTTAGCCAGCTTGAGCTTTAGGTTTTAAAAATGTCATTTTTATTCTAGGGACTCATCCCAAACCTTTGACGTACAAAATGACCATTTTGCCCCCAGGCAAACCTAGTGCCATAAACCACTTGGAAGAAATTAACTCTTGAATAACTTACTTGATTTTTCTAATTTACCTCTAATTATGGTATTTAAACTAGGGATTTATGAACTTATCTCGCTCATCGAGCATTCCACTATGAGGGCTATAACACCTACGTGGGACGGGGGTTGCCTTCTTCGACTTCTTCTTGGACTTCTATTGTTTTGACATCTATCTGAATCATACTCTTCATCATCAGCTCCCCGCTCATCATTCTTTATTTTTTGTCCTTTTGGCGATGGAAACAAAAGGTACCTTTTTAACTGCCATTGCCTAATCAATGACTCAGTGTACTTCCAAAGTTGATGATAATCTACTGTATCATGGTCGTGGTCCATATGGTACTAATAATATTTTTTGAGATTCCTCCTATTATCCAAGGCCATCGGCTTCAACCATTGGACACCTTGTTGCCTTTCTAAGGCCATAAGGATATTGGTTCTTGTGGTATTCAAAGGTGTAGGGAAAGCTTTTTATCCTCAATTCCACTTTAAGTACTGTGCAGTCTTTTCCTCCTTTTGTTGAGGATGACGCAGTGGCAACAATTTCCTCTAACCCTTAAGCCTCAGGGTGCTGCTCCTCATCTCTTGAGCTATCATATGTTTTTCAACTTTGTGATAGAATTCATTGAAGGTATTTAGAGGGTCCTTTGAAAATTCATAAAATAGCTGTGAATCTTGTCGAAGCCCTCACACCAATGCCGGAATATGTATTTCAGGGCAAATGTCTTGTACTTTAAGAGCTTCCGAATTAAACCTTTTCACATAACTTTGGAGTGATTTTTTTTCTCCCTATGTTACGTCAAACATTCACATAGCCATTTTGGATGTCAGTGTCAAGGCCCAACTTTTCCCTGCCCTAAACCTTTTTAAAAGGTTCATGCCAACTAATTGCTTTTAGTTACTCAGTTGATTTCATATTATGAATTAGACTCTGACTCCCAGGATTCTTAACCCCAGTTTATTACTCACTCAAGTGGGAATCTCAAGATTTTGAAGCTTAAGTAAGGTTTACTTAATTTTATTCAATTTGGTGGGCTTTTGATTAGTTGAGTTTACTTAGGGGTTTAAGCATGCATGCAAAAGTGTGTCTTACTGTCTTTAGGGGTTCATTAGGGCCTGACTAAGGCTAACATACACACACACACACACCCAAGCATGCATACATGTATACACAATAGGTTACAAACCATGCATGCCTATTTTCCATATACCATGTGATGCCCTGCAGCATCTTCGCTGTGTGACATGGTGCTACCGGGAGGGACTTCCAGCGAGGGAGAATGCCTAAAGTGTATGTTTCCCAGGAGGATCTGCCTGAAACACTCAGAAAACAGGGGTTAGGAGGTCCCCGGAGTCTTTTTCCGGGGAGGAGCCTCCGACGCCCAAGTTAGCTCTTTGGAGGCAGAGAGAAGTATTAAGGGTCAGAAGTTCTAGCCTGTTATCTCTTTTTGTGAGAGTCCAAAAAAAAGATCCCCTGGTGATGCCATTTCCTGGGTATATATAGGAGGGTGTGGCCTGCTCAGATCATGACATGTGTTCGGTCGGATGTAATTTGTACCTTCTGAGCGTGGGGGCCTCCAGCCGCTTGGAGGCTCCTCAGGCCACAGGCTAGGGCAGTCATAGCCCTACATGACAGGATGTGGACTGTCCTAGCTTGTCAAAGTGCATGTGAGGGCGGTGTGTTACGTGTGCGGGCGACATGTCAGAGGCTCCTTAAATGCTTCTGCCGTACCCCCGAGGTCCCCTTACTCGAGGACGTCCTTCGGAGCGAGGACCTTTCTTTCGGGGTCGTGCTAATAGTTCAGGGGTTTCCCTAGCGCTGAAGTTCCCTGTTCGGAGGGGTTTCCCTGCTGAGAATGGTGGGTCCTTCTCCCCGAAGGTAGTTCGGCTTCTCGAGGGAGGCGACACGCTATCTTTCCGAGGTCGGAGCTGTCATCCTCAAAGGTGCTGGCTGGCCACCGAAGTCTTATGCTCGAGGTGCCAGACTTCATCCTTTCTGAGGTCTCCACAGGCACTCCTTGTGAGTAACACTCGACTTACTAAATGCAATACTTCGGCTATCACCATGTTTAGTGCCTTATGGGCTCCTTAGGCCCAAAAATACATACAGGCACAGGTTATGTTTTATCTTGGCACTTGGGCCATAGATTTCTAGGCGCACTAAGATTTTAACTTTTACTTTAACTTGGCACTTGGGCCATAGATTTCTCATAACCCTCATCATCCTAGTCCATACTAGGATTGAGCTAAAAATAGCAACACCCACTGCAGCCATCAAGGCCTACAAACATAGCATAGAACACAATCATCAGTTCAAATTGATGAACATTTCATGCTTCCCTTTTCATAAGCCATAATTTATAGAGCATGCCTCTATATACATAGACCTCCCTCAGATGTTCCTTAGCATTTTAGTCCTTTACTTTTTTGCCTGAAATGGGAAAAAGAAGGCATGAGTACATAGGTACTCAATGAAGAACCCATACAGCACCTAGTGCCTTTTTCAATGTTTAAAAAATTGTAATACTTAAAACCTCCATGTTCCTTTAATAACTTGCATCCAAAGATGTAAAAGACATAAATGAAAACAAGAACAACATAATACATAATACCTATATAAGTGATAAAGGGGTTAGCACATGCATAGAAATAGAGAAGCACACAAACACATGCACCACATACAAAGGCTTTCCTTTACATAGCAAGCATGATTTCTTGGTAGTTTCTTCATGTGATCACTTTGATTAAGTTAATTTATCATAGACCTCTAGGTAATTGATCGAGCTTGGCCTAACTTGAACAAAAACCCTATGCTTTCCAAAAGTAAACTAGCTAGCTTACCATAGTGCTTTATGCACACATAGCCCATTATATAGCCTCTAGGTTCCTTTGGCTTAAGCCATTCCCTAGGGTAGCTTTTCCCCTTAAAAATATAAAAGAAGAAGCTTTATATGGTTCCTCACCTATGGTATAAGAGGTAGAAAGGAAGCATGATCACAAGTCCATACCATAAGCACCAACATAGACAGTAGCATAGGCAACTCTTTGCACTATCTTGTCTCGGATTCACCTTGTTTCCATCCTTCTTCTCTTATTTTCTTTCTACCAGCTCAAGGGTATTTAGACAGGGGTATGGCCAAGTAGAGGATGGTAAGAAAACAAGAGGAATTGCAGAAGAAAGTAGCACATGGAGGGTACAAAAGAGAGTGTGCTAACTTTGCTTCAGTTTTGGCTAACTTGTCTTGTCTTTGGTTTTTTGCTTGTGTTTCGGTATCTAACTATTTTTAGCTTGTCTTGATGTATTTTTAGAATGTAAATGAGTAGGAAATAGCCAATAAATAGCTAGGTAGTTGCAAGGAAGCTGCCTTTTGGAGACTTAGAAATGGGCAGTGGCCGAATGACCAAAATCAAGCTGCCAAGATTTTCCTTGACTAGTTTAATCCTTATTTTTCTTTGCCTTTGTCCTAGTTCCTCTTAGGTCTTTGGCCATCCTTAATGTGCCCATTAATTTACCAAGAAATAGCTAAGAAGCTACATTAAATAGCCTTTGAAAACTATAAGTCCAAAGTTGGCCAAATAGTGTAGCCACCAAGGAAGTTTTGACAACTTTTGGTAAAATCATCCTCCAAGTAGCTCAAATATTTTTGCACTTTGTTTTGTCCTGGTTAGCTTCTCAAGTGGCACATATTGAGCACCCACTTTTCCAATTTATTCAGCCAATTGAGCCCTCAAATTTTTTGTTGAACATGAGTGCACTTTAGAGTGTATCTAAGAGCATTTTAGTGTGTCTGGAGGTCTTGCCATGGTTTCTTTGTGTTTTCCACCTTTTCTTGGCCCATATTGTAGCTTGCATTATCATTTAAATTTTAGGTATCAATCTCATATAATGCCTTTCAAGGCATTAGGCCTTAGAGTCACCATAAGCACATAGTTGCACACAATGGTGCACTTAAGAGTGTTCTAGTGCACTGTAGTGTGTATTTGTCATCCTTCATGAATCTATCACATTTTTGTGTTTATGTAGCTACCTTCATTGGTATTCGAATCTTAGGCATTGTACTCATACAATGTCCCTTAGTGGTTCAGGCTCTGAACCCCTTAGTTTTTCTTGAATGTGCACTAGAGTGTACTTAATGGTCTCTCTTTTGTGCCTTAGCATGAAGCACTTTGGTTACTTGGTTTCTTAGCCAAGTTTGCTCTAACTTTCGAGTCCCATCCTCACAATGCACTTAGCATTTAAAGATAGCCTTATTTGGCTCATCATTATGCCACCTTTCATTAGGTTCTTCCTGAAGTATAGGCAGAATGCCTTTAGGGCATTCTCATTAAGCACTTACACTGTGTAGCCCTTATTCTCATGCTTGTGACTTGTATTTCTCATATATTCACAAAATGTACATTATGTGTGCATCTCATTATAGCCCATGGCTTGTACAAGTCACAGGCATGCCAGTCAGCCTAAATCCTATGAATTGTTAGGGAGATACACTTTGTCACTGATATGATGATTAGGAAGTCTAACGATCTCTGGGATGATTTTTTACCCTCTTTTTCCCTATTTTCTTGTTGTAAGATGAATATTCTTCTAAAAAGAGTGAGGATCCTTGTTTGTCACTATGGATCTAAGAAAGGAAACCTTTTGGTGTTGTGCTTTGACTTAAACTACCACCAGAGCTCCTTTCAGGTGCCTTCTTTAGAGAAGGGTAGCAAGATGGGCCTTCAGTATTCCTTATAGGACCTTCTTAGGAAGGGCATCTTTCTACGTTGATTTTGTCTACTCTAGACATTGCTTAAACTGCTGGGTTACTTCCGTTATTATTGAATGTTGAAAGTCCCACAAGAAACCAAGGGTCACCATGAGTAGGCGTTCTTATTTTGGTGGTTGAACAGCTAAAGGAACATCATTGGCCTCTGTCCCTTGAACGGGAAGACCTTTGGCCATTACATTCCTTGTGGTGACTACTACAATTTATGTGTGGTTCCCACAATTGGCACCATTTGGTGGGCATTACCCTTTCCTATGGTTGCAAATGACATTTCTGGTGTAGCGTCTATGATCATTTAAGTGACCTAAATGACCTAGATGACCTGATTTTACCCACTCCGGGGTAGTCCAGTTATGGTGCCAAAATTGTGCATTTAAAGCCTTAGGATTGGTATGCAATAAAGGCCATTAGAACAATACCCTTAATGTGCATACTCAAGTGGCCCTCTTGGGCACTACGTAAATACATGCATATTGGTCCAACCATTACATACATATTCACATTTTATGCACACCATAGCATCAAGGAAGAAAAACACTAGCACAATTCTTAATCTTGGCTACCACACATTACGCAATCTTATTAAGTGTAAGTGACCAGCCACTGCACCTGAAACTTCTTCCGAAAAGACTATATTAATCTAGCCATGTAACCCTCTATTTCATTTACTTCATTATCAAGTAGAGTCTTTAAGCAAACCAAGGAATTTGGTTTCACATCAATAGCCCACATATGGACCAAGTTATGGATTTTTGAAGTTGGTTACAAAATTCTGACCAAATAAACAGTAAATTAGCCAAATATGGAACGTCAGATCTTTGGCTACAAGGCTTTAAATTCATAAATTCCAAATATCAGTTCAACCTATATATGTGCTCTAGATGTGGTCAAAATTTCATACCACGATTCATTAGCGAGATATTAAACTTTAGGTGCAGGGTCGAGAATCTGGCCACTTTTGGACCAGTTTGCCTATACAAATTTTCCAAACCATGCAAACGCTTCATTCACAAGGGGTAAGCCCTCCAAGGCTATCCCATATATCTCCAACACATGCAGGAAATATATGCTCTTGCATTTAGCAACAACATGTGGCCAAAACAGAATTTACAAGTAAGCAGCCTACCATTCAGACTTAGGTAGCTTTGCACCACATCACATACATAGCCAAAACATTACTCAAATGTTCACATACTTGTCTCATTTTACATACACTACATGTACATGCATACATTCACTACATAAAAATATTAACTTATCTAAATACATACCCTAAGTTATAGGAGTGCCCGAGCCACAATGGATTCTAGAAACAGGATGTTGGATGGCTGCTGCATAACACAATAAGCACCATCACTAAAAATACCCAATGCACTTCTAAAATCACCAAACTTTCCAAATCACAACTAGATACATGGAAGTTAAAATACATGAAATTTTAGATTATATCTCAAATGAAAAAGGTCAGTTTGAATGTGATATTTCTGCTAAACCTGAAATGGCATAATTGAAAGGAATAAGTTTCATTGTGAAACTTAGTAAGGAAAACACTTGGTTTCTTAAGGAAATACGACCCTCAGTAAAACTTGCATCCAAAGACACTGAAATACAAAACCACAATGCATGTATACAAGACATAGCAACCAAATGCAGCAGCTATTCACAACCAACAAACACATGAAATGTGACAGCAACAAAAACCATAGGTTTATCCATAACACATGCAATAAACTTAAGTAAATCACTATGGCAGCCCTCCTTAAGCTAATGCTTGGTCTTACAAGGATTTTAACACTAGTTATTACTAACTTTGCACTCTAGAAACCACAATTTTCACTGCCATCACTGTGCACTTCATACTATGTCACAAAACCTTCAATAAGTGCATTCCCCTCACTAGGCTTGGTTCATCAAGCTCATGGCTTTGTTACAAGCTTAGCCCTAGCTCCATGGATGTTTGAAAATATAGTAAACAATCCATGAGAGCAAGAGAACCCTTACCTTGATGGGTATGCTGAAATTGGAGCTTCATCCTAGGTGCACTCAAATCTTAGCACCAAATAGCTTCTAATTGCCCTTTCTTGCTTTCAATTGCTTCTAGCTTCAAGCTTGGAGGTATTATGGCTATGGAGGAAGTATGAAGATGGAAGGGCTGCATTTTTGCTGTTGGAAGAGACCAAATGTGGGAGATAAAGGCAAAAATAACCACTTATAAAGACTTTAGTGTACAAAACACACTTAACTAGCCTTAACCATGCTTTATGTCATTTTCCTTGCTACAAGACTATGGTTTCCTAGTCTTAATCTCTTGGCCCACATTTGACCATCCTTATCTTGCTTTGGGTGCCTTTTCTTGAGTAGGATAACTCCAAAATGTCTCCATTTGACTTAAGTCAAAGACATAGACATCCAAAGGCCTATACTATGACACTTAGGTCCTTTATACCTTTTTGTGTTTTCTTTTGTTCTTAGTTGTTTTCCATAAGCAATTTGGTCCTCCAATAGTACTTTCATACCATTTATATCCTTCTCATAACTGTCCAAATCTCTTTTGTGAAATTTTTACAATTGAATACCCAAATTTCCAGAATCTTACAAAAAAGTTTGTAGATTGCTTGACAAACAAGCAATCCTTAAGGCATTTCTTGGGGACCAAGTTAACAACTGAGAACACTTTTAAGGACATGTTCATTGTACCTTTTACCCTTCATACTTCAATCACTATGAAGAGAATTACACAACATAATTGTTTTTGACCATTAAGCCACACTTTGTAATTCTCCCATTCTTGTGATATGGTAACAATCCTCCCCCTTTAAAAATTTTGGTCCTCTAAAATGGCCTTTAGCTTCGAGAATTGTCACAGGCCTTTACCCTTAATCCTAACTTGGTCATATAGGACCCTAGGAACCTTACACTAATTTAGTGCTAGGTCTGTGCAAATTGCTCCTTAATGGGCCTGCTAATTGATTAAATCCTTAATGCATTATTGTTTTATACTACGCCTTACTATGGCTGTAGTTCAATGACCATAAAAATAATATATACTTGGTGTAGCTGGCCAGCATTTCAAAACATGCTATTATGCGTTGTGAATCCATACAAGCTACCAGGGAACATCACTAATAGTTCTATAGCATTTACTAGAGGCATAACTTCCACACACATATATACATCATACACAAAAGTGTTATACATATGCTACACACTAAGAATCTTGGGATCCAATCCCACCTGAGTTACACTTCCAAAAGGGATCACTATAGTATTCAGGTATCCCTTGCTCCTTGCCTTTATACAACAAAGGCCAATAAGTTAGTATTCTGAGTAATTAGGAACCTACAATAAATAAACATAACAACAATGTAAAATAGTAATAAACTTATGCACACCTGGTCCCAAAATACTAACAACATTTCCTTTTATTGGTTGTTAGCTCCAGATGTACTAGTATTTGCACATTAAACATGTAAGTGGTGTGAGAACCAGAGGTTCCCAGTAAGGTTTGTAACTTGCATGAAAAATAATCATATAGGACTATGCATAATATGCACAAGGATGTCAATATATGCTTAAGGCACTTGAGCTCAAATTGTAGTGCTAGGAATTCATATTATTGGCCAATAATCATGGGAGTAGCTAATTCCCACAATTCCTTTACCCATTTGTCTTACAATTGACAAGTCCAACTTGTCCATACAAATTCTGCTTTGAAAGCTTCTTAGTATTTGCTAAGACCCCTTATTTTATGTACAAGAGTGAACTATTTACTTATTTAAAAGCATGTGTTAGTGCTAGCATTCCAACATTTTGTGAGTGGTTGAGGACACCTCCCCCTCTTAGGTTCAGCTAAGCCTTGGCCCATCATGGTGACCTTAGGTATCTTAGGTTCTAAAACCATCATACTCTCCATAAATTATACCATACTAAGGTCCATGTTGCCTATACATGGAAGTTTACAAATATGGACTTACACACTTCATATGCACTTTATAGTTTGGTTTCCTACTAAACCCAATCATATAAGCTTCTTTAATAGCCATCAATACTCAATTTACATGCTCGTTAAATCCATCAATAATTTAGCCACTTGATATACAATTATTTTAGCCAAATCTATTTAACACATAAGCATACAAATCAAGTAACCTTTACCTTAGATAGCTTAGTTTGAAAGCTTCAAGTACTTAGCCTTTTTGCCTCGGTTTCAAACCAAACTTAGGACCTCTCTTAGTAGCTCATTTGAAAAACCTATATTGATCATTTTAACCATAGTTTATCAATTTTAACACTTGGAAATAGCCCTTGAAACAACCACCAGTAGCCCAGAATTTTCTATTTCGGGTTTGCCTATCTTGTGGTTCTTTACACTTTTAATAGCATAAATGCAGCCCAAATCTTGCTCTCTTATTGTTTATGTATTGTATACTAATGTATAAGCAAGATTATAACAACCAACAGCCACCAATATCACTGGAATAACACAGTTTATTCCAGGAAGTAACCACAATTACAGCAGCCACAAAACTTCACTAGTGCACATTCATGGCATTCATTGGTAATTCACTTCCAACTAAATGTTCCCTTGCTTCTTAGCCCTCAAATACTAATTCATAAGTAAGATAACATCCTTGGTAAGCTACTAAATGCCATGGAACAAGAAATTATGGCTGGCTGTAAAAGAATTAAACCACACCCAGCTTAACACTCACATTTTCAGCTACACCAAAATTCCAACCTTAGTTCTCTTGGGTTTTTAGCTCATTTTCATCTCAATTCACATATTACAGCTAGGAACACATCAAAAAATTATCCCATCCATGATTTCTGCATAAAAATCACATGAACAGTGCCAAAAATCCAAAGATGATGAAAATTACACCATAGGAACAAAACTAACCATGGATGAGCTCCTGAACACATTCAAACATGTTGAGCACCTTTGATTTCTCTTAACAACCAGGTCTAACATTAATTTTCATAATTTACAGAGTTAAACTGAAGCTCAAAAATAGGGGAAATAATGTAACCAAACTTACTCGGACAAGAAGCAAGAAATACTAGCATAGGATAGCACAAAACATGATTTTCCTTCAAAATCTTGATTATTTGTGCTTGAATTTGGGTGGATTGATCTTGGAGGGATCTTGGCTATGGTGGTTCAAAGATGAGAGAGGTTTTGGCAAGCTGGAGCTTCTAGCTAAGGAAGGAAACAAGTTGGCTCGATTAAGAAAGTTTAATAAGTAAGCTAGCAAGTGCAAGGCGTATGCATGGTTTATATGCGTGGTTTTTAATGTTTGATCCTTAGATGATAAGATTTCAAAAATTGAGGACAAAGATTAGTATTACGGCACAACTTGTTTCTTCACAGATACAATTACACGCCAGTCTCCAAATTTCTAAAAAACGTTTAATTTAATCCCTATTTCTTTAAGGATTTTATTTAAACTACTTATGAACAATCTATTCAATCCAAAATTTCACGATGATAGAGCGAAAATCACAAAAAACCGTTATACCTAAAATCTAATATTTTCTTATGCTCTATCCAACCGTGCAATAAAAATAGGTCACTATATGAAATGATCAAAACACCCCTCTTGGCTTGGCTTGCTTAAATAATCAATTTTATTCATTTTTAACTACTGAACCCTATATTACTGAGACTTAGCTTGCAAATAAATTATCTAAAGTGTAATTTGTTAAATTAACTAATTACCTGGCTGATTAGACTTATAGCTTCGAGGGTTGTCACAGGTATTCTGTAGGATACCTTTCCATAAGGTCTTTCTCAATTTCCCAGGTTGCTTCCCTTTTAGAGTGGTGTTACCACTGAACTTTAACAATGGGAATGAGCTTGCTTCTTAACCTTCTTGCATCATTGGCTACAATAGCTATAAGTTTTTCTTCATATGTCAAATTAGGTTCCAACTGTATGTTTTCTACTGCAATAGCATGCTTTATGTCCAATAGACACTTCTTAAGCATACTGATGTTAAAAACATTATGAACACTTAACATGCTTGGCAGTAGAGCTAACCTGTATGCTACGTTGCTAACTCTGTCAAAAATCTCATAAGGACCTATATACCTTGGAGCTAGCTTGGTTATTCTGTCAAATCTGACAGTGCCTTTGGTTGGTGCAACTTTCAATCAAACATTGTCGCCAACCTCAAACTCTAAGTCTCTATTTCTTTTATTCACATAGGTTGTGGTTCTTTCATTGGCTACCTATAATCTTTCTTGAATCTTCTTGATTTGGGCAGTAGTTTCCTCAATAATTTCGGGACCCAACTTTAGCCTATCTGAGGCTTCCACCCAACAGTGGCGTGTCATGCACCTTTTTCCATATAATGCTTCAAAAGGTGCAATGCCAATGGTGCTCTGATAACTATTATTATATGAGAATTCCACCAATGGCAAGTGTTGGTCCCACTCACCCTTGAAATCCAACACATAGTTCCTGAGCATGTCTTCCAATATCTGTATCACCCTTTCAGTTTGCCCACCAGTTTGATGGTGATAAGCAGTGCTCAGGTGGATTTTGGTACCCTTGTTATGTAAAAAGTACTCCAAAATCGAGTTATAAATCTTGGATCTTTATCAGATACAACGGAATCTCGTATTCCATGTTACCTCACTATCTCTTGGATATACATATGAGCCAACTTCTCTAGAGAATCTATGAGTTTCATAGGTAAAAAGTGGGCACATTTGGTTAGCCTATCCATAATGACCCAAATTGTATGATGCCTTAATCTAGTCATAGGTAACTCGGTCAAAAAGTCCATGGTTATGTTGCCACACATCCTCATTGGTATAGGTAAAGTTTGTAGGGTACCAGCTGGCTTCTAGTGCTTTACCTTTACCCTTTGGCATGTGGCACATTTGGAGACATAAGTAATTATGTCTCTCCTTATATTTGGCCACCAGAAGTGAGTCTTCAAGTCTTTATACATTTTCTCACTTCCTGGATGGGTGTTCAACTTGCTTGTATGAGCTTCTCCAAGTATTTCATCCCTGAGTTTTGGTCATTTAGGCATATAGATTCAATCCTTGAAGTACAGTAATCCTTGCTTGTAGGCAAATGTGATGCCCCAAGGCATCTTCGTTTGCTGTCATGTTGACAGGTGGAGAGACTTCCTGAGGAGGCGAGCGCCTGGAGCTCTAGTTTCCCAGCTGAGTGTGCCTGAAAAGCTCAAAGAAGAGGTTAGGAGGTCCCCGGTTTGCTTTTCCGGGGAGGACCCTCCGACGCCCAAGTCAGTTTTCTGAGTGAAGGTGGAGGAAGAACACTAAGGGATCAAGTGTCTTGCCTGTTTTGTGTTTTCTCAGAGGGAGGAAAATGCCCATCCTTTGCCCAATCCCTTTTCCTAGTATTTATAGGAGTAGATGGTCCGTTCAGATCATGACACGTGTTCGGTCGGATTTGATCTGTGCTTTTGGACCTAGGGGACAAGCAGCCATTTGCAGGCTCCTTTAGCCCTGAACCCGGACAGGTTGTGTCAGGACTGGGGCGGCTGCGGCGTGTCAGTTCGCCGTTCTGATGTGACGTGTAGGGCTTGTGGGCGACATGTCAGAGGCTCCTTAAATGCTCATACCGTACTCCCGAGGTCCCCTGGGCGAGGTCACCCTTCGGTGCGTGCACCCTCTTCGGATTCTGTCCGTCCTTCGGTGTGAGCACCTCCTTCGGGATCTATCCCATATTTTTGGGAGTTCCCTTGATGGACACCTTCTTCGGGACTCACACCCATAGTTCGGGGATTCCCTTGTTCAGGTGCTTCTTGTTTGGGGAAGACCTCTTCGGGGTAGTCAGTTTGGCCCCTCGATGGAGACGGTGTTTTCCTCGGAATTCCTGACGAGCTAACCAAAGTCTCGAGCTCATAGTGTTTGACTTCGCACCTTCCGAGGTCAGTGAAAAGATCCTCTCTTGGGTGACGTCAGACTCCTCGGCCAATATTCTGGCAGGGAGTTACTACCGAGGAGGCAATAGCCTTTGGCTATCACAGGCCCACCTCCGAAAAGCCGAAGTGAGAAACTTCGGTTCATCGGTTTTCGGGTCCTGTGGCTGTGATATCTGCGCCGAAGACGCCTTCTTCTGCTTGTAGCGATGGGCAGCATTTTTGCGTCCTCGAGGCGGAGAAGATAGGCTGTCCCTGTGCCGAACATACACCCTTTACCTGAAGTCACAGGCTGTCTCTTGGTATCCTCGTGTCGAGGGAAGATAGGATAACCTTGTACCGAAGATAGACCTTCTGCCCGAAGTCACAGGCTGTCTTTTGGTGTCTTCGAGGTAACCTACTTTTTTGCCTTTATAGGTCTGCTCATGCGTCGCGTCCTGCGTCTAGCGGAGTCAGTCTAGGGCGGCGCCTCTGAACCAAACGATGTCAGAGGGCGTGCTCGACGTGATGGGCAACACGTGGCACGTTCGCTGCGCGATGACCGACACGCGGCATGTTTGCTGCGCGATGGCTGACACGTGGCGCACTATTACTGGGTGAGAATGAACTGAGTACGACAGGCGCGACTTTTCAGGCTCACTTAGCAGTTATGGCGACGCTTAGCCTTCTGAGGGGTACAAATGACGACGGTTCACCTGGCCTTCTCGGCCTATATATACCAGCCCTGTCATAACCCTCTTTTTGTTTCTGCTTTTGCTTTCTTCTGCCTTCTAATTCTCTCTCGATTTTCCGCGGCGGTTCTCCTTTTTCAGGCATTTTTCCGACCAGGTTTCCCGACGGCTTCCAGAGATCCAGATTCCGGCAAGACCCTTGGTGGGTTTTAGTCCTTTTGCTTTTTTTCAAAGCTTTTTCTTTGTTTTTCCCGAACTCGTTTTCATCATGCCTGTTCCCGAGAGTTGGCAACCTCTTCTTTCTCACCCCTGCTGCACTACTCCGGCAAAGCTAGCGAAATGGAAGAAAAAGTTTTTCTTACCCTCTTACTCTGTGACGAGGTTGCCTCGTCCTGACCAATTTCCTTTCTCCAACCGGAGTGATGAAATCACTGTTTTTCGAGCCCAACTGAAGGCCGGACTTCGGTATCCCCCCCCGGAGATGGTTAGCGCGTTCTGCGACTTCCATGGCATTGCCGTTAACCAGCTCCCACCGAACTCTTACTGCTATTTTAACGCCTTCCTCTGTATGTGCGGCGTTTTCAAAATAAAACCTCACTTTGTAGTTTTTCTTCAGTACTACAAGCTCTTCGTGGTCCCGAAGGGTGGCTTCTACTTTATGCTACCTCGGGGATCCGGGAGCAAAAAGTATACGTTCACCTTTGCCACCAAAGACAGCTGGCGAGGGTGGCAACAAAAATTCTTTTTCCTGAAGAAGTCGGAGACTTGGTCGCACTTCCCGACCAAGTGGGCTCAGGGGAGGCTCAAGATGGATGTTGTTGACCCGAAGATACTGCTAGACGCCGATGTAGCACCTATCTTTGAGGACTTCGACAGGCGCATCCGGGCCGTCTCTGACTGGGCTGCCGAGGTCCCTCCTCGTGCCCTTTACCCGTTTCCGATCAACTGGAGGCTCATGACCGAAGAGGTCCTTCGGGAACTCAAGGTGGTAAAGGAGCATGAGACAGACCTCAATATGCCGAAACCGGCTTCTTCGGGGAAGGACTCCTGGCTCGTGAAACTCCTTCGGGGGAAAGAGACTTATGAGTCTTTTTACGAGAGTAAGTTACTTTCTCATTTTTCCCTTCATGACTTCATCTTGGACTTACACTGATCTTCTTTTTCTTTTTTCAGAGATGGGCGACGACGCGGCTGCCTTCTACAAGGCTCTTTTTACCGGGCAGGCCGAGAGGGGCGAACAGACAAAGAAGGCCGCCTCTCGGAGGCGGAAACAGACTTCGGGCGGCCCTCCTTCCAAACGGGCAAAGAAAGCTGCTCCTTCCTCTCTTCCGCAAATTCCGGAGGAGGTAGGCGAGGAGCCCGAGGACCCTGCCTGCCCCTTTGCCCGAGGTTCCTTCTGCCGACGTCCCTTCTTCCGACGTCCTTCCTCAAAGCCCCACGCCTTCGCATGCTCTTCTGGAGGGCGATGGGGAGGAGACCCCTTCTGCCGAGGAGC
Source organism: Aquilaria sinensis (assembly GCA_005392925.1). Classification (NCBI taxonomy): domain Eukaryota; kingdom Viridiplantae; phylum Streptophyta; class Magnoliopsida; order Malvales; family Thymelaeaceae; genus Aquilaria; species Aquilaria sinensis. The sequence goes on from SMDT01000536.1 coordinate 37,023, forward strand.
GGCGTCAAATAAAAGGCAAGGGGATCTCTACTGAGGCGACGTCGATTCTTGACGACGACGTTACCGAGGTGCCAGCAGGTTTGCACTTTTGTCGAACCAACCTTTTGTTTTTTGCAAATCCTTAAGACTTTTCTGGCCTTAACTAATTTTTCTGCCTTGTTGTGCAGCGGAGGTGGCCGCTCCTGACTGGGTTGCCGAACACGCCCGCAAGAGGGCCCTTCGGGATGCCAAAGTCCCAGCAGGGAAAGTTCCGAAGGAGCCGTTCTGGACGTTCACGGAGGACATGGATATGTACTCCGAGGACTGTCCTGAGATGGCCAGGCAGATGTGCAAAGGGGTGCTTACCGAGGCCTCTTACAAGGCCCTTGCGGCGGCTTACCCAGGTGACAACTCTTTGGCCGCCAAACTCACTGAACATGCCGCCCAGGTACGCTTCACTGTTTTCTCAGTGCCAATTTCACCTTTGCTTTTTACTTAGCATCATTTTCCCTTTGTTTGCTTTTTTGCAGTTGATGGGGTATGCTGGGTTCCTCCGAGTTCGGGTGGCTCGGGAATCAGAAAGGAGGGCGTCACTCTGGGACGCTTACACCAAGACGAAGGCCCAGTGTTCGGCGCTGGAAGCCGAAAATGCTCAGCTGAAGCAGTCTGCGGAGAAGGAGGTTGCTGAACTTCGGGAGGGGCTCAAAAAAGAGAAAGAGGAACTTCAGAAAGACACCTCCCAGAAACTTTCCGACATCGGTTCTCGAGTGGCGGAGCTGACCTCGACCGTTGAAGCGATTCAAAAGGATAAGTCAGAAAGTGACGCAATCCTTGCGAAGACGCTCGAGGAAAAGGCCCAGCTCGAAGCCGAGGTCGCATCTCTGAAGAAGCCTTCAGAAGAGAAGAAGAAGATGAAGGGATTGAGGAGAAAGCTCAAGGATCTGGCGAAGGATTACGCGGATCTGGAGAAGGACTACGCGGATTTGGCGGTCAAGAAGCGGGAGTCCGATGATATGACGAAGTTGGGCTTTCAAGACGGCTTCTGCCTTGTCCGGCACCAAATTCTGCAGAAGTTCCCAGATTTTGACCTCTCCTTCCTGGAAGGCATGAACATCCCCAAGGAGCCTCGGTGGACTTGGTCCAAGATCGAGCACTTGAAACTGCCTCCTTGTCTCCCGGCGTCGAAGGCTACTGACAAAAGCACAGAGGCTGGCAGTTCTCAAGACGCCGAGGTTCCTTAGTTTGTACTAGGGCCCTTTGTCTTCATTTTCTTCTTCTTTTTTGTAGTCTTTCAGCAACTTTCTTCTCTGTAAGCACTCTTTGGCTTAATAGATACAACTTTGGCTAAGTATTTTTTGCCAGATTCTTTTGTTTCCCTCTGTCCCGAACATAATTCGCTCGAGAGACTTCGGAAAACCATACTTTTGCTTTCCTTTGTCCCGAACATATTCGCTCAAGAGACTTCGGAAAACCATACTCTTGCTTTCCTTTGTCCCGAACATATTCGCTCAAGAGACTTCGGAAAACCATACTCTTGCTTTCCTTTGTCCCGAACATATTCGCTCAAGAGACTTCGGAAAACCATACTCTTGCTTTCCTTTGTCCCGAACATATTCGCTCAAGAGACTTTGGAAAAACTTACTTTTGCTTTCCTCGGCGATTGCTTTCGTGAGACTGTTGTTTTGTACTTCTTCAGAACTTTTTACTTAGACAAATTTTTCCAACTTGTGGAATACAACTTTCCCACCGAACTTTTTAGGCATAGAATTTTTTCAAGGCCTCTGAGTGCCAAGTATTTTTTAATTCTATGCCTTCGGCATCACCGAGCTTATAAACTCCTTTTCGTACTTCGGCAAGTACCAGGTAGGGTCCTTCCCAATTTGCGCGAAGTACCCCGTGGGACGGCTTTCGGGGTGCAAATTCAGCCTTTCGGAGAACGAGGTCTCCCTTCTTTATTCCCTTTGGCCTGGCGCGTAGGTTTATGGCTGCTGCCACTCTTTGCTGGAAAGCTTTTCTTCTCAGCTCGGCTACTTCTCTGTGTTCGCCGACGAGGTCGAGCTTGGTTCTCAGGCCGAGGTCATTTCCTTTTTCATCGAACACTTGGACTCGTATTGACGGTTGTACTACCTCGACGGGGATGATGGCCTCTGTACCGAAGACGAGTGAAAAGGGCATTTCCCCTGTGGCTCTTCGGGGTGTCGTTCGGTAGCTCCATAACACGCTTTGGAGTTCTACTGGCCATTTCCCTTTTGCTTCCCTCAATCTCTTTTTCAGACCATCTTTTATGGTCCTGTTGGATACTTCTACCTGCCCATTACTTTGGGGGTGAGCTACTGGGGCGAAGTGCATTTTTGTCCCGAGGTCGCTAATGAACTCTTGGAATCCTTTGTCTACGAACTGGGATCCATTGTCCGCTACGAGTACCCTCGGTATGCCAAATCTGCATACGATGTTTTTCCATACGAACTTCTGCACTTCTTTTGCCGAGATAGTTGTCAGAGGTTCTGCCTCGACCCACTTAGAGAAATAGTCTACTGCTACTACGCAAAACTTTACGCCTCCAGGCGCCGTTGGGAGTGGCCCAATGAGATCTATGCCCCAAATTTCGAAGGGCCAAGGACAATCTGCCGAAGTCACGAACTCTGAGGGTGTTCTTTGGATGTTCGCATGTCTCTGGCAACTACCACATTTCTGGACGAACTGCTTGGCGTCCTTTCTCAGGGTAGGCCAGAAGTATCCTTGGCGAAGTATCACTGCTGCCAGGGCGTCGGTTCCGATGTGCGAACCACAGGCACCTTCGTGAACTTCTTCGAGGATCATTTCAGTATCCTCTTCACTAACACACCTCTGTAGTGGATTTGCATATCCTTGCCGATATAGTTCTTCCCCAATTAAGAAGAAACGTCCGGAGCGCCTTCGCACTTTTGCGGCTTCGCTGGGGTCTTCGGGGAGTGTGTTAGTTGCGAGATACGTTTTGATTGGTTCTTTCCATCCTTTCCCCGAGGTCGCTATGCTTAACACCACGATGCTGGGGTGGCTTAGCACCTCGGCGCAAGTTTTGGATTTCGCCAAACAGTCTGCCTCAGCATTTTCCGTCGGGGTACGTTCTCGATTTTCACGATGTCGAACTCCCGAATGAGCTTTGTTACCAACTCATGGTATTTCGCCAAGGTCGGGTCTTTCGCGCCATAGTCCCCTGCCATTTGCCGGACCACCAGCTGGGAATCACTATGGGCTTTCAAGTTTCTCACGCCAATTTTTCTGGCCAGGCGTAATCCTGCTATGAGGGCCTCATACTCGGCCACGTTGTTGATGGCGTTGAAACTGAACTTGATGGCCTTCATTACTTCTAAGCCTTCGGGGCCTCTGATAATCACTCCAGCTCCCTGGTGTTCGGATCCTAAGGCCCCGTCAACGTATAACGTCCATTCTGGCTCGTCTTCCCCCGAAAATGAATGTCCCTCCTCGGTGTTTGGTACTTCGGCGATGAAGTCTGCCAAAGCTTGAGCTTTTATAGCTTTCCGGGGTTCATACGTGATGTCGTGTTCGCCAAGCTCTATACACCACTTGGAAAGCCTTCCCGAATGATCAACTTTCCTCATAACATCCCGTAGAGGCAGGGTACTTCGGACGATAATGGGGTGAGCCTGAAAGTATGGCCGTAGCCTCCTTCCTGCAAGTACCAAGGCATATATAGCTTTTTGAAGCAAAGTGTACCTGACTTCGGCGCCATGCAGGGACTTGCTGACATAGTAGACTGGCCATTGCTTTGGCCTTTCTTCTTTCACGAGGACCGAGCTCACAGCTTTTTTCGTGACGGCGAGGTACAATACGAGGGGCTCTCCCTCCCGAGGTTGCCGCAGAGTCGGCAGGCTGGCCAAGTAGACTTTGAGTTCTTCCCAGGCTTTTTGGCAATCTTCATCCCAAGGATGACCATTCCTTCCGAGGTCGCCTTCCATCTTTGCTGCCTTTGTGAGGACTTTGAAGAAGGGTCGACACCTATCTCCGTACCTGGAAATAAACCTGCTCAGAGAGGTTATTCTTCCGGTGAGTCTCTGCACGTCTTTGACTGTGGCAGGAGTTCGGAATTCAAGCAGAGCCTTAATCTTCTCGGGGTTAGCATCGATGCCTCTTTCGGATACCATGTACCCAAGGAACTTTCCCGAGGTCACCCCGAAGATGCACTTCTCAGGATTAAGGCGGATCCGAAGGTTCTGAGGTTTTGGAAGGTTTCCTCTAAATCTCTGAGTTTTTGGAAGGTTTCCTCTAAATCTGCAACGTGGTAGCCAGGCAGTTTGCTCTTGACTATCATATCATCAACATACACCTCCATGTTCCTCCCCATTTGGTCTTTGAAGACCTTGTTCATCAGCCTCTGGTAGGTGGCTCCTGCATTCTTGAGCTCGAAGGGCATCCTAATATAGCAATATGTTCCTCCCTCGGTGATGAAGGCAGTCTTCTCTTCATCTTCGGGGTCCATCCTTATCTGATGGTAACCACTGAAAGCGTCCAAGAAACTTAGGAGCCCATACTCGGCAGTTGAGTCTACCAGTTGGTCTATTGGCGGAAGAGGATATGAATCTTTCGGGCAAGCATCGTTCAAATTTCTGAAGTCGATGCACATCCGGAGCTTACTACTTCCTTCCTTTGTGGCAACTACCACGTTGCTTAGCCATTCGGGGTAGTTTACCTCCCGGATAACGCTAGCGTCTATCAGACGCTGGACTTCGGTCTTGACGAAGTCACTTTTGTGAGCTGAGATGCTCCGTTTCTTTTGCCGGACAGGTTTTACTTCCGGACTCACTTTGAGGCTATGCTGGATTACGCGAGGGTTTACCCCTGGCATGTCCTTCGGCGAGTAGGCGAACAGATCTTTATTTGTAAGCAGAAAAGATACAAGTTTTTCCTTGTCTCCTTCGGCCATGCTTTTCCCTATTCGGGTGCTATGGCCTGGGACAAGCTCTACTTTTTCTGTTTCCGCTTTTGTGGGATCTTCTGCCTCGCCCCTTTCCAGCTCTTTTGCTTCTACAGCATGTGCTAAGTTGCTTGCTGGAGCTTTTCGTGCTCTGACGAACACCTTTCTCACCTCGCCTTGATCAATGAAGATCTTTGCGTCTCCTTCTTTGGTGGCGAAGGTGACGGTCAGGTACTTTACATCAGGGCGAATGTGCAAATTTCCCTGTGTCTGTCTGCCGAGGATGGCGTTGTATGACGAAGGAACGTCCATGACTATGAACCTTGCCATGGTAGAGGCGAACAACTCAGCAGTTCCTTTCTCCGAAGTTCCTTTCATCATCAAGGGGAGGTCGATCCACCCGAGGACAGGTAGCTCAGATGGTCCTACGCCGAACGTGGGTGAAGTAACAGTCTTGAGGTCACTCTTGGATAGGCCCAAGCTTGGCAGCAAATGTGAGAACAAGACGTCTGCGTTTGACCCATCGTCCAGCAGTACCCTCTTGACGTCCCAGTTTCCTATCCTCGCCATTATCAGCAATGGATCGTCATGGGGAAATACGATGGTGGAGCCATCCTCGCGGGCCAATTTTTTTGTTGGGCTCTGATATTCCATCACCGCTATCTCTCTGGCCCTTCTTTTCCTTTCCGAGGATGGAAGCCCGGTTGTGATCGTCTGTATTACTCCTGCCGAAGGTGGAGGACGCCTTCTCGGACTTCGGTTCCTTCGCCTGTCTGAATCGTAATCCTCGTCATCGGGCTTTCCTTCTTCCTCTTTTTTCCCTTTCGGGGAAGGCATTCTCAAATAACGCCGAAGCTGGCCCTGCTTTATCAGTGATTCAATGTACTTTTTCAACTGAAAGCAGTCTTCGGTGTCATGACCGTGATCACGGTGGAACTGACAGAACTTCTTCATGTTCCTTCTGTTGTCAGCAGTCATGCCCCTCGGTCGTTGGATTTGAGCCCCCTGTTTTTCCAACGCCATGAGGACGTTAGCCCTCGTGGTGCTCAGAGGTGTAAAGTTTTGGGGCTTCCTTCCTCCTACTCGCATTCTCCGAGGTCGGCCTAACTGTTCCGTTGGACACCGGGCTTGCTGGCTGGACCCTTCGCCACGAGCGTGGATATGGTCAGCCTTCGGTCCAGTCATTCTCAGCTCTTCGGCTGTCATATGTTGTTCAGCCCTTCGGTAGAATTCTCCCAGCGTGTCCGGGGGATCTTTGGAGAATTCATAAAACAAGTGTGAATCCCTCCGAAGGCCCCTCGTCATGGCGAGGATTCGGATTTCGGGACGAAAGTCCGGAACATTGAGGGCCTCTCTGTTGAACCTCTCGACATAGTCACGGATGGTCTCCCCGTTTCTTTGTGCTATGTCAAACATCTGGACGGGCATCTTCGCCGTCGGCTTGCTCCCAATGAACTGTTGGGTGAACGCTGTGGACAGCTCCTGGAACCCCCTGATGTTTCCGGGAGGCAGGGAATTGTACCAGGCAGTTGCTGGTCCTGCGAGGGTGACTTCAAAGCACTTGCAGAGTGTAGCATCATCAGCCCCGTGTAGCACCATGCTGCGTTTGTACTTTGTTAGGTGGGCCTGGGGATCAGTCCGACCCTCATAGGTCTCTAGCCGAGGTAGCCTGAAGTCACTTGGCATGGCCGCCTCGACCACTGTTCGGGCGAAAGGAGTTTCATCTCCAGAGACGGTTTCAGTTAGCCTGGCCCAAACAGGCTTGCGTGCCACCTGCTGTTCCACTCTCTCCAGTCTTGCCAAGACTTTCTCCAGGAGGAGCGTGGCACTGGGCTCCTCTTCCTGGTGCTTGGAGGTTCTTGGGTAAAAGGACTGTTGCCGTCTCTTCGGGGAGCGACTTCGGTACCGAGGTGAGGGGGACCTTGCCTCTGGCGACAAACTTCTTCTGGACGGGACTTCGGGTCGTTCAGACCTCGCTCTTTCCGCCAGCCGTGCTCCGAGGGGCAAGTTATCTGTCGAGGACTCTTCTCGTGGCTCCCCACTTCCCGAGCTATGATGGGTTGCCCTTGGGCTTTTCTCCCGAGGTCGTGCTGGCGAAGTGGGTTTTTGCGCCTGGGCCGGTTGCGGCCATCTTCGGTCTATTTGTTGTGTCATTTCAGCCACAACAGACCTCTGAAAGTCTCTGAAAAAACCCATGGTGATGACAAGAGGGCGTTCCACTTCAGGCAAGGAAGTCTCTGGGGGACTTTGTTCGGTAGCTGGTTGGGTCTCAGGCGCGGACGGGGACTTGGGGAGTCCTTTGTCCTTCGAACGCTGAGTTTCGACAACAGCTACCTGGGAGTGGTTTCCCACAGACGGCGCCAAATGATGCCCCAAGGCATCTTCGTTTGCTGTCATGTTGACAGGTGGAGAGACTTCCTGTGGAGGCAAGCGCCTGGAGCTCAGGTTTCCCAGCTGAGTGCGCCTGAAAAGCTCAAAGAAAAGGTTAGGAGGTCCCCGGTTTGCTTTTCCGGGGAGGACCCTCCGACGCCCAAGTCAGTTTTCTGAGTGAGAGTGGAGGAAGAACACTAAGGGATCAAGTGTCTTGCCTGTTCTGTGTTTTCTCAGAGAGAGGAAAATGCCCTTCCTTTGCCCAGTCCCATTTCCTAGTATTTATAGGAGTAGCTGGTCTGTTCAGATCATGACACGTGTTCGGTCGGATTTGATCTGTCTCTTTGGACCTAGGGGACAGGCAGCCGTTTGCAGCCTCTTTTAGCCCTGGACCCGGACGGGTTGTGTCAGGACTGGGGCGGCTGCGGCGTGTCATTTCGCCGTTCAGATGTGACGTGTAGGGCTTGTGGGCGACATGTCAGAGGCTCCTTAAATGCTCATTCCGTACTCCCGAGGTCCCCTGGGCGAGGTCGCCCTTCGGTGCGTGCACCCTCTTCGGATTCTATCCGTCCTTCGGTGCGAGCACCTCCTTCGGGATCTATCCCATAGTTCTGGGAGTTCCCTTGATGGACACCTTCTTCGGGACTCACACCCATAGTTCGGGGATTCCCTTGTTCAGGTGCTTCTTGTTCGGGGAAGACCTCTTCGGGGCACTCAGTTTGGCCCCTCGATGGAGACGGTGTTGTCCTCGGAATTCCGGACGAGCTAACCAAAGTCTCGAGCTCATAGTGCTTGACTTCGCACCTTCCGAGGTCAGTGAAAAGATCCTCTCTTGGGTGACGTCAGACTCCTCGGCCAATATTTTGGCAGGGAGTTACTACCGAGGAGGCAATAGCCTTTGGCTATCAAAATGATTCATACAAGGAACCTTTTTCCTTTCCTGATATCTTTTTCAATTCAGGATCTGTCTCCTGTGCCTTTTTGAACTCTTTAATCCATTCTGATTGGATTGTCAATGTGTAGACTTGGGCTTTTTCTCACTTATGCCATTTATGCCATAGGCATAGCAGACTATTCTACTCATCATGATCGGCTATGGATCCTCCTTTCAGAAAAACCGTGTACTTCCTACTCAAGGCATCTGCTACTAGATTGCCTTTGCCCTTTGTGTACTCTATACTGTAGTCATAGTCCTTGATGTACTATAATCGTCTCCTTTGCCTCATGTTCAACTATTTCTGAGTGAATAAGTACTTTAGGCTTTTATGGTCAATGTAAATCACAAAGGAACTGCCCATCAAGTGGTGTCTCTATTGCTTTAAATAAAAAATCACTGTTGCCAGCTCTAGGTCATGGGTAGGATAATTTTGCTCATGGGGTCTCAACTGCCTTGACCCATAAGCAATGACATTTCTGTCTTGCATAAGTACACAACCTAACCCAGATCTAGATGCGTATGTATAGATTATGTAGGGCTTGCTTGGCTAGAGCTTCAATAAACCTTTTCTTGAGCTCCTGGAAACTCTTTTCACATTTCTCAGTCCATTCAAATCTTTGATCCTTCTTGGTTAGATGAGTAAGGACTGACGCAATCATAGAAAATCCTAATACAAATCTTCTGTAGTAGTCAGCTAATCCTAGGAAACTTATGATTTCCTTTACAATCTTTGGCTTTTACCATTCTTGCACTGCCTTGATCTTTTCAAGGTTTGCCTAAAGGCCTTGTGCATCTATGATTTGTCCTAGGAAAAACACTTCCTCTATCCAGAATTCACACTTGGATAACTTGACATATAGCTGATGATCCAACAGAGTCTTTAAGACAATCTTCAGATGATGTTCATGTTCATTTTCATCCTTGGAATACACTAGGATGTCATCAATGAACATAACCACAAATTTGTCCAGATGTGGTCTGAACACCCTATTCATCAGGTCCATAAAAGCAGCTGGGGCATTAGTCAAACCAAATGGCATGATTGTGTACTCATAATGCCCATATCTGGTCCTGAATGCAGTCTTAGGAATGTCCTCCTCCTTTACTCTCAACTAGAAGTATCCAGATCTCAAATCTATCTTGGAGAAGATCTTAGCTCCCTTGAGTTGATCAAATAGATCCTCAATCCTAGGGAGTGGATACATGTTCTTGATAGTCACTACATTGAGCTTCCTGTAATCAATGCATAGTCTCAATGATCTATCCTTTTTCTTCACAAAGAGAACTGGAGCTCCCCATGGTGAAACACTTGGCCTTATTAACCCTTTTTCAAGAAGTTCATCAAGTTGTTTCTTGAGCTCATTCATCTCTGTGATAGGCATTCTATAAGGAGGAATGGATATTGGACTAACTCCTAGTTGCAACTTGATTTCAAACTCAATCTCCCTTGGTAAAGGAATACCTGGTAGGTCTTTAGGAAAGACTTGTGGAAAGTTTCTCACTACAGGTATTCTGTCCACTTCCTCATCATAGTGCAATTCATTCAATGCATAATAGTAATCATGCTTAGAAATTACAGGTATCTCATCTAGTACCTTTAGATCCAAGCCATGCATTTCATACATTCATTCGTTAGAATTCAATAATGCATGCACTTCACCATCAGGCAATGTGATTTCTCTCTTAGCACAATCAATTCTTATGTTATGCATGGCAAGCCAATTCATACCCAATACTATACCGTACTTAGGAACCTCCAACACTAGCAGATTAGTCATAACCTTAGTCTTTCCTACTACTAGCTCACAATCCTTAGCTAGGTCATTAGTGAAAAGACATTGAATACCTGCTTTTTTCACTAAGGATATCCTAGGCATGATTTCAATAGACAATTTCATGGCTTCAACAAATTTCCTAGCCACTATAGACAAAGATGCACCAATATCAAATAGAACACTAATAGGCATACCATTAAGGTAAATGTTACCTCTTAGTGTTCTTCCCTATTGTGATGTCTTTAACCTTTCCACTTGGAACACTCTGCCAGCTTTTTGCACTAGTACCCTTTGCACTGGAGGAACTGGTCTCTGATGTCCCTCCCTGGGTGCTGCCTCTTTGGGTCCTGATCTGGTAAGTCTCATTGAACCTTGATCTTCTGACCTTCTTCCTTGCACATGTGGGCAATCTTTGATCCAATGATCCAATGCACCACACCTTAGGCAAGCTTGAGTATCAAAATAGCAAGGTTTCTTTCCATGAAACTTCTTGCATTTAGGGCACCTTAGGCCAGGGGACTTCCCCTTAACCTTGCCCTCACCACCAAGATGGGAATTCTTGGCAATTCCCTTGCCATGTAGTGGCTTTCTCTACTTGCCTCCTGCCTGGCTACTTTCCCCTGGTCCACTGGGAAAGTACCTGGTACCTCTTGCTCTACTAATAGAGCTTTTTACATTGCTTCATACTATGTGACTGCTCCAAAAGTTCTTACAGCCTTTCTGATGTCCGACCTTAGGTGTTTGACAAATCTTTTGGCCTTTCACTCCTCCAGTCCATGATACTGAGGAGTATACCTCACCAACTGATTGAATTTGTGCTCATACTCTAGGGCACTGAGGTTGTCCTGCCTTAGAGCATCAAATTTAGCTTGCTTCATATCCTTGATTGCATAACTGATGTACTGTTCCTGAAACAGCTGAGTGAACTCTAGCCAGCTCATCTCAATATCTCTTCCTGGCCTTCTGCCCTTTGGGACAACATACCAATCTCTAGTGTTTCTCTACCACATCTCTGCACTGCTTACCAAGTTGTAAGTAGCTAGTGACACCTTCTTGGTGGGCTTGAGTGGCATCCTTTCAAACATCTTTTCAATGAAGACTAACCACTCCTTAGCTCTCTCAGGCCCAGCTCTTCCATCAAACTATGGAGGCCTTAGTCCTTAGAACCTCACTAGCACTCTAACCTCATCTAGGCTCTCAAAATCCTCAACTCTATGTCTTCTAGATCTATGAAAACCCTCAGCATGGTGATGCTCTCCATGGTCTCTATGTCTTCTTCTACCTCTTCTTTCCAGATTTTCCTCAATCTCATTCCTAGCAAAGGAATGGTCATAGACTGAGGGATTGGTCCTAGACACTTGACCAATCTCAAATCTTACTCTTCTGCTCTCAAATTTCTCCTATCCTCATCTTCCACCACATTAACTTCATCATTTCTGTTTCCTATTCTTCCAGAAGGAACATGTTTAGATGTGTTCCTAGCTTCCTCTTTTAGTTGCTGCTGTGGATCCTGAACCGCTTCTATCTATGCTACTGGGAGTCCTTGATGTTGTGTTTGAATCAGCCTTACTAAGTTTTCATTGATTAGAGCTAAGTTTCTCTGAAGCTCTAACCAAACTCAAGGCAGTTCAGGGTTTAGTGCCCTTTGTTGGCCCTGATTCCCTCCAGTCTCTCCATTTCTTTGTAGCCCAGATTCAGTAGGAAGCCTTCGGGGTGGTTCCCTTCTCCTTCTGGCAACCATGTTTACTTCCTGCATTGATGATTCATCATGGAGCACATATAAAGATCATAGGTATTTTAATGGTACTTGACACTAGCAGCTAACCACACTGAGTTCATGTATGTAGTTAGCATGCAAATGCTTTTATATGTACATATATAAACCATGCTCTGATACCAACATCTATTACTCACTTCGGGGTAGTCTAATTATGGTGCCAAAATTGTGCATTTAAACCCCTAGGATTGGTATGTCCTGTAAGACATTAAAGCAATAACCTTAATGTGCATACCCAAGTGGCCCTCTTAGGCATTATGTAAATACATGCATATTGGTCCAACCATTACACACATATTCAAATTTTATGCACACCATGGCATTAAGGAAGAAAAACACTAGCACAATTCTTAATCTTGGCTACCATACATTACGCAATCTTATTAAGTGTAAGTGACTAACCACTGCACCTAAAAATTCTTCCAAAAAAACTGTATTAATCTAGCTATGTAACTCCCTATTTCTTTTGCTTCATTATCAAATAGAGTCTTTAATAAAACTAAGGAATTTGGTTTCACATCAATAGCCCACCTATGGACCAAGTTATGGATTTTTAATTTGGTTATAAAATTCTGACCAAATGAACAGTAAACTAGCCAAATTTGCAATGTCATATCTTTGGCTACAGGGCTCCAAATTCATAAATTCTAAATCCCAGTTCAACCTCTTGATGTTCTCTAGATGTGGTCAAAATTTCATACCAAGATTCATTTTACATGGGGAGATATTAAACTTTAGGTGTAGGGTCAAGAATTTGGCCACTTTTGGACCGCTTTGCTTATACAAATTTTCCAAACAATGCAAACAATTCATTCACAAGAGGTAAGCCCTCTAAGGCTATCCCATATATGTCCAATACATGTAGGAAATACATGCTCTTGCATTTAATAACAACATGTGGCCAAAACAGAATTTACAAGTAAGCAGCCTATCATTCACACTTAGGCAGCTTTGCACCGCATCACATACATAGCAAAACATTGCTCAAATGTTCGCACACTTGTCTCATTTTACATACACTACATGTACATGCATACATGCACTACATAATGGTCTTAACTCAGCTAAATACACACCCTAAGTTACAGGAGTGCCTAAGCCACAGTGGACTCCAACAACAGGATGCTAGACAGCTACTGCATAACACAATAAGCACCATAACTAAAAAAACCAAATGTGCTCCTAAAATCACCAAAATTTCCAAATCACAACTAGATACATGAAAGTTAAAATACATGAAATTTCAAATCATATATCAAATGAAAAAGGTCAATTTAAATGTGATTTTTCTACTGAACTTGAAATGGCAGAATTAAGGGGAGTAAGTTTCATTGTAAAACTTAGTAAGGAAAACACTTGGTTTCTTAAGGATATATGAACCTCATTAAAAAATGCATCCAAAGACACTAAAACACAAAACCACAATGCATATATAGAAGATATAGCAACCAAATGGAGCAACCATTCACAACCAACAAACACATGAAATGCGGCAGCAACAAAAACTATAGGTTAGTCCATAAAACATGCAATAAACTTAAGTAAATCACTATGTCAGCCCTCCTCAAGCTAATGCTTGGTCTTAGGAGGATTTTAACACTAGTTAGTACTACCTTTGGACTCTAGAAACCCCAATTTTCGCTGCCATAACTATGCACTTCACACTAGGTCATAAAACCTTCAATAAGTGCACTCCCCTCACTAAGCTTGGTTCATCAAGCTCAAGGCTCTCTTCCAAGCTTAGCCCTAGCTCCATGGATGCTTGAAAATATAGTAAACAATCCATGAGAGCAAGAGAGCCCTTACTTTGATGGGTATGCTGAAATTGGAGCTTGATCCTAGGTGCACTCAAGTCTTAGCACCAAATAGCTTTCAATTGCCCTTTCTTGCTTTCAATTGCTTCTAGCTTCAAGATTGGAGGTATGGTGGCTATGGAGCAAGTTTGCAGGTGGAGGGGCTGTATTTTACTGTTGGAAGAGACCAAATGTGGGAGATAAAGACAAAAATAACCACTTATAAAGACTTTAGTGCACAAACCACTTAACCATGCTTTATGTCATTTTCCTTGCTACAAGAATATGGTTTCCTAGTCTTAATTTCTTGGCCCACATTTGACAATCCTTATCTTTCTTTTGCTGGCTTTTCTTGAGTGGGATAACTCCAAAATGTCTCTATTTGACTTAATTCAAAGCATAGACATCCAAAGGCCTACACTAGGACACTTAGGTCCTTTATGTCTTTTTGTGTTTTCCTTGTCCTTAGTTGTCTTCCATAAGCAATTTGATCCTCCAATAGCACTTTCATACCATTCATATCCTTCTCATAACTCTCAAAATCTCTTTTTTGAAAGTTTTGCAATTGAGCACCCGAATACCCAAAATATTACAAAAAAGTCCATAGATTGCTTGACAAACAAGCAATCCTTAAGGCATTTCTTGGGGGCCATGTTATCAACTTAGAACACTTTTAAGGAGGTGTTCATTGTACCTTTTACCCCTCATACTTCAATCACTATGAAGAGAATTACGCAATATAAAATTTTTTGACCATTGTGTCACACTTTCTAATTCTACCATTTCTGTGAGGTGGTAACGCCATAAACTAAAATGGGGGTAAAGAGGGAGACCCAAGGGTTTATCTAGGGGGAAAACTATGATGACTAAGTCAGTAAAGTATTCTATGGAGAAAAATAATAGTACATGAGTTTTTTAATAATGTTACCTGGAGGCGAGGGAGGTCATTCTTTATTTATAGGTAGGATACTGAACTCATTCTTGAGATAGATTGCAATGATGTCAATGCCATCCTAGTATGATTCTGAACCAACAATTTTTATCATATTTGGGTAAGAACATCAAGGATAGAATCCTCAGGGTTTGACGTTCCTAGGGGCTACTTTGGGAAAATCTTCTGGAGTACTAAGATGCATGTGTAACATCTAAAGCCCTCCAAGGTAGCATTGCCAAATTCTGGGGCTATCACTTTGGTGTGCTAACCTTTTTTGGGAACTCGTCTATTCACACATATCTTTAGGGTGGTGAAGTACACTCTTCCAAGGTTGGTTCAGGAAGGTTCCTTGTTGACGATGCTTAAAGAGGTTCTAGTAAAGGGAACATTAAACCAAAGTTTGTGTGGCTATCGGTTAGCTTATATAATTAAGCTCATAATACAAAAAGTCCTTATTTCCTTGCCAAACCCAAGTGAATCTAGTTTTCAGAACCAACTTTAAACTTCAGTTCTAGCAAATCTTCCTTTAATTATTTAAGTTGTCCATCACTATTATTCTCTCATACTTATGTATGTGCCTAGAATAGGCTTCTGAATGAATGGGAATAAGAAATTAGTGCCATATTTATAGCAATGTCTGATAATTGTGTAAAGCTTAAAAACATACCACCTTAGATTGTTTAATTTACAAGAAATTTCCATGTAGCTTTATACTAAGCTACCACTTATCTTGTTTATCTTGTAACTTGCATGCAATTTGCCACCTGGCATCTCATTTGCCACTTAATCCATCCATTCACCACCTAGCTTGCTTTATGCATATTTGTATTTGGGGTAAAATTCATATGTAGTCCCATAACTTTAAGGATCGTCCTAATGTGGTCCCTTAACTCAAAAAGTGGCTCTTAAAGTCCCCTAACTCAACTTAAGCATCCTATTTTGGTCCCTACCGTTAGTTCTACCGTTATTTTGGATGGAAATTGCCTATGTGGCATATATATAGCCACGTGGTAGTCTATTTTATGATAAGAAGTGATTAGATTGGAAGAACAATAAAGTTCAAGCTAAAATTGGCATAAAAAGTAATTTTAGGGACTTAAAACGATAGTTAACCCAATCTTCCCTGTCGCCGCCCTACTCCGATCGATCTCCACCACCACCCCTCTCCCTCTTTCCGCCGACGCTTCATCTTTCTTCTTCCCGATCGACGCTCCACCTTCCCCTTTCATCCATAACCTAAAAGGTGCAGACGAGTCGCTCTCGCCACGGAATCGCCGACATCTGTCGCTCACCTGGGTTTCGATTCACCGAGAGACTATTCGTTCTCCGACTCACTTCTTCTCCTCTAGTCGCCCTATCGTTTTCCTCTGACCATCTCTTCTTCGCACCCGTTTCCGATTTCCAGGTTCCAATTCGTGCGAAATCGTGCGACTGCTACTCCTCTCTCGACGCCCTCCTTCGTCCGCCTGGGAATCGCCGTCCCTTCCCTTAAATCTGCCCCCACCCGATATCTCCTCCTCCTCGCCCCACCGTCGTTCCCACCCTCGGCGCAATTCGAGATTCCATCAACATTCGGGTGAGAGAGAAATGGAGACCTCTGAGGATTCACGGATTCGCGTCGGTCACTGGTGGGACGAGGGTTTGTGGGTTGGGCGACTGTCATCTGAGCGATTTCCTGGCGAATCGAGGCTGGGCGCCATTGCTAGGCGAATTG
This sequence comes from Aquilaria sinensis, assembly GCA_005392925.1. Classification (NCBI taxonomy): domain Eukaryota; kingdom Viridiplantae; phylum Streptophyta; class Magnoliopsida; order Malvales; family Thymelaeaceae; genus Aquilaria; species Aquilaria sinensis. The sequence goes on from SMDT01000536.1 coordinate 53,217, forward strand.
AGGCGATTCACGGCTTCGGAGGCGCAATTCAACAACCAACCAGCGAGGCTGTGGATGAAAGGGGGAGGTGGAGCGTCGGTCGGGAAGAAGGAAGATGAAGCATCGGCGGAAAGAGGAGAGGGGCGGCGGCGGCGATTGATCGGAGTGGGGCGGCGATGGGGAAGATTGGGTTAACTATCGTTTTAGGTCCCTAAAATTACTTTTTATGCCAATTTTAGCTTGAACTTTATTGTTCTTCCAATCTAATCACTTCTTATCATAAAAAGAGACTGCCACGTGGCTATATATGTGCCACATAGGCAATTTCCATCCATAATAATGGTAGAACTAACGGTAGGGATCAAAATAGGACACTTAAGTTGAGTTAGGGGACTTTAAGAGTCACTTTTTGAGTTAAGGGACCACATTAGGATGACCCTTAAAGTTAGGGGACTACATATGGATTTTACCTTTTGTATTTGTTTTGCTTGCTTTTTCTCATAAGTTGGCACTTAGCTTTCTCACTATGCCATGCAAAATTACTTGCCACCATGCACCATATATCGCCACCTAATCCTCACACACATTTACTTGCTTGGGCACTAAGCTAAATTGCTCATGTTCTTCCACCACTCATGCATTTCTACCACCACATAACATGTATTTCTCTTCTACCATATTACCGCCACTTTATTTATTTCTTTCTTTATTTTATGCATGAAATTTTCCATGCTATGCACAATATAATTCCAAATATTGGCAACATTTTCCCTAATAAATCCTTGATTACTTTATGGATGAAATGCCAATATAAAATCCAGTTTCTAGAATTTTTCACATTTTCTTAAAACTCGAGGTAGCCTGTAGAATTGGAACTGGTCTAGGTGAGGTGGTCACATCCCTAACTAAAGCATGGCAATGCAGCTAGTCTTCACTATTGTTTGTCTTTCCCTCAAGCCCTATCAGACATTCTAAGCATTCTCTCTTGACATGGTCAAATTTACCACAATGGTAATAGAAATCAGGCAATTGTTCATACTTCAAGTATTACTACATCTTTCCATCTTGATCCTTCACCTAAATGCATTTTTAGATTGGCTTTAGCTTGTCAATAGAAACCTTAACCTGTAAGGATGGGCTTGAGTAGTGGACCATTGATACCGTTACAATATGGCCTCCTAGAACTTGACCCATATCCTTGGTCTTCTTGTCAAAATGTGTGTCCATGATGTGCACCTAGAACTCTACATATTGGAACAGCTGTGACTAAGGCTGAATATCCCTTTACAAACTTCTTGAAGACAATAAGGTTATTGTTAAATGACCACGGGCTAAGTCAGAGAACATTAGAAACATGATCCTCTTTTTTTAATTCCAACAAAAGCACATTATGGCACGAGTTGGATGGTGTAAGCTGAATGTCAAACAGAATCTAGTTTCTCCATAATGGTTATAGCATTACCCCATAGGAAATCCACTACAACCACCCTCAACATCAACACTTTGGTTGCCAAGCATAAAGAAGAGCTTGTTGACAGGATTTCCCTCACCTCACTGAATTTTCCTCCCCCACCGTTAATGCCAAATTGGTGAACATCACATTAACGTCATCCATTGTCCACCCAATCACTAAACATGCCAAGCCCAAATATGCACTTAGTAGCCAAACACTTCAAGCCTTAACTAAAACACCCAAAAATTGATCATAAATTAGCCAAGTGAGTGTAAAACAACTCCTTAGATGACGAAAACCAGCAAAGCCTTAGTGCCCAAGGTAGCAAACTTTAACTAAGAGAGTGAAACCCTAACAAAGCTAGAAACCCTAACAAAGTAGGGAGATATGACAAAAATGTTTATTTAATAAATAGACAATTTTTAAGTCAATACCTTTGATTAAATTGGAATTAAAATGTTCTTTTCTACACTGTGATGTTTTATAGCAATTTTTTTATTATCCCTTGTAAGCAACATTAATTTTTATTTAAAAAAATAAGTAAATATGATATAAAAATCCATAAGGAAAAAAATCAAATGATGTGAATGATGAAAAGTAGAATTGATTGGCGCAAAAGTTAGAAATCAAAATTAAGTTTTTTAATTGTAATATTTAGGTTAAAAAGTCATAATTACCTTTGGTAGTGGTGACCTTATGGACACAGAAATTGCACAGGTTCATCATAGATATCATAGTATTAAAGTGACCTAATTATGTAAAGAACAAGTCTTTTGGGGGTGAATTCAAGTGGGAACAAAAATAACAATGGCTTGACCAAGGTTTTTGCTCTATGCTGGAAGGTTTTCCACATATACCGTATACCTCTATAATTTCTGCTTGGTGCTACTTTTCTTATTGTTTATGTTTTGTTGTGATTTATTGGATTGAGTGTTTACCATTTTTATTCTGTGGGTTTGATGGTCATTTTTCTGGGTCTATCTCAACAAAACCAGTTGGAGGGAACTTTCTACTTTTTTGGTCCAAATCCCATTAGCACTGGATAGCTTGAGACTATAGGTTGAAAGCAATTTGTGGAGATGATATCTAAGAAGCTAATATGGTGGTGACCCTATTGGTGGTCCATGAGAATAGGGAACTTGTGGAGTCTAGAGAATATGTGGCAATGGGAATCAATGAATTGGTCCCAAGCTAGGCAAGAATAGGCTACAAAAGGAGGCGGCATAAATGGACCATTAAAGTTAACAGGTATGGTTCTAGGTATTGGCCTTGTCGGTACAAAAGATGGAGTTGGCTAAGGTGAAATGATTGTAGCAAGTTTAAAACTAGAGCCAAAAGGAGCAGCATGACCAAATGATGAAAGGTGGTGGCAGTAGGAGGTGTAAGAGCGAAAGGGGTAGTGGAAGGTGTTACAAAAAATTCTCCAATCACTCACCTTGCACAGCTAAATAGAAAAATTATCAGGCAACCTCACACAAATTTAATGTGATTCAACTCTTAATAAGCCTACATTTATGGATGAGATAAATCTACTTTGGCAAAAATATAAAGATTACGATAAAGGCATGCCTTTAGTGCTCCCACTGCCTTATGGATCATTCATACACTACTAACAACCCAAATATCTTGCCCCCAACCAATTATAATACATGAGAATTATAAAGAGTTATTGTCCTAACCCTCTTAGGCCTCCGGACCTTTCCTCCCTGTTGGAACCCTCACATCTTACCTTTTCACCACATTAGCTTTTCTCTCATACTAAAAAACCTATCATGACATTCCTTTTTATAGGTTATACACTACAAACCCTGGTTACATTTAACTGAGAAATAAATTCCTAAACAAAATCAAACTCCTAATTTTTCTAACCAAGCAGAAAAAAAATCACCATATGTAATCAATTCGGTAAGAAAAACTCAAACTTCTCAAATCTTGACAATTAATGCATTATTCTCAATTAATAATTTTTTAAACTCCAAGTAAAGTCCTCTGATCTTTTTAATTTCAGCCAAATCACCAAACAATCAACACCTTGGCTTGAATTCTTTCAATCATGAGCACATTTGAGTTAGCCATGAACAAATGACTATGATTATGAATCACAAACACCACTAAAGCACTAATAAAATAAAGAACAAAAATGACCACAAACATCACCACGACAAGCATCGACACACATGAACAAAATCTTTAATTTTCGAACCTATACTGAGACAATGGCACCATGCCACAACCACTGTCAAATATCCCTAGGATGATTCCCTAGGGCTCCACCAAACAATCCAAATGATGCACCATGCCAATTGTCGAACTATATCTTCAACTATGTAGGGACCAAAGCATGAGCTCTAATGCGGTGATACCATCTGCAGGGAAAAATTCCTTAATCACCCATCGCACACAACGAAATATAAAACATGATTAAGTAACCACACACAAATTTAACGTTGTTTGGCTCTTTACTAACCTACATTCACAGAAGAGAAATCCACTCAGACAAAAATATAGAGATTACAGTTCATATATGCCCTTAGTGCTCACACTGGCCTATAGATCCCTTGCACACTACTAACAACCCAAATATCTTGCCCTCACATAATTACAAAATACTTCTCATCCTAGCCTTCATTAGGTTTCAAACCTTTTATCTCTCCTGGAACCTTCACATCTTGCCCTTTCACCACATTAATTTTCTCTCTCATATTCAAAAACCTACAACAACATGCCTTTTTATAGGCTACACACCACAAATCCTAAATACATTCAACAAGGAAATAAAATCCTAAACAAACTCAAATTCATACTTTTTTTAAACTTACATAAAACTCAAACTTACTTGGTCCCTAAGCAAAAAAAATCACCTCATGCACTGAATTCGACAGGAAAAATACAACTTATCAATCTCGACAATTAACACATTATTCCTAATTAACAATTTGGCTAAACTCCAAGTGAAGTCCTCTAATCCTTTTAATTTGAGCCAAATCATGCATCACAAGGTCTCACGGGCCTTCAGACAACCAAGGTTCTCAATGTCTATGGTCTTCAAGTAATAATAGAATTTCCCATTACTGAAAGCAATTGAATATGCACAAGAAGCAACAGAAAACTAGGAATCATGGGCATAACTTACACAAAAAGGGGGCGATGGCTTCCTTAGTTAGCAAAAAATGAAACAAAAATCCATCCACAAGTCACCTTCCAAGACATTGATTTCGCTATGAATCCCATCCAAGTACATGGATCAATAAATTTATGTGGAAACCTTGGTAATCTATTCACGAGGTAGGTCAACTGCTACCTAATGCTACTGAACGAAATATTACATTTTTTCCCCATTTTTATCTAGAAATTGATAGAAACCAAGGCAACCTAGTTTGCTGTTTTTATCCTTCCCCAAGTGTGTCTACGCTACTATTTTATTTGATTTTTTTTTAATGCATATTCTTATTCCCTTAAAAAAAAAGAAAAAAATACATATGTTAATGGATGATTTGATGAAGGTTAGCTTCCTAGGAAAGAAATGAAAAATCTACACTAAGTATGAAGCAACCATGGTTCATTGAAAAAGATGTAGAAGTTTTACTTGTAAGCGTCTCAACTCAAGTTTTAGCCTTTCTCCACATAATCTTTATAGGGCTAATTAGCGTGTGTGGCTCCTAGAACAATATGCAATTGAATGTTGAGGTAAAATATAGGAACTACAAAATGAGTGTTGCTTCTTCTATCTAGTTGATTGCATGTAATCACTATGCAATCATTAAGAAACTGGTTTCATTTAGCTCACTTATTTACATCTTACAACAAAGACAGAGGTGCCCATTTGTTTCTTGCCTTACATTTAGAACCATTCACTCTAAGATTTGGGGTTATTTTGTAACTTCTTTTGGTATGGTTTGTCATATGCAGTCGGAAAACATAGTTGCAGAGTAAAAATTTCATGGTGCAGCGCACTTTCCTTTTATTACTTTATGATTTTTTTCTTAACCTTTTTTGGATTTTTTATAGGCTTATCGTTATTTTTTTATTGTTGTTTATTTTAATTTATGTAACTTTTTCTATGGAAATATAAAAATTGTTGGAAGAGGTAAGCTGGTATCAGTTAGTTATGTCTTGTAAGTTTCTTGCATTAATTTAATCAATCAGCTAATCTTTACTTTATCATCCCTTATGTGATTTCTCAACTTCTTCTCAAATTTCATCAATACTTTATAGGACATTATAGAATATTGTAGTTTTTTTTTAGGTTGAAAACTAGACACATAATTTGAATTTTTTTGAAGATTCTTTAGGTGATGTGACATGGACAGAGATGTTGCAATAACTGTTAGTTGCAATAGGTGTTTGGTTCAAAACAAGGGGCATTTTGAGGTGAATATTTTGGTAAGATGTGTGCAAACTGTTTTTCTTCTCTATCAGTTTATGTGTTATTTACCCTAAACCTTATTTCTTAGTTTGATGGATCATGCAACAGTCTATCTCAATTGTTTTATTTGTTATTTCTGTACAGACTAATTTATTAATTTAATCATGATGCTTTTTAGTTTTATTTCCTTTTAATGGTTTTTTATTTATGTTCCTTTAATTTTTTCTCTAGAATCATCACTCCTGAACTTCTATATTTGCTGATCAACTGTGAGGTGGAACTTGGTTTTTTTGTAATTCATTTTTTGTTAGAATTTGTCTTCTTCTTCTTCTTCTATAGTAAGTTTGTAGATAAATGGTAACTACACTGGACTAGAATTGTTTCAATTTGGAAAACAATGATGTAAGGGTAGCAAAGTGCTACACAAGTACTACCCTTTTCTATGTTGATTACATATGTGAAAAACCATGAAACATCCTCCAATTTTCCTCTATTGAAAAGCATTACTTTCCCTTCTTGTTGAATTTGGCATGAGAAAACTACTTTTTTTGTAGATTAATATGTTACAAGGTGATCAAATTTTAGGACTGCTTGAGAAATAATTTTTTAGTTTGGCTAATGTTCAGGTTCACACATCTATATTTTTGGGCTTTAATTCCTAATGTATGGGTTTAATAGATGTGCTGATGTCATTTTAGTTCTATGAAGTTATGATATAACAAAAATGGTGGCTTCAAGTCTTTCATTTTATGTATTAAGGGTGATTTTAATTCTTGCACCTAACATCTAATTAAATTATTGTTAAAAGTAAAAACATGTCTTTGTTCATTTAATTGATTCTATACCTATAGTTGAAAAAACAAGAGCTTCTTTCTAGTTGGTGTGACAGTTAAAAATCACAGTTAAGTTTTCTAATTGGAATATTTTGGTTAAAAGTTCATCTTCCAATAGTGAAAGAGCAATTGTGCTAATTGAAAAGGAAAACGATTCTAATCTCGCTTATGCAATGGTTGAACATTACATGATTTGAATATAGTATTTATACATTCTAAACATCCTATATTTTGTACACTTAGGGAGCAAATAAGTATTTATGTAGTACGACTGAGCCAGAATGGCCTCTGGTAGTGGTTCCTTGATGGATATAGAAATTCCACAAGTTCATCACAGATATTACAGTAGGGGTGTAAGCAAGCTGTGCTTTTATAGGGTAGCTTGAGCTTGAGCTCAAATTGAGCTTTATAGAGTCAGGCTTATTGAGCTTGAGCTCAAGCTTGAGCCCAAAATTAAGCTTGGGATTTTATAGGGTTGAGCCCAAGCCTTTTCTACCCAGCCATATAAGATATTGAGCCTAAGAGGCCTTTAAATATAACATGGTAAACTTGGGCCTGGGCCTAAGCCTTTTATTTATGAATTCTCAAATCCTATAATACCCAAATACTACCCGGCCCAAATCCCATGCGCTAATTGCTATTGCATCTCCCATGTCTGTATTATACAGGTCCCTTCCCCAGTCTCAATTCACGATTCATGAAACAATGAACCCTTTATTCCTCTCCATCTCGTAAACTCATTCCTTCACCTAACCGCTTCAAATTCGATTGATAAAGACCTGGGGTTCTCCTATAAATAGGACTAATGGGGAAATTAGAGGTAAGGTGCTCTAATGTGACCTTTGAACATGGTGATCACACATTTTGAGGCCTAGTGGTTGAGAACTCACCATGTAGGAGGGAAATAGCCTATAGGGGCCTCTAATATGGGATGATCACTATTGGAATGCTCTAAAAGTTAATGGATCCAGTATCTCAACAATGTATATAGTTTAGCCTATAGAGTCCTATGGTGTTTGCTTACAATTACACAAGACCTTACTGGGTATTAAATGTGATGCTCACCTTTATTATTTATCTGTAGGTGCAGAACTAGCTAAGGGGCCTAGAAATCAATATAAGATTATTTTGTTTGTTTGATTGAAGGTACAAGTTGAGAACTTACTTATGATATAAGTGAGATTCTATGTATATGGTTAGTAATGAATCTAACTAAAATATTTCTGTCCTACAGCAGTCTTGGACTAGAAAGTATGAGTGAAGTGTCTGGATGGGTTTATGCAGTCTTTGTATAGGAGGTACTTAGAATGAACCCAAGTATAGGATCGTATACCTGATATGCCTTTTGTAAAACTAAACATGTATGAAATAAGTTACTTGGCTTGTTTATGTAGAATGGCTTGTCTATGTAAAAATGTATAGCACAGTTTGGTCCTAGTTTTGGTTTTAATGAAGTGCAATACTGCCATGTTTATAAATATGTTAAAGACTTAAATATGAAACCAAACTGACTCATGCACATTGTTTCTACTAGTGCTAGATTAGAAGTCTAGGCATATGCATGATTTCTGACATTATAAGTAACATTAAAGGAGTTCAAGTTAAGGGGAATGGCTGGGAACAGCCATTAATTTTGGGAAATTACTCTTAATTTGCATAATAGAGTCGCGAGGGAGTGGTGGATTCTGCAAAAAAAGATTTGGAAAATAATAGAAGAAAAGAGGAAAAATAGGTTGTCAATTTGGAAGGCAAAAACATAGTCTTCTGGTGGTCGGCTAACCCCGGTAAAATCTTGACTTTCCAGTGTGCCTCTATACTTTTTCTCATTATTTAGATTTCTAAGGGACACACTAAAAAATTTGGCAAAAAAGCCAGAAAAAAAATTTTCTGGGGGAATTTCAGGGAGGCTAGGAAGATTAGTTGGGTTTCTTGCAAAAAATTACGTTGGGAATTTAAATTTAGGTAGTCAATCAAGAAGAAATCTGAGTTTTTTGGGAAAATGGCGCTGGAGATTTTGAGCAGAGAATAGGCCCTTATGCAAAAAGTAGTTCAATCTATTTATGGGCCAAGTGGATGGGTATGTGAAGGGTATTCGGATAAGCTTAAAGAATCAGTGTGGGAAGTTATTATTAGAATTAGGGAATACTTAAGCCCTGTTTAGTTGAAGAAATTTTTTTTTTATTTTTCTGTAAAGTTTTCAGAAAAATAGAAAATGAAAAGAAAACATGTTTGCTTACCTAATTATCTTTTTCAGTTTTCTTGAAAACAAAATTTCATTTTATGGAGATTTAGAAAACACAATTGTTCTTGTTTTCTCAATTTTCTAATCTCTCTCCCGTGTTTCGCATCTTTCCCTTGATCTCGAATTTTTCACTGTCCAGTGCTGCACATCTTTCATTCTGCCATTGTGACATCTGCATTGCCGCCGCCAGCTGATCAACTTCTCTCTTGCCGTCGTCGGCCTCTCTCTCTCTGTCGATCTGATGTTTTTCAAATTCCGGTGTTGTCGCTTCTCCTTTTCTGCCATTGCCACATCTCCTTGCCGCCACCAGCTGCCCAATCTCTCTCTTGCCGTTGCCACCCGACCAACAACCCAGTCTCCGCCGAATGACCAGCAGTGAAACATGGGGCTTTGGATTTAGCTCTTCTGCCTCCTTCTGACAATGTCAACAATTATCAGTGGCGGGTCTGATATGGAGTGCCTGCATTGATCTATGACTCAGCAACAAGCGGTATGGCTGTGGAAGGTGGCAGCAGTGCTGGAATGTCAAGTGTTTGGGAATGATGGAGAAGGTGGTGTAGACGTAAGGGATAGAAAAGCTGAGAGCCTAATCTGTAGAGAGCAAAAAGTTGGGGTCTGAATTTAACAATTTTTCATTTTTTCTTTTCATGTTGATAGACTTAGGAAAATCTCTATTATAGTGTACAAACTTTCCTTCAACTTTGAACTAAGGCACTGAACTTTTCCAATGTAGTGTGTACATATGTAATCATCTTTACTTGGTTTAAAACAACTAAACATGTTTTCAAAAACATATTCTGGAAAATTATACACAGAAAATGAAAACAAATAACATAAAATAAATAGGAAAATTGTTTCTACATCCAAACGCCCCTTAGATTCTCTAGGAATAAATATATAGGGATTATTCAAATGGGTGGTGGGAAAAGGTGATAAAATTCAATTTTGCGGATATCTACATTTTGGTTGGGGAGAGAACTTTCAGAGAGTTATTTCCGAGGGTGTATAATTTATGTCAAAATACGGGATGTTTGATAGGCAATACGAGGAGATGGGGAGATGGTGTCTGGAGATGGGGAGGTGATTACAGAAGGGCACCAACACAGCAGGAAATTTCAAAATTTAACTCTATTGCAGGTACTCGATGACATTTCCTTACAGGAGAATGTTCCTGATTCCCTGAGCTGCAGACTTTGCTGTCATGGTTCTTTCGCAGTTAAATCTCTTACTCGCCTGGTAGACAAAAACCAGATTTCAAATGAAGTTGCAGCTACAGGCTTCAAGAGGAACAGGGCTGTCCCGCAGAACATGAACCTATTTGGTTTGAGAGTGGCACAAGAAGGCTGTCAACAAAACTTAACCTTCAGAAGCGTGGAGTAATACAACAGAGCATACTGTGTTCACTTTGTAACTAGCACATGGAAGTGGAGTTTCATCTGTTAATCAACTATCCTGTAGCACATCAGATTTGGTCCGATTGTAAAAATACCTTAAAAGTATGGTCCACATGACATTTTGGTTTTCAAATTATTAATATTATTGTTTTGTGTATATATTAGTTTACTTAAATAAAGGTGATAATTAATGAGTTTTTACTATAAAAAATTTGGTCAAATACTTCAGTTTGAAAAGAATATCTGTTATTATGGTAAATTTTATGATGAGTGGAATTAATGTAAAAGATTTCTATTTAGTTAGGGTTCCTGGTCTAGCCTATATATATAAACTTATGTCCCCAATCAGAGATAGACTAAAAAAAAAAAAAAGGCATAGATTAGAAAACTCTACACACTCTCAATTTTCTATGACTTAAACTTAAGGGTTCGCTTGATCAATCAATGTTATAGAAAAGTTACATTAATTTTTTTGCTGCGCTGATGTAAGATTTCTTACATTGTGGTATCAGAGCCTACTTCATTGCTATATTGATTAGTGGTTTCCGGCTTGTTTAAATCACACATCGATTTGGCTTTTATATTCATAATGTGTTTTTGCCAATCTTGTTGAAGAAATTGTGTTGCTTTCCGTCAGCTGCTGTGCTTCCACATGATTCTTGTCAATTGACAATTTTGATGCACCGCATGTGAAAGCTTTGATTGTTAGCATCTGTTGTTGATTCAACCTTAATCCAGTATTTATTTATGACCGAATCGATGAAAATTAAATTAGTCGGGTAGAAAATTGTTGTTTATTATTATTGGTTGTCTACCTTCCTAGGCATGGGGTTGTTGTTTAACCGATACTCAATTGAGTTAAAATAATATCTTGTTGTCTTGCTAGAGTGGCTGAAGCATGAGTTAGTGCAATCATTGATTGTGAATGAGTAATACATGCGCCATTCAGTCACAGGCATGATATAATTATTATTTTATTTGATCCCTAGCAGAACAATGCATGTCCCTTATTATACAACTTAGTTTTTGGTTTGCTTTAAATTGTTATGGCTCATGTTTGCTGAATGTGGATTGTTAACCATGTCCGGATGAGATTTATTTAATGGATATATCTCTCATGGAATTTTTTGTTGATAAACATAGAAACTTGAAACTGTTGTGAAAGCAAAATTTGTGTTCCCCTTTTAATTACTTTGTTACCGAGCATGTACCAAATTATTAGGGAGTAGGGTACTTTTGATTTGATCTATATTTGTGATGCATGCCTAATTGTTATAAATTGCATGTTAATAGATCAAATAAAATTATGTTAATATTTTTGGATTTTTAGTTTCAATCCAACTAAAGGTTTTAATGTCATCGAGGTTCATTCAGTACATATAGTTTAGGAGTAGACACAATATCTTAAATCTTAAGAAAATTTTTTATAGAACCTCATAAAAATATGACACTAAATTGCAACTAATGCATGGGAATAATGATTCAGCCCCACAGTTTGATTTGTATATTAATTAGAGTAAGATAGTTGATTGAATATTAGGGATAAAAGAGGTATGGAGAAATTTTGTTCTTAATGTTTGGTTGCTAGTTTTATTAAATACTTTCTCTGTCTCACCAAAATTGTTTTGTTTACTATTTATAGCAATTAATCTATGATTTTATTTCTTTTAAAATTTATCATAAAAATATAAACTTTTTACATGAAAATGGAACTTTAAATATTATAGTTTTCAAATATTAGTTTTTAGATTTTTTTTCAATTCATATTAATATAACTATATTCAAGTCAAATTTTAGTAAAAAAAGGTAAAAATGACAACTAATATGAAATGGAGGGAATAAAAAATAATAATTTCTATGCGGTTGCAACCTCCACCTACAAGAAGGTTGGATTTTACTATTATATCAATTTTATGTCTTTCATAGCACTAAAGTAATATTTATTGCAACTATTTCTTCTGCTTTTGATTTGTCATGCATTCCAATGCTTTGCGGTGACAATTTTTCTGACTGGAAGGAGAGTATTCTTTTTACTTTAGGGTGTATGAATTTAGATTTGCCATTTCGTATAGATGCACCAGCCTCATTGGTGCCATGCACAAAATCATTGCCAAAATTCTAGCCAATAAATTGAGGAAATAAGTAAACTTGCTTATTAGTGAAACTCAAATTGCCTTCATTTAGGATAGGTAGATTTTGGATTGGGTGCTTGTTGCAAACTAGTTAGTTCAGTTTGTGAAGCATAAGAGGATTAAAACAACATTGTTTAAAGTGGATGTTGCTAATGCTTTTGATAATATAAATTGGGAGTTCTTATTCTTTACCAGGAAGCATATGAACTATCATTATAAGTTGTTAAAATGGATGAGGGGCTATCGTATAACTTCAGCTAGAATATCCATTCTTGCTAATGGCTCCCAACTCATGAGTTTCACATGGAGAAGGGTTTAAGACAAGGGGACCCTCTATCATTGTTGCTATTTTTGATTTCTATGGAAGTGTTTCACCATCTCTTGAAGCAATAGATCATCAAAAAGAGATCACAGGGATAAAGATTGGGAGTCAGAGTACTATAATCTCACATTTATAGTTTGTAGATGACATATTCCTAGAATGGGATGATTAGAATATAACAAAGTTTCGAAGAATATTTTGGTATTTCCAATTGATTTCTAGATTGAAAATTAACTTATCTAAGAGCTGCCTAATGGGAGTAAATGTGATTGACTTTGATGTCCAAACAATGGCCCAAGTCACTGGTTGTATTATAGGCAGTCTACCATTCATGTATCTTGGTATGCCAGTGGAAGCATCTTTGGAAAGTTATGCAACTTGGAAGCTTGTTATTGAGAAGATGAAATCCAGACTCTCTAATTAGAAACTGAAGAAGATGTCCATTGGGGCTAGGATCATGCTTCTAAATTCTTGCCTCTCAAGTTTGCCACTGTATTTCTTTTCACTGTTCCATTGCCACCAAACGTGCTGAAACATCTTAGGTGCTTTCGAAAACAGTTTTTGTTGGGGGGGCTTAGGTTAGGGCAAAAAAATACATTGGGTTGGTTGGAATAAATTTGTGATTGATAAGTCTTTAGGAGGGTTAGGCTTGGGATGTCTTAAGGGGACGAACTTAGCTTTGCTTTCAAAGTATGTGGTGGTGGAGATACAAGTGATGAGCTTACATTTGTTATTATTATTGCTCTCATACTTAGTATGTTTTAATGTATTTTGAACCTTAATATATAATTTGAGCATGTTTTATAGGTTAGAGCAAATCTAGACATAATTGATTAAAATTGGATTTAATTGAAAATTTTACAAGTTTTATAGGTTGTGTTGTTTCAGGATTTTCAAAGATTGGCAATGTTCTAGTGGAAAAATAATATCTTGAGTTACAGAAATCAAAATTGAGTGATTTGTGATTTATTGAAAAGTTGATTTCCAAAGCTATCTTTCATCGGAATATACTTTTACTTAATTCATGCATTTTGATTGTTAAATTTTTCTTCGAATTCAGAACATATTTTCTACAAGTGAAACAAAAATAGTTGCTGTATTTTAAGAATATCATTAGCTGTAGATGTCTATTTTATACAATTTAGGTGTTATTTTTAAGCTAAAAAGGAGCTCAACAACTTTCATGTGTCGCATTTTGTCAGATTCGGAGCCTAAGGATGTTGAATTGGAGCTTGAAGTCAAAGAGTCAGTTCTGCCAGCTTTTGCTAATTTAAGTGGGACTTGGAGTTAGGCTTTCTCGGAGCCTTCTTAAGAGTCAAGGACGACATTATCAGATGATTTTACTAGTTCTCTAATAGTTTTAGGATTCCTTTATTACTCTTATAAAGTTTTACCCAATTTTATTTACGAGCCCTATTGTAATTGGGTTACTTAGCCAAAATTCAGGATTTAGGTTTAATTTTAACAGGGGGACGAGACCAGCGGCTCTCTCTCATTCATCTCTCTGCCATATATTCTTCTTCCATCTATAGGTGTTCAGTGGACTGGTCCTGACACGGCCCGGCTCGGGACCGGCTCGCTTGGAGCACGGCACAGGCTCGGCCAAGACCGGGACGGCCCAAGCCCGCCAGAAGACCGTCGCAATGTGGGCCGTTAATGGGCCTGGAGGAGAGGGGGAGGGAGCTGGGCTCGGCACGGCCCAGGAGGCGCCTGGGCCAGGCACGGCGGCGGCACGCAAACGGTCATATTGCAACGTTCCGAAAAAATTGAAAAAAAGGGAAAATGACAGCTTCAATTCCTGTAACGGCTCCCAGCCCTTTTTTGACCCCAGAAATTACATTTTTGCCCCCTCAAACAACTATTTTCTAAGGGTTTTTTAGGCAACAAAAAATAAGTTCTTCCCCTATAAATAGGGAGGCCACTTCCACCATTTCTTCACACCAATCTTAGCAATTTCTCATTCTCTACTACTATATTCTCTGATTTCTTTGAAGCACTCAATATTATTTTTTTCATTCTCAATCAATTCTCAATTACTTTCAAGTCACGTGATCTACTCAATTTTTCGTCACACAAATGGCATCAAGAGGAAAGGGAAATGCCTCAAGCTCTTCATCCCGCACCGGTTTGAGGTCATTTTTCCGTGGCATTTCCCGACCGGTGACCCGTGGGACTCATATCCAACAAACTGACGATGATGAGCAATTCGATATGAGTCAATACGACTTGGGCCTCGACAATCAACTTTCTGATGACGACGTTGAGGAGGTAGAGTCCACGGCAGCAGGGAATGTTGGTGGAGGAGATGGTTCTGAACAAACCCCGACAAGCCATCAAGCCGAACTTCCGCCAGAAGGTAAGACGGCGAGGCGCACCGCATGGGTTTGGGAGCATTTTGACCAAGTTTTTGAGAAGGATAGTCATGGAAACAATGCGAGGTTCGCACAGTGCAAACACTGCAAGCAAAAGCTCTCGCACAAGAAGAACGCTGGCACAGGAACACTGAGACGTCACATGGAATCAAAGCATCCGACTTTATGTCCAGATGCAGCTACGAGTACCGGCGGTCAGACACAGCTTGCAAGCACTGCCGGCGGATCAGGTATTTTTAAATTTAATCAAAAAGATTGTAGAGAAGGCATGATAGAATGAATGATGTTAACTGAAAAACCATTTACACAATCGGAAGATAGACACATGGAAAAATGGATTACATCATACTTAAACCCTGCTTTTAAAAGAACATCTAGGACCACTGCTAGGAGGGAGGCATTTAAAATTTATGAAGCTGGTAAATCAAACTTACAAGCATACTTCTCTGCTTTAGATCACTGTATCTCATTTACTAGTGACATGTGGACTTCACCACTAGGACAAGATTATTATTGTATAACTGCACATTGGATTGATGATAGTTGGGTCATTCAAAAACGTATAATTGCATTTAAATGGATGGAGGTCGATCATACTGGTTGGAACATATTCAATGTAATTTCAGAAAGTTTAAAAGAATTTTTTTGTTATGACAAGGTTTTTAGCATAACATTTGATAATGCATCAAACAACGATGTCGCGGCTGAGACATTGAAGGAATCACTAGAACCTGTCCGTGATGCCGCATTTTTTCATATTAGGTGTATATGTCATATTTTAAACTTAGCTGTCCAAAAAGGTCTTCAAGTTTTGAGTAATGAAATTACTCCAATTAGGTGGGCACTCCATTATTTAAAGTCAAGGACGAAAGTTTCTAAAGAGTTTAAGCAATATTGTCTGGAAAATGGCCTCGATTTTAGTTGGAAACGTTTTAAACTTGATTGCCCTACCTGAAAATGTTTTAAACTTGATTGCCCTACCCGATGGAACTCCACTTATGAGATGTTGATAGATGCGATGCCATTTGCTGCATACATGACATGTTTTATAAATGTCAGAGAAAAGAACACGATTTTGAAACAAGAGATGTGGGATAAACTGTCAAAATTGGCTGCTGTGCTGCGATATTTTTATGATGCCACTGTTTTCTGCTCCGGTGTATACTATCCCACATCGCACAAAGTTTTAATGCATATGGTCAACATTGCATGGGTTTTGAACCAATACAAAGATGACGAGTTCTTAAAAGACACAATTAAGGCCATGAAAGATAAATGGATTTTATATTTCAGTACTATACCCCCAATCTACTTAGTTGCAGCTACACTAGACCCGACCGTAAGAATCACAGGTACGCAACAGCTACTTGAGGGTTATTATAGTTTCTTAGAAATGGCACATATTTCTGTTCATACTATAACTACCTCTATTGATAAGCACTTGCGAGAGTTGTTTAAGATATATGCCAGTCGGCATAAGGATAAGGTTGCAAACACTACTTCATCTACCATCGCGTCTTCATCGGCCTCATTGTCATTCAATCCGGCTGAACAACTCCTCAAACGGCCCCATGCTGCCGCATCTGGTCTAAATGAAGTAGACGCATACCTTAACCTTGTTTGGGAGAATACTGAGACCGACATTCTAGACTGGTGGAAAGCAAGAAGTAACAAATTTTCAATACTCTCCATCATTGCCAAAGAAGTTCTAGCTGTTCCCATCTCAACCGTTGCATTGGAGTCCGCTTTCAGCGCTGGAAAGCGTATCATTTCAGAGAGACGCGCAAGGCTATCACCAGATGCAGTTGAAGTTTGTATATGCAACCGTGATCGAGGTATTGCAGCTTAGCTTGCAGATTACAAGACCACAAGAGTTCTGACGAGGAAAACCCCGATGAGATAGATGCTTAAATCCACCACTTGCTCATTATTTACTTACTTTGTATTTGATCTGATTTTGCTGTGTAGCACAAATCGTACCTTTTATTTTGCATTTAATTTTATGGAACGTTTCGTTATTGAGTAATGTAAAGCCCGTTCCATGGTATGTAAGTGCCGTTTGGCTTTAATATTAATAAAAGTTCACACCGGTGGTGGTGTTTTACTCTTAAAACAAGAAATTATACAAAATATAAACATAACCTTAGAATAAATATTTATCTAGTTTTTTTGTCATTATTTTATTTATTGTCTTGTCAAGTAAAATCTTGGTAATCATGGTTTGTTTCTTTAACATAAAGAATTAACTTTAGTCCTTAAGGTTTTAATAATTGACTTAATAAAGGTTACAAAAAATGGTTTAACTCAAAATCAAATATATCAAAGTTTTCAAACTTTTTGGTCAATTTCTTACCTTTTATTTTTATTTTTATTAAGTTATTCATTTAACGTTTGATTAATTTTAAAGTCTAGTAGAATTGAATATGAAGTGGAATTTAAGATCCACTAGATTATAAAATATCACTTATAAAAAAACTCTCATACTCTTGTTTTTATTAAGTTATTGATTTAAAAGTGAAGACTAAAAATTAAAAATAAAAACTAAAACTTAAAATTAAAATAAAAATTACAATTTTAAAAATTAAAAATTAACGGGCCAGCTCGGGTTCGGCCCAGGACCGGCACGTGTGAACACGGGCTGTGCCCGGGCCCAAAATGCTCAGGCCCAGGACCGGCCGGTCCGGTCCAGCCCGTTGTACACCTCTACTTCCATCTTCCTGCCGTCTCATCTTATTTTCTCTTCTCTTCCTAATTTTCATCTATGGGCATATGTGGCTAAACTTTTTACTCTTGGCTAAAGAAGACTGAAATCTAAAATTTTTCAGTATTGTGAGATTAAATTTGTTTTTCTTCAATCAATTTATACTTTGAGCATTGTGTATTCTTATCTGATTAATTTCATAATTGTTTCATTTATATGTTCGGAGACTTATTAGTTGTTATTCAAACTAAATCTATTGTTGAGTTAGAAATCAAATCCGTAATTGTTTGATCTCTCAAATCTGTGAAACAACTAAGGTTTATTAATTTGTTGTTTCAGAAATCATTAGGTATTAGGAAAAATATTTATCTAAATTAAATATAACCACTTATGTTTGTGTTATTTAGCTTCATCAATCTTTTTATTTTTTAATGTGATTGTTAAATTAAATCAAAGTACTTATCTTTGGTTGTTTAACAGTTATGATTAATTAGGGCTAATTATATTATGTGTTTTCCAATTAACTATGATTGAAGTGGGGTAGGAAGATAGCTCCAATGATAAATATTCAAAGTCTTAATTAATCTATCTATATATCAATAATCAGTTGTATGAATTCGGTGGTGGAAGTTTACGGATGTGAGAGTTTGCATTATTGATTGTTTCATTGATTTCTTACTTGATAAGTTTCTTGATTTTTATTCTCTAATTAGTTCTGATTTTATTTTGATTACAAACAACACCCCCCTCCCAAAAAAAAAAAAATAGATTTAATTTTGCTTACTCTCTGGGGTGATCCTTTACTTGCACTACTACATATATTCATAGGAGTTTAGGATTTTCTTTTGGTTGTCTACGACAGCACACCAACAAGTTAGCAAATGGGGCTTCACTGAGGGTAGAATAGTTCCACTTACGGTGAGGAGGGGACCTGGGGTGTTGTTGTCTGAAATTTTTGTGGGGTAGAATAGTTAATATGGGGAACTATTTGGCAGGGAAGGGGATTATTTTAGAAGACTGCTTTTCATGGAAGATAGGCAGTGGTGAGTCAGTTACGTTTTGGTCAGATAGATACATAGGAAGTGAGTCCCTAAAACCAAATTTCATAGACTCTATAGACAAGTTCGAAACCCTGAATGTTTTGTCTCCAATATGGGTAGGGAGGGAGACACTTGGAC
This sequence comes from Aquilaria sinensis, assembly GCA_005392925.1. Taxonomy (NCBI): domain Eukaryota; kingdom Viridiplantae; phylum Streptophyta; class Magnoliopsida; order Malvales; family Thymelaeaceae; genus Aquilaria; species Aquilaria sinensis. Next base: position 72,189 of record SMDT01000536.1, read on the forward strand.
TCGTTAACTTTTGGGAAACAGACAAGAGTTCATTTAGGGAGTGAAAAGTATGTATGTTTGAGAAGGAACATTGCGAACAAACTCACATGGCGCCTAAGTACAAGTCGTGACTTCTCCATTAAGTCACTCTGAAAATTGGTGGATGCTCATCTTTTGCCTGTAGCTCCTCAACAACCTATCATCTCTTGGAATGCATGGTGTCCTATAAAGGTCAAATTCTTCACCTGGAGAGCGGTTCGAGATTGTTTACCTACAAGAAAGAACCTGGTATCCTCAGGCTTAGCACACATTGATTCAACTTGCCCCTTTTGCACACATCATCAAGAGGGGGCGGATCATTTATTATTGTTTATTATTGAGATGAAGTTTTGCAGAGCAATTCTGGAAGACTTCATATGCATGGTGCGGGGGCGGGGGGTGTTTTCATGCTCACATCTACCTCTTGGCACATCCTCAAGCAACATCCTTTCACCTGAGGATCTCCAAAACTACACAAAGCTTGGGACTTAACTGTAAAGGCTGGTTTTTGGTCACTTTGGAAAGCTAGAAACAATGTCATCTTCAACAGCAAGCCAGTTGACTGTCTTCGAGTTTTTTCATGAGCTCAATCTCTAGGATTTTTCTTGGTTAGTCAAGAGATCAAGCAGAACGGGGGTGTGTTTTGATCAATGGTACTTGAACCCGGCTCTGTGTGTAAATTAACATTTTGGTTAGTGTGTCTGTGCTAGATGTGGCAATAGACTAAGTTCTAGTTTTGAAACTCTTCTCAGCTGCTTGCTGGTTCTAATTAATTAAATCATTTTTTTGTTGCCGATATAAAAACACACTTTGCTATTGTTTATTGAAAAGGAAAAGAAAAAAGAAACCCACAAGAGACTATCCCCATATCTTTGCCTTTGAGCAGAAAGGTGCCAATTTATCCACCTGTGGAGATTGCACTATTTCATGGCCTTCTCACTCTCCACCTTTCTCCTCATAGAACCTGCCTGTAGAATTATCTAAACACGAAAGCTACACATCAATTATACTAGGCAAATTTAACTCCGACGAAAACAAATAAGAAAAGAGACTTATAGAACAAATATTGTCAGAGCAAAGCTTCAAACAACATTCCCAGTCAAGTCAAGACCTGATTCAAGACAAGTATTCTTATCACTCTCCTCCCCTATTGTGCTTCGTCTTTGGTTGGTTTCCTTCGCCCACGCGATTGCTTCATCAATGGAAGTCACTTCACCCCGATCTGCCCTACTATCAGAATTGATGATCTCTATGACATAAGAGCTCATCACTTCATCTTCCTCATCCTCATCATCTGTCCCCTGCTCTGCTTCTTGACAGACCGAGGAAGCTTCTTCTATCTTCTTGACAGATGGATACAAGTCTTGTTCTAGGCTCGTTGTTTCCGGGGAGGAGCCGCGCCGCAACAATCCAAAATAGTAGGAGCTCCGGAGGTTGTCTCTGTCGGTTTCAACTTCCATGCTGGAAGAAGAGCGGCTGCGTTGAAAAGGAGGCGCATGTGGCTGCCTCCATTGCTGCTCGTCTAGCTTCATGGGTACTGAGCTCCTTCTATAGGGAATATTTATTGGTTACATCACTGGACAAAATTTTGTGACATCAATTCTTTATTCTAAAATTTCCTACAAATAAAAATGGGTTAATTACAATTTACCCATATAGTTTAGATGATATTACATTTTGCTCTCATGTTTCTAAAATATACACTCTACCCCTGTCCTTTTAAGCTGTCCGATATCAATTTTTGGAATCTTAATTTAAAAAGCACAGCAGTCATCTCCTAGTAATCTGCATCCTTATGGTACTTCTTCCCTCCCACCAATCTTGCTACAATTTCCTTTTTGAGATGTCCTAAATCTTTGTCACATTTTCATATTAGTAACTTACTTTATCACACTACTCTTCAAATTATTATTTTAATGTCCACTTTTTTCAACTTTTTTTATTTATGTGTAAATAGTTAATGGAAAAATGGAAACAACATGTAAAATGTTTCCATTTTCTTAATTTTCTCATAAAACCAAATAGAGCAATATTGATGGGATGAAGGAAGTAATTTTTTTACAGTTAATGGATATTTTAAATTATCAATTTCTTCTTTTTATATATGCAACATATTTTTCCGTGAGGGTAAAGTGTAACGTAGAGGCAAAGTGTATATTTCTGAAATGGGAGATGATAAAGACATAAAGTGTAATATCACTTAAACCTCAAGGAGACAAATTGTAATTAACCCAATAAAAAAATCTTGGATCAGTTTTGCAATAGATCTATTGGTATTTGATGATCAAGTTAAAAAGGTGAGGAAAAAACTATCACAACTGTAATTCTAAATGCTTTGATAAAACCAAGTTGCCATAGATGATAATTTTGTTTTAGGACATATGGAACGTCAAGAACAGAGAGGCCGTAGATTCTTAGATCTTGGTTAACAATGCAGAAGCAAAAGGAGATGACAATTTTGAAGAGCACCTGATCTTTGAAGCAAGAGATGAAAGAGCCACGTCATCGCCGGTGACCAGACGGCATGGACTGGGCTCCTCGGAGCTCAGAATGGACGATGAGTTGGACTTCGACTTGTCCATGGAGTTCGGTCTGGACCTTTCTCTGGAACGGCGAACATCCTCATCCGACCCGAAAATATCATCGTAGAAACCAGATTTCCAGGAATTCGTCCCGAAAGCTGACAAGCTCCTGCCACCCTTTGATTCCCTGAAGTCGTACTCGGGCAGCCGGAAAATCTCCTCGTAGAAGGAAAGGAAGGAAGGGGAGACTGCCTCGCCTGAGAACTTACCAGAAAGGAGCGTCTGGGGTGGCCCGCCGAAGACGTCGGAGAAGTCCTCGGGGCAGAAGAGAGGAAGGCCCTTCACCGCGGGCATTGAAGTGCTCTCCGTGGACTTCCGGCGGGGCGGGGTGGTTGATGTTCCGATCCGCATTCTCCAGTACTCATCCATGGTTTCTATAGGCTTATTTCTGGTTGGAACGAAAGTTTTATGCTTAAAAAGAAAAAGTTTAGTGGACAAGTCTATCATTTTCTGTCTTTTCTTTTTTCTGGCAGTAAAGTCTATGATTCATTTTTCATGGGAAAAAAATAGCTAATTTACTTTAACTTAAATTAACTTATTTTTATTTTTATTTTTTTTGTTGAGAATTAATTTTATTTGAAAGTTAATATAATATGGGTGTAATAATCCATTTAAAATAAAATATTTATTATGTAATTAAATTTTTATAAATTTTTATTTTTTAACGTCTAAAAAATTTTATAAAAAATTAATAGTACCATAAAAATTTTAAAATCATTAAAATATTTTACCCAAGTGATATTGGTTTTCAAATAAAATTAATTTTAGATAAAAAAAAATTAAATTATTTTAGATTAAGTTAACTTAAATAAACATAAAAAATTTTCTATTGAAAAGTTACCAAAAAAGTCCAGCTGCTCGAGTGGTGCCACACTCACTACAAAACTAGGCAATCCAAAAGTTAGTTGAAGTTGGAGCCAATGTAAGTTCGAGCTGAGCGATATGGAGTAGATCTTTAATGGGCGGTGACTGGTGAGAGGAAATTTCAAGTGAAAAGTTTTTTATTAAAATCTTACTAAATTTTACATAGCACAATTTGATAGGAATTAAAAAAAAAAGTGGAACGTATTAACGTTTCTATGATAAATGAATTTTTGTCACATATAATTTTATATAAAATTTTTCAAATAATTTAACAAATGAGTTTTTAACTTTTAATTTCAACGGTTTTTATCTTTACTATTAATAAACTTTTAAGAACTCTTATATTAACCATAAATTCTATTCTTACATGGACTAAAATTCCTACATAAAACTGTGACTTAGAGAAGACAACGATGAATCCGCTAGTTGTTTTCTTGTTTGAAGAAGTGGAAATCATGCTATGTACCACCCTCTCTCATCCAATTTGGTTGGTTTTTTTTATTTTTCTATTTTTCACCTAATTCTTTTTATTTTTCTTGAGTGAAAATAACAGAGAATACTAGCAAATAATAATATTTTATTTATTTTTTAAGAAAGCTGATTAAAAATTGGAAACAGAGAGGGAGTGGGTTGTAACGCCACATTTGTTTTCCCACTTCACCATCTCCCTTGTCCTAATTAGCAGTTCAGATGAAACTGCACCTAGGTGATGCAAAACGTCCTAAAAGTAGAGCAGGGAGCGAGAATAAAATTGGAAAATGTTAGTTTTTAAAATTTAAGAAAGTAAATGTCTTGTAAAAATAAAATCTGGAGCGGTGATTCAAATACAAAAATTATCTTACCAAACATGATGCCAATGGTGGTAAGTTTAAAGGTTGTTGAAGCAACGTTGAGAATTTCAATTTTTTTGTAACCTTTCGGTGACAAATCTGCTTGTGCAGGCTGATTCTACTTAATTATCTTTCCAAATGTTTTTTGATAGAAAACTTAGTGACAATTAATTTTATCGAATGTTTTACTTACCCAAAATTAAATTATATTCGCTTTTAATATTTTTCACATTTTTGTGAATGTTATGCAATACAAGTGTATTAGACATGTTTCTCTGATATTGCGCTTTCTCAACTAGTATAATTAGAGAAAATGATGGGAAGCGTACAATCAGACAAAAATAAATAATTACTTAAAAGTCACATATTTTAGAACATAAAAAATCAAGAAAAAAGACTCTATTAAAAATATATAAATTTTTAAAACTAAAATGGAGAATATATGAAAATGCCTTCTTACGGAGAGTAGTAAACATGAACGGCCAATTCGTTTCAACTTTAGCCAATTGGCTACAAAATGACTTTTTTTTATTTTTACATCTTTTTTACTTGAAACTAATTTTAATTAAAAGTCAATATTATGTAGCTACAATAATCAATTAAAAATATAATTTTTATAATCTTACTAAATTTTTATGAATTTTTCTAGTTTCAAGTCTTAAAAAAGAAAAATTCATAAAAATTTAACAACATCCTAAAAATTTACTTTCAAATTGATTATTGCATCTATATAACATTGACTTTCAAATGAAATTGGTTTCACTTAAAAAAGATGAAAAAGTTAAAAAAAATCAGTTAACTTTAGACGAAACGAATTGACCCGAAACTTCTTCAAGAACTCGCAAATATAGTAAAAACTTTTAAAATAGCCAAAAGAATAAAAAGTTCTATCTACTGTGGCTTGGTGGCAATATGGCCACAAACCCAATGCAGGTGACTTGGTTCGAATTCTCTCTCCTACATGCCCCTGTAAATCAAAGTTAAATGTAACTCGATATCCTTCTGGCTTCAAAAAGCATGCATGTAACCTCATATCCTTGGTATAATCTCATAAATATCTCCCCAAAAGATGCTTTTACATAAAAAAAAAAAAACAGAAAAACCCTTGTTGTTTTTGTAATTTTTTCTATGAAAGCTATTGTTGCTGTTATCATGTTTTATTTTTCCTTTGAAGGGAGAAATGATGTCGGTTGGGAATTGCGACAGGGGGTCGTTGGCGAGGCCCAGCTTTTCCTCTGCCTGCAAAGTGATTTTAGTAAAGCTACTTTAGTACCAAAAGACACGATAATGTGATTAGGATTCTATTGTTCCATTTGTGTGGTCACCAAAGATTTGGGTGGCAAGAGAAATGCTAACGTCGCTTATCACATTTTTTTTAAGGGTAAATAATACTCATCATCCCTAAATTATCCTAATCTTGCTCAATCGTCCGAAATTGTATAATTTTTTTCTTAACTTCCATTTATTTTTTATGGTTGGCTTAATGGGTAGGACAACATTTGCAACAATTGGGTAGTTTGAGGATAATAGTGGAACAATTGGATAGTTTGGGATGATGATGCAATAATTCATAATTTTGGGATGATTAAGCCACATCGAGCATGGTTTTGGGACAATTAGTGTCATTTAACCCTTTTTTTAACAATGTGTCACAATTTTCACCCAGTTCGTTTTAATTTATGTCAATTGACTATATAATAACTTATTTTTATTCTTACATATTTTTTATCTAGAACTAATTTTAATTAAAAGATGATATTATTTAGCTACAATAATTTATTGAAAATAAAATTTTTTTAATAATCTTATTAAATTTTTATGAATTTTTCTAGTTTAAAACCTTAAAAAAGAAAGAAATTCATAAAAATTTAACAAACATTATGAAAATTTACTTTCAAATAGATTATTGCATCTACATAATATTGACTTTTAAATGAATTTGGTTCCAAGCAAAAAATATGTAAAAGTAAAAATAAGTCAATTGACTTAAGTTAAAATGAATTGGTTTATTTCAATAGAACTAGCAAGAAGATGGACTTAAAAACATACGGGTAAGAAACTGGTACAATTCAAACACCAACATTGCCCATACATCGAGAGCACCTTAATCACTATAAACACTAGACAAAAACATAACAGGACATTTGCACACAATTACATCCAATTCCTTATAGCTGCAATTGTATTCATCACTTATTCAGACATAGATAATTGCTGCAATTTTAATCTAGCAAAAACCCATAGATAAGCTATGAATTGAATTTTATACTTAACCACCTCAACATTATATTTCTAATTTATGGTGTCAATTGTTCCCTCCACTAGATGTACAGTCATTTCCAGTGTTGCTACAGTGTGCGTCTGACAAAAAAGGCTTGAAATAGCAAAGAAAGTGAGCTATAGGGGTCCCTAAAGTTTTTCCAGGTAAAAAGCCTTTGGTGCTCAAGTCAAGTGAAGTATGAAGAGATGAATAAGGTGGAGAATGTAAGCGAAAGAGCTTAGTTGCCTTGAAGTGTAGAGCTACCTTATATTTATAAGGCAAGGAGTGAATATACCATTGTCTATGCCCTGGGACCGAGTAAGATGTGTATCCAACCGAATCCATAGTTATGGAGACTGTATGCAAACAAACCCTCTACAAGTTATCATTCTGACACTTGAGGCCATTGCATTGGTAGCACTATTAAGTGTACAGGAGTAATGACCTTTGTCACATCCTCAGAGGGACTTTGGAAAGGGTTACCTTGTTCAAGGTTCCTCTATGATGAGGTACCTCTTTGGGTCACACCAGGCAGGATAGCTGAGGTAGTCCAAGGGAGGTCAAGGATGCTGAGGGCGAGGTGGTGACCGAGATAGTTTGAAGAGGTCTTTTTCAAGGTTTACTTTAGGTAATTCCTTCGGAAATACTCCGGGTCGAAGTTTGCCCAAGATTTTAGATATGAAGGATAATATTCCCAAACTATTAGCCAAACAATATGTTGAGGTATCGCTTTCCCCGAATTACTTTGGTTAAGGTCCAGTTTCATGTTTCTCATGATTCAACCTCTTCTAGGTTCTTCTTACCCATTAAGCTATCTGAATGATCCATATATGCTTAACTCTGAGTTCTTTTAGGCTAGGCACTCCATTTTGGGCTTAGATCCTTCACCGAGGTACTAGCTTAACATGGCCGATCCTAGTTGACTTTTACCTTGGAAATGTTCCTTTGTGTTTCCTTCTAGGCATTAAATTGGCAATGGCTACTTTGCTCTTTCTAATGCAGTAACCTCAAATATTTGCTTCAATTCTGATGTCGAGTATCTTGGATATTCGTGACTTTTCATCTCCATCTGACGGTTTCGTTTGGGCTTCCTAAACCCAAGTGTCATTTTTTAATGGGTTTCTTTTTTTTTTTGAAGTATAACTTTGATTTAAGGAGATGGGACTATCATTAAGGGGGGTAATAATTGTGTCTCTTGGGATTCCATCCTCAGGCTTTATATATAACCCTCATGTAAAAAGGTTCCTTGCTTCTTATTCACTCATTCTTACTTTTTCTTGTTCTTTGGATTCTTCTCTCTTCATCTAGCCTTTTCTTGCCTTTGTCCACCGTCTTTCACAATGGAGCCTTCTTATCCTGGTGCTCAATCAGTCATCAAGTGTAGCTCTCCAGTCATGATATAGCCAAAAGTGGTTTGTCATTTTTTAACTTCTCCTTTTCATTTTAGCCAAACTAGACTTTTTTTTTGTTGGGGCAACTTTCCAAGCCATTTAAGTAAAGCCATCCTCTTCTCAACCCGAGGTAGCATCAGATCAGCCCCTTCACTTTTCTTTGTCCAACCAATTCCTACAAAAAACTTTTGGAGCTTGTTGGACGCCCATCCTTGCTTTGCTACATTGTCCGATTTATAGAAATGGAAGAAGCAGTGTTATCTCCCTTTCAATTCCATCCTTCATCTTCTGGACAAATGTGAGCCAAGTTATAGGCTTCATGTTGATGAAAGCATGGTGTTTACCACCTAATTGAAGGTCATCTCCAATATCCTCCTCAATTGATGTTGGTCAACTTCTGCCTTCTCCACAGCATAGCTATCAATCATGTCCCTTTGAGTAGTTGTGCCCATGTCAATGCCGTCTTCTGCATGTGTAAAGTTTTCAAGGTCTAGCCCTATTTTCTAGTTTTCATGCAATACTAAAAATTGCAACTTGAGCCGAAAGCTTTTTTTACCGTGGTACCCACAATAAGAAATATATATTTTTTCTTATTGGACTAAGGGTAGATGGAGAGGAAATATTTTTTCATAGTGGTTTCCTCATCCTAGGGGATATTAATTAAATGAGCTTTGGGTGTTTCAGACACCAGTGTTAAGGACCTAAATAGCCTCATGGAAGGGAAAAAGTTGGACTTGCTTAATATAAGGCTGGTAAATGAAGTATTTTTTCATGGTGGTTTCCTCATCCTAGGTGATATTAATTACATGAGCTTTGGGTTTTTCAGACACCAGTGTCGAGGACCCAAATAGCCTCCTGGAAGGCAAAGAGTTGGACTTGCTTAATATGTTTGATGAACAAGTTTGGCAAGTGATGAAGTGGGTGGAGGCAAAGGAGGACAAGGATTTATTCCATTTCTTTATCAAGTGAGACCAAATGATGGAGTTAGTACTTTGGCATTTAAAAGTGGTAGTGACACATGAGAAAGATTCAGACATGCCTTAACCCTCAGTTGATACCAAAGTCCTTTTTATGGTGAAGTTACTCTAGAAAGAATAAAATTTTACCAATGTCGTGCAGCATAAGTGTAGTCTATCCCTTCTTAGCTTTTCCTAAAGTCCTTACTGATTGTTTTTTCCTTTGCAGACAAGATAGACCTAGTGGAGTGTTAAAAGAAGAAGTTTGATGAAGACAAGAAGAAAAAGATTGAGGAGGGCAAGAATCCCTTAAAGAAGAAGAAGTCTAAAAAGACTTTCAAGGGCCCTAATCGAAGAAGGCAAAAAAAGAACCAACTCTTGCTCTTTCGGCCGGTGCTCAAGTTTTTACTTAGCATTTTTCTGACCAAATTATTTGTCAAAGAAAACATATGTATAGGTATTTGAATAATGTTGGATCCATCATTTCACCTATGTTTTTGTTGTTATTTTGCCATTATTTTCATTTGTGATGTTTTTGGATATTTGGATTTCCCATTATTACATGAAACTTAACAAGTGTTTCTGAGATCAGTCTTGAGTTTTTCCCTCAAAACTCAATTTAAAGTCCATTGTTAGACTTCTTTCTGAGGTTCAAACTTTCATTACCTCATTTACACGCTTGAATGAGGTGGCCTTTCATCTCCTATGACTTGATTTTTAAGCTAATTTAAGATTCAAGCTTCTAAAATTTATTCGTAACAATGCCTCGAATACTCAGAAGTTGTTGTGCGAAGTCATAAACCTAGAAATAGGCCAAGCTTTTGTTGTTCAATTAGTTGGTTATGTGCCAACCCCAGCTAGTTGTGCTAGCTCACAAGTGATGGCTCTTAGGAAAGAATTAGAGAAATTGTTGGATCAATTCAAGTAGCTATTTTTGGAACCAACAGAATTATCATCCCAAAGAAGCCATCACCACCACATTCCTTTGTTTCCAAGGTTTCCACCCATGAATACATGACCTTATAGGTATCCCACTATTCAAAAAGGTGTGATTGAAGGCATTATTAAGGAAATGTTACTAGGAGCAATCATCAGGCCAAGTTAAAGCCCTTTTTCCTTACCTATCATCTCAGTCAAGAAGAAAGATAATAGTTGAAGGTTGTGTGTTGATTATCTTGAACTAAACAAGGTCACCATCAAGGATAAATTTCCTATACCGATTATAGAAGAGCTGTTAGACGAGCTTCATGGTGCAAAGTATTTTACAAAATTGGATCTAAGGGCTGGATTCCATGAAATCTGAAAGCATGATAAAGATATGAAGAAACTATGTTTAGAACAAATCATGGACACTTTGAGTTCCATGATATACCTTTTGGCTTGACTAATGCTCCTTCAACATTTAAAAACTTTATGAATTCTATACTTCAGCCATACATAAGGAAATTTGTGTTAGTATTCTTTGATGAGACTTTGAGTTCTTGGATATGCCTTTTGGCTTGACTAGTGCTACTTTGGAAGAGCGTATGAGGCATCTTTAGATAGTATTTGAGGTTTTGAAAGAACACACCCTTTATGTGAAGAAAAACAAATGTTCATTTAGGTGCTTGGGGTATATCATTAATCACCAAGATCTAGCCATGGACTCGAGGAAGATTAATGCAATGCTAGAATGGCAGAACTCTAAATTGTTAAGAAACTATAGGAATTTCTAGGCTTAACGGAATATTACTGAATGTTTATTAAGAACTATAGGCTTATCACTCGACCTCTAATGCAGCTACTCAAGAAGAATCAATTCCAGTGGGGAACGTCAGCCAAGGAAGCTTTCAATAGCTTGAAAAATGCCATGACGATAGCTTTAGTGTTGGCACTGCCCAATTTTAAAGCTCTTTTTGTGGTTGAGGCAGATGCTTGTCAAGATGAAATAGAGGTAGTTCTACAATAGGATAGGGACTCAATTACCTTCATCACCAAGGCATTATCTCCTAAGCATATGAGCCTTTCAATACATGAGAAAGAGTTCCTTGCCATTGTCCTTGCAGTTGAAAAAATATGTCCTTTTCTCTTAAATCAACATTTTATTGTTAAAACAGACCAATAAATTCTAAAAATATCGAGCCAAACAAAAAATCATCATGCCATTGCAACAAAGGTTTATATTCAAATTGCTTTTTTTATGATTTTGATGTTCAAAATTAAAAGGGAGATGATAATGTGGTTGCAAATGCTCTATAGAGGATGAAGAGTTTAGAACTAGCTCTCATCGCAATCACCAACTTCATGACTCCACTTTTGCTAGAGATTAGAAAGTGTCACTTAAGAACTGAACCTTCATGATAGCCGAAGGGCTATCACCCACATAACCTTCTTATTGGCAAACTTGACACCACCCTAAAAAATTTATGCAACTAACCTTGGGAGAAGGATCTACACCACCATTGGAAAAGTATACGATTGACCTCGGGAAAAAAACTCTACGCCATCCTCGGGAATGTGGCCAACCTTGGAAGTGTAGGTCTATCATCCTCAATAGAAAAAATGCCTTTCGAAAATGGTCCACACATCCGAGGGCCTTTCTCCGATCACCCTTGAAGGAAATCCTTGTCCAAGGGGGTCTTAGATCCCAAAGGGGTCTTAGGGAGAAATGACAAATACAGTTAGGGGATCTTTGATAAAAACCTCGCACACGCCCCTACCCTCTGGGTATAACGGCCTATGGCCAGCTGTAGACATCTCTCTCTGAAGGTATGGGCCAAATCCGGCCGAACATATGTCCTAATCAACTTAAACCAGCCATAACGGCCTTCCCATCCTAGCCTCTTATATATACTCGGGGAGGCTCGCAGGTAATACATAAGAGCCCAAATCTCCATATCTTCTTTGTTTTTAGTGACTCCTTTCTCACATACCTGACTTCGACGTTGAAGACCCTCCCCCCGGAAAAACACTCCGGGGAGCTCCTAACCCATATTCTTCAAGTGCTGCAGATACTATTCAGGCGAAGTTCTATTAGAGGTTCAACACGTCCTATATCGAAGATGTGTTAAAGCATCATTTGGTGGCATTTGTGGGAACTCATTCACAAGTCGCCGTCATGGAGACTCGATGTTCTAAGGATAAGGGCCTTCCAAAGTCCCAGTTTGTGCCTAAGCCTTTACTAGTAGACAATCAGGCACCCCTGAAGCCTTCCCTTCAAGAGAACGAATGTCCTCTGACAGTCACTATGGGCTTCTTGTGCGACTTCTAGCACTCCATAGTAGTCGAAATGACACAACAACTTGACCAAAGATGGTCACGTACACGTTCTCATGTAAGGACCCCTTTACCAAAGGTCCACTTGGAGAAGAGGCGCCAATTATCTCACCGGAGTTCCCCAAATAGGAGCTTCCATAGGGAGTCCTCGATAGAGAACCCTCCATCTTGTGGGCGGTACATGGCAGGGTCTAGTTCAAAGGAGCCATGAACCTCCCACCACCAGAGCCTTTCTCTGTTAGAGAAGTCCCTCTTGCCACAGTGTCGAAGTTACTTACTAAAAAGAAGATGTCATTCTCCCTTGCCTATAGCTCTCAGGCAATGGGGAAAGGATGGCACTTCCATCTTGATGGAGAGAATTTTGGAAAGGTTGGATAAGGTGGAGAAATAAGTCTCCCAAAAACCAGTTTGGTCTTATTAGAGACCTTCACCGGATAGGAGTTCCCTTTTATTAGGGCGATAGTGGAAGCTATGCCTGGTGACATCCGAGTACCACACTTAGAAATGTATGATGGATGAAGCAACCCTCAGGCCCACTTAACAAAATATAGAAGGAGCATGGTGTTGCACGGGGCTGATGACACCACCCTCTGCAGGTGCTTTGACGTCACATTATTCGGGCTAGCAACTGCATGGTACAACTCCTTGGCACTCAGAACTATAATGGGCTTTTAGAAATTATCTACCACTTTTACCCAACAATTCATAAGGAGCAGGCTCGAGATTCGAATCTTCGCAATGATCAGAGGACTGAAGAGGGACTTGCAGCTCTTTTACGAGTTCTCAAAAGATCCCTTTGACACCCTCGGTGAATTCTACTGAAGGGTAGACCAAAATATGAAAACTGAGGAACTAAGAATATGAGGGCCGAAGTTTGAGCATCACTAGTCTGAAGGTAATAGTCACCAAGCTCGGTATCAATCTGAGGGAGGAGGTAGACCTCGAAAATCTAGAGGAAAGAAGTCAGTGGCTTTCACCCCCCTGAACACTTCAAGGATTGATATCCTTATGGCCTTGGAAAGGCAGGAAACTTCAATCAAACATCCGAAGGCCATGACCTCGGATAATAGAAAGAACATGAAGAAGTACTACCAATTTCACCTAAATCACGGGCACAATACCGAGGATTGCTTTGAATTGAGAAAGTACATTGAGTCCTTAATCAAACAAGGCTAACTTTGGCGATACTTACAGATGCTATCATATAAGGCCCAGGAAAGAGTAGAGGATGAGAGAAAATGAGAAGATGAGGAGTACGACTCTGGCAGAGGTCTTGGAGCCCTAAAAAACACCCCCCGCCTTTGGCTGGGGTTATCCAAACCATAACCACTGGACTACCTTCGACTAAAAGAAATATGAAGCTGAGGGAGATTGTAATGACTGAGTTCAACAACACGATGAACAAGCTGGCCCGAAGTGATGGGCCATTTGTGAAGTTCCCACATGGTGATCCTCTCCTAATCATGGCAAGAATAGGAAATTGGGATGTGAAGAGGGTGCTCATTGATGACAGATCAAATGTTGATGTCTTGTTCTCCCATTTGTTGCCAAACTTGGGTATTTTTTAGGGTGATCTTAAACCCGTGACCTCGCCTACCTTCATCATTGGTCCCACGAAACTTCCAGTGCTCGGGTGGATTGATCTACCCCTGATGCTAAAGAGTACCTCAGTCCACACTAAAGAAGAACTATTTGCTTCCACTATGACAAGGTTCATCGTCATAGATGTCCCATCTTCATATAATGCCATCCTCAAAAGGCAAATACAGGGCAACCTTCACCTTCGACCAAACATGAAATACCTGACTGTCATGTTTGAGGCAAAGGAGGGTGATGTAAAAATATTCATCGATTAAGCTGAAGTTAGGAAAATGTTCATCAAAGCAAGGCAAAATCTAGCAAAAGTGCACATACAGACTTCGGGAGAGAATAGCACGACTAGCGAAGGTGCAATAGAACTGGAAAAGGGTGATGTTGAAAAAATAGAAACTGAGGATATAGAAGTAGTCCTTGGCCGAAGTACCCGAGTGGGGAAAAAACTGGCTGAATGTGACAAGGAAAAACTTGTATCTCTTCTATTAATGAACAAAGATATATTTTCTTACTCCTTGAAGGACATGCTCGGAATAAATCTAGGTATAATTCATCACAGTCTTAAAGTACGACCTGAGGTGAGGCCTGCTCAGCAAAAAAAGCATAGGCTCTTGGCACATAAGAATAATTTTGTCAAAACTGAAGTCCAACGACTAACAGAAGTAGGCATAATAAAGGAGGTCAAGTACCCTGAATAGCTTAGCAACGTTGTTGTTGCCACAAAGGAAAGGAGCGATAAACTTCAAACGTGCATCGGCTTTTGAAATATTAATGACACCTGTCCAAAGGACTTGTATCTTCTGCCATCAATAGACCAATTGGTAGACTCCACTGCCGAATATGGTCTACTGACCTTCCTTGACACTTTTAGCGGATACCATCATATACGAATGGATCCCGAAGATGAGGAAAAAACTGCCTTCATTACCAAAGCTGGGACCTACTACTACGTTAGAATGCATTTCGGCCTTAAAAATGTAGGAGCCATATATCGAAGGCTTATGAATAGGGTGTTCAATTCTCAAATTGGGAGAAATATGGAAGTGCATGTTGATGATATGATAGTTTAGAGTAAAATACCTAGTAATCATATCATAAACTTGGGGGAAACATTCCACCAACTTCAAAAATTTGGAATCCATCTTAACCCCGAAAAGTGTGTGTTGGGGTGACTACGGGCAAATTTCGCAGCTTCATGGTATCCAAAAGAGGTATAAATGTGAATCCAAAGAAGGTTAAGGCCTTACTGGGATTCCGAACTCCCACAACTACCGAGGATGTGCAGAGGCTTGTGGGGCAAATAACGGCCTTTAACAGATTCATCTCCAGATATGGAGATCGGTGCTGACCATTCTTTAAAGTGCTCACCAAAGCTATGAAAAATGAAGGCAACCTCAGCTCCAAGGAACATCCTTGGAATGAAGATTGCCAAAAGGCTTAGGATGAACTTAAAAGTTATTTAACCCGTTTTTGACAGTTCGGAAACCAACGGAAGGAGAACCTCTCATCGTTTACCTCGCAGTCACAAAGAAAGTATTAAGTTCAGTACTGGTGAGGGAAGAAGAAGGAGGAAAATAGTGGCCGGTATATTATGTCAGAAAATCCTTGTATGGTGCCGAAGTCAGGTACTCTTTGTTGCAAAAAGTCATCTACGCTTTAGTCTTGGCAAGTAGGAGGCTCCAACCCTATTTCCAAGGACATTCTTTCATGGTCCGAAGTAACCTATCTCTTCAGGATGTTATGAAGAAGGTGGATCATTCCAGCTGACTGTCAAAAAGGTGTATCGAGCTTGGCGAATATGACATCACATACGAAGCGAGAAGGCCATAAAAGGCCACGCTTTAGCAGACTTTATTGCTGAATTGCCTAAAACTAAGGACACCCATGATAACCTTGGAAACGAGGAGCCTGAATGGGCATTGTTTGTAGATTGTGCTTCAGGATCAGAACACCAGGAGGCCGAGATAATACTCCAAGGTCCCAAAGGGATGGCAGTGGCCAAAGCTATTAAGTTCGGATTCTAAGTCACCAACAACATCACTGAATATGAAGCCCTTGTGGCTGGATTACGATTGGCAAGAAGAGTTGGTGTAAAGAATCTAAAGGCTTATAGTGACTTGTAGTTGGTTGTCCGACAGACAATGGGGCAATACGGTGCCAAGGATTCTTGCATGGCAAAATACCATGACCTCATCAAAAAATTAATCTAAGAATTTGACAAAGTAAGGATAGAAAAGGTAACTCAAAAAGGAAATGTCAAACTTGACATACCGGCAAAGTCAAAATAGTCCACCGAGGTACTTGACCACCCAAGCATAGCCATAATGGCACTCACTGCACCAAAAAAGGGTTAGAAAGACTTTATAAAGGAATATCTTGTTAGTTTGTCCGTACCTAAGGATCCCAATGAAGCAGTGAAGGTGCGTAAATGCTCTGGAAGGTACATCATGATTGGGGAAGAATTGAACCAGCAGGGGTACACAAACCCACTACAAAGGTGTATCAGTGAAGAGGACATCGAGACAGCCCTGAAAGAAATCTATGAAGGAGCTTGCAGATCTCAAATCGAGACTAATTCCCTTGTTGGGATACTACTTTGGCAGGATATTTTTGGCCCATTTCAAGGAAGGATGTAAGGTAGTTCGTCAAAAAATGTGATAACTGCCAGCGGCACGCACTGTTACACATTCACAAAATGGGAAAATTACAGCATAAGGACCTAAACTTATATTCTTTAATTTTTACTATAGTGTATGAAATTGTGAAGTGTAAAGTATTCAATATACACTCCCTTAAGTGGCAAAAACAATAATAGCTTGGTCCTTAAGAAAGCATTGCCATATTACCTAATTTTCAAGAAACCTATAGACTAAATTGTAAGGTTACAAAAGTTGGGTACTCAATTGCACAAATTTCTAAAGATAACTATGGAAAGGACATGGATGGAATTATGAAGAAAGTAGATGGGTGGTATTATCAAGAAAGGACATGGAAGGAATTAATGACATTGTTAGGGACCAAAGTGCTTAAAGAGGCAAAGTTTACTAGTTATGGCATAATGCCAACTAAGGTGCTTAAGTGTCAACATTTTTGCCGAAAGTCAAAATGATTTTTTTTTACAAGGTTAAAAGAGGCCAAAATCTATCATTTTCCCAGCCAAAATGGCTAGAAATAACTTGTCTAAGTGTTGGCCAAATTTTCAAAATTTTGCATATATGCCGCCTTGGTCAAAATGATGTATAAATGATGAAAAATCTTCATTTCATTGCCATTTTCCTTAAATTTTGGCCTCCAGTAACTGAGAACTCTTCCTTAACATCTTCCATCATCCTCCATAGCCACCATTAAGAAAACAAGAGGAAGCAAGAGAAAGCAAAGAAGACATCAAAGAGTGCAAGAAAACCTAATTTTTGTTCTATTTGGGTTTTCAGATTTCATAGCAAAGGTAAGGGCTTTCTAAAGTTTCTTGGATTGTTTAATATATTTCCAAACATACATGAAGCTAAGACCATACTTGGAAGAGAGCAAAAAGCTCAAGGAAGCAAGTATAAATTAAGGGAAAAGAAGCATGGCAAGGTTTCAGCCTTAGTGTTAACATGCTAAAGATGGCAACAAGAAAAAAGGGTTTCTAGAGCCCAAGTTAGTATTAACTAAGATGTAAAAGACTTTTAAGACCAATTAAAAGCTTGAGGAGGGCTGCCATAGTGTTACTAAAGTGATATCTTATTGTTTTATTGAATGATTATGGACTGACCCTTATGTGTTATTGCTGCCAGCATTACTTGTGTTTGTTGCTGTGTTTGTTCATGCATATGGTTGCCATATTTATGTGTATGTTTTGTTTTTGTATTTTTTTATGTCTTTGGATTTCAGGTGGCACTTTCTATGGAAGACTTTATATTTAAAGCCCTTACTAAGTTCTTTACAAAGAGCTTACTCCCTTTTGTGTCCATTTTCAGGACACTTGAAAGAGAATGTTCAAAATAATAGTTCTAGTTTGAGTTTTCCTGTGAACTTTTAGGTATATGAACTTAAACATGTCTAGTATTAAACTGAAGTGTTTCATAATTTTTAGAGTACACTTGCTAATTTTAGTGTCCGTACTTTCTACTTTACGCAACAGCTGCCTTTTGAAGTTTTTGGAGTGCATTGTAATTGTAAGGCTTTCTAAGAAGCTAGTGTATGTACCCAACTAAGGTAGGACATATGTATGTTGTATTTATGCATGTAAATACACTATGGATGGTATATGGATGATATATGAAGCAATAAAGTGATGTTTGAGGTTGAATGTTCAATTTTGTCCATTTTGCAACTCATTAGCTGTTCCAAAGAAAATTATGTTTAATGCTTATGGATTGCCTCTAAATTCAGGGGAATGACTTTCCCAAGTGTTTAAGACATGGAAAAACCTACCCATGTTGGCTTTGCACCTGGAAATGAAGTGTATGAATTTTATGAAATTTTATATAGGCATTATGGTCATTAGTTGTACAGATTTGGTACCCTATACTCTAAGAGCCATAAATTACTGTACATAATGATTTTGGTTATGAAATTTTGACCACACTTAGAACACTTGAATATGAATAATTTGACTTTTGAATCACTAGATTTGGTGCTTTGTAGCCAGAGTTATAACCTATCAAAGTTGGCTAATTTTGCTGTGTACTGTTCATATGGTCAATTTTATGCGGTTGAGTATAAAATGAATAATTGCAAACTTGTATGGATTTAATGCCTCAAATTTATTTCCCTATGAAGTTTTAACTGTATTAAAGGGTTTAAGACATTTAGGGAATAGGGGAACATGGGTAGAATTTGAGTTGGACATGGTGTGAAAGTTTGGACACATGAAATAGGAATGAATGATACCAAGTGTGCATATGATTGTACATGTACTTGGGGATTTTACTCAAATCCCATACTGAGCAGGAATAAAGAAATGATTGTCATCATCATTACTTCCAGATGAAATTGTATGTAAATATGTGTATGATGGTTTAGACCAACATACATATATTTGCATAAAGCTCAAGAGGGCCACTTGGATAATATCGTGAATATTGTTTTGATGGCCTACAGAATATGCATAGCTCCTGGGAATTGACATATTAAATATGGTCACTATATTTAAGTACTCAGAGTGGTAGTAGAAGTTTGTATCATACAAGATTTGAATGTTGTTTATGTGCATATGACATGATGCATATAGTTGCATACAGTTGCATACATATATCTTAGTTGGGTCAGTTGGGAGTGTTAAGTACCTAACACATATTATATATTGTGCTATTCTGATTGTCATGAAATAGGAAAATGGTTGCCACTAGGAGTGGGGATCAGGGCCCTAAGACCTCATACTAAACAAAGGCAGGCCAACAGAAATGGAAGTGGTGTACAAGAGCAACCAAGGGTTTAGGAAGTAGAAAACCCAGCTCCTGAAATGAACGTACCGCAGGTGTGGGTTGAACGACAAAGAAACCTAGCCTAGATAAATGAAAACTTAGTAAGGTTACTGCAAGCTCAACAACAAGGAGTCCAAGTAGCATAACTGTTACTAGAGGAGCAGAACCAGGAAGTTGCAAGGAACAACCCAGTTAATGCTCCTTTTGATGAAAATGAAGAGAATGAAGACGCTGAAGATGAGGGTAGGAGACATCCCAGAGGCAGAAGAATCAGGTCTGAGATTGGCCAAGTATCCAAAGCCAATAACTCAACTTATGACCATTCCATGGGTGATGAATCTGAAAGACCTAGTGAGAAGAGAAGAAGAAGGAGACATAGAGACCATATGGACTCAGAAGATTCGCATAGGTCAAGGAGACACAAAGCTAAGGATCTTGAAGGCTATGATGATGTCAGATTGTTGGAGAGGTTTCAAGGCCTAAGACCTCCATAATTTGATGGTAAAGGAGGACCAGAGAAAGCTGAGGAATGGCTAAGATTCATTGAGAAGATGTTTGAGAGGATGCATTTAAGCTCTACCAAGAAAGTATCTCTGGCTACCTACAATCTTGTAGGTAGTGCAGAAATGTGGTGGAGAAGTATTAAAGATAGGCATGCTGCGCAGAGAGGCATAAGAACAGATCTTGAGTTGGAGATGACATGGCCAGAGTTCACAAGGTTGTTCCAGGACCAGTATATAGATGATGCCATCAAATACCTAAAGTAAGCTGAGTTTGATGCACTACAACAAGACAATATCAGTGTTCTGGAATACAAACACAAGTTCAACCAACTTGTGAGCTATGCGCCATAGTACCACGGGTTGGAAGAACTTAAAGCCAAGAGGTTTGTCAGAGGCCTAAGACCAGATATCAGAAGAGCTATTAGGCCTTTCAATGCCATTATATATCATGATGCTATTTAGAAGGCTTTATTGGTGGAACAGGAAAAGTATGAAAGTAAATGGTTTCCTAGTGGACCAAGAGAGACCAGCCAAATTGGAAGACCGTAGAAACCAGTGAAAGGTGAGGACACTACGAAGGCTAGAAAACCTAGTATGGAGGGCAAGGCCAAGAGTAAGTTTGTTGGCCCAAGGTGTCCTCGATGCAAGAAGTTTCATGGCAAGAGACCATGTTATTTTGAAACACAAGCATGTCTCAGATGTGGATTTTTGGGTCATTAGATCAAGGATTGCCCTTTAGACCAAAGGAGAGGGCAGGAGGATCAAAGCTAGAATAGGCCTAATATACCACCCGCTAGAGACAATCAACCAAAGGGTCTTCTTGGAGCTTAAAGGCCTTAAGTTCAGAAAGCTAAAAGGGTATTCCATATTGATAAGGGAGAGCCATCCCAACAAGGAGCACTTAGAGGTAACATTCATTTTAATGGTGTGCCAGTTAATGTGTTGTTTGATACTGGTGCTTCAGTGTCTATTATAGCTAGAAAGTTAACTGAATTCATGAAATTCTCTATAGAATTCATGCCTTATATATCATTAGTAAGAATAGCAGGTAGTCAATGTCTTTTCACTAATGAACTGGCTAAGAATTGTGAGCTAGTAATAGGAAAGACTAAGATTTTGACTGATCTGCTAGTGTTAAATATTCCAAAGTATGATATTGTTCTTGGCATGGATTGGTTAGCAAAGCATGGAATCAATATTGATTGTGCTAAAAGGGAAATCATATTGCCTGGTAATGAAGTGCATGCATTAGTGAATTTTAAGGAAGTAGTGTATGAAATGCATAGCATGGAGCTATTAGTTATGGATGAAATTCCTGTGATTCCTGAAGATGAATATTGCACGTTGAATGGTGTTGAAATTGATGAGGAACTTAATAGAATACTTGTAGTGAGGGGCTTTCCACAAGTCTTTCCTAAAGACCTACCAAGTATTCCCCCTCCAAGAGAGATAGAATTTGAAATCAAGTTACAAGTCGGGGCAGTACCAATATCCATACCTCCCTATAGAATGCCAATCATAGAGATGATTGAGTTCAAGAAACAACTGGATGAACTTCTTTAAAAAGGGTTCATAAGACCAAGTATTTCACTGTGGGGAGCGCCAGTTCTCTTTGTGAAAAAGAATGATGGATCATTGCGATTGTGTATTGACTATAGAAAGCTGAATGCTATGACTATAAAAAACAAGTATCCACTCCCTAGGATTGAGGATCTATTTGATCAACTCAAGGGAGCAAAGATCTTCTCTAAGATGATTTGAGATCTTGGTACTTTCAGTTAATAGTAAAAGAGGAGGATATACCCAAGGCAGCATTCAAACAAGATATGGACACTATGAGTATACAGTTATGCCATTTGGCTTGACTAATGCCCCTGCTGCATTCATGGACCTAATGAATCGTGTGTTCAAACCTTACTTGGAAACTTTGTAGTGGTGTTCATTGATGACATCCTAGTGCATTCTGAGGATGAAAGTGAACATGAGCATCACTTAAGAACAGTCTTGAACACACTGTTGGACAGTAAACTGTATGCAAAATTTTCCAAATCCCAATTCTAGTTAAAGGAAGTGTCTTTCGTAGGACACATCATTGATGCAAAAGGTCTTAAAGCAGATCCTGAAAAGGAAGTTAGAAGCTTCCTAGGACTGGCAGGCTATTACAGAAGATGTGTGCCAAAATTTTCCGTGATTGCCTTAGTTCTTACTCAACTGACCAAGAAAGGTCAAAGATGTGAGTGGACTGAGAAGTGTGAAAAGAGTTTTTAGGAACTGAAGAGTAGACTGACTCAAGCCCTAGTGTTGATCCTACCTGATACAAGTAAGCCCTACATCATTTATACAAATGCATCTAGATCTAGGTTAAGGTGTGTTCTAATGCAAGATTGAAATGTGATTGCTTATGGGTCAAGGCCACTGAGACCCCATGAGCAAAATTATCTTACCCATGAACTAGAGCTTGCTGCTGTGATATTTGCCATAAAGCAATGGTGACATTATCTACTGGGAAGTTCATTCTTGATATACACCGACCATAAAAGCCTAAAGTACTTGTTCACTCAGAAAGAATTAAACATAAGACAAAGAAGATGGTTAGAGTATATCAAAGATTATGACTGTAGCATTGAGTATACTGAGGGCAAAGGCAATTTGGTGGCAGATGCCTTGAGAAAAAAGTATACCGGATTAATAAAAGGTGGTTCTACAAAGGATGTAACTGAAGAAACTAGTTTATTATGCCTTTGGCATAAGTGGTAGAAATGGGAAAATGCACAAATCTGTACATTGACCATACAATCAGGATGGATTAAAGAAATAAGAAAGATAGAAGAAGTAGGCCCAAACTCGAAAAAGATTTCAAGGGAAGGCAAAGGGTCCTTGTATGAATCATTTACTTAGAAGCAAGGATTACTGTACTTCAAGAACAAAATATATATGCCTAGCGAGCAAGAACTCAGAAATGAGATACTGAATATCCATCCTGGGAGTGAAAAGATGTACAAAGACTTGAAGACACATTTTTGGTGGCCAAACATGAAGAAATACATAGCCACATATGTGTCTAAATGTGCAACATGCCAAAGAGTGAAGGTAGAGCACTAGAAGCCAGTAGGAACACTACAAACTTTACCCATTGCAGTTAGAAAGTGGGGTAACATAACAATGAACTTTTTAACTAGGTTGCCTATGACCATATTAAGGCATAAGACAATCTGGGTCATTGTGGATAGGTTAACCAAGTGTGCTTATTTCTTGCCAATAAAGATCACAGACTCACTGGAAAAGTTGGCATGAATGTACATCAAAGAGATAGTAAGATTGCATTGAGTGCCAGACTCCATACTATCAGGCAGAGATCCAAGGTTTACAGCTAGATTTTGGAGTGCTTTTCACAAGGCACTAGGATCCAAAATTCACTTGAGCACTGCTTATCATCCTCAGATTGATGGACAGACTAAGAGGGTGATTCACATATTAGAAGACATGCTCAGGAGTTGTATATTGGATTTTAAAGGAGAATGGGACCAACACTTACCTTTGGTGGAATTCTCTTATAACAACAGTTATTAAACCACCATTGGTATGGCATCTTATAAAGCCATTTATGGGGGAAGGTGCATGACACCCCATTGTTAGGTTGAAGCCTCGGATAGGCTTGAGTTGGGTCCAAAGATTATTGAAGAGAGAACAAGTAAAATCAAGAAGATACAGGAAAGGTTAAAAATAGCTAATGAAAGGACTATTGGTTTTGTGAACAAAAGAAGAAGAGACTTAGAGCTTGTGGTTGATGATAAAGTGTGGCTTAAAGTAGCACCAACCAAAGGCACTATAAGGTTTGGCAAACATGGTAAGCTATCTCAAATGTACATTGGTCCTTATGAAATACTAGAAGGGTTGGCAAGGTGGCTTATAGATTGGCTTTACCGCGAAGTATGTCAAGTGTCCATAATGTTTTCCACATCAGTATGCTCAAGAAGTGTTTACTGGACACAAAGCAAACTATATTTAGTAGTGGAAGACATACAGTTAGAGCCTAGTTTGACATATAAAGAAAAACCTATAGCTATCTTAGCTAAGGATACTAGAAGGTTAAGAAATAAGGTTATTCCCGTGCCCAAAGTTCAATGGTCACACCATTTTGAAAGAGTGGTGACTCGGGAAACTGAGAAAGGAATGCAAGAGAGATATCCAGAAGAGTACCCTAAGCTAAAGGCAATTTTGGGAGACCAAAATTTTTAAGGGGGGAAGAAATGTTACACATTCTCAAAATGGGAAAATTACAGCATAAGGATCTAAAGTTATGATGCCCGGCAGCATCTTCATCGGGTGACATTATGACTTCGGGAGAGGCTTCCTGAAGGGAAGAATGTCTGGAGCAAAGGTTTCCCAGAGGAGCGTGCCTGAAATGCTTAGAAAAAAGGGTTAGGAGGTCCTCGGAGTATTTTTCCGAGGAAGAGCCTCCGACGCCCAAGTCAGTGTCCTGAGGGGAAATAGAGGAGGAGCCCTAAGGGGTTAAAAGGCCTTGCCTGCTTGTGTTTTCTCAGGGAGAGAGGGTCGGACCCCTTTCCAGGGCCTGTTTCCTGGTATTTATAGGAGTGCCCAGCCCGTTTAGATCATGACACGTGTTTGGTCGGATGCTTTCTGTACCTTCGGGCGTAAGGGACAAGTAGCCGTTTATAGGCCCCTTGAGTCTTGGACTGAGACAGGTTGTTACAAGACTCGAACGGCGTCGGCGTGTCAGACCGCCGTTTGAGGCGGCGTGTAACGCCTGTGGGCGATATGTCAGAGGCTCCTTAAATGCTCATGCTGTACTCCCAAGGTCCTCTGGGCGAGGCCGTCCTTTGGTACGAAGGCCCTTCTTCGGGAATTATGCCAGTAGTTCGGGGATTTCCCTGGTTCGGGGGTTCCGCCTTCGGGGAGAGTCTCTCCTGCTTGCAATAGCTAGTTCTTTATCCCTGAAGACGATCCATTTGGTCCCCCGGGGGAACCAGCAACATCTTTGAAATTCCTGACGTTCTAGCCGAAGTCCTGAGTTCGAGGCATTTGACTTCGCCTCTTCCGAGGTTAATGTTAGCGCTTCCTTCGGATGATGCCAGGTTTCCCGGCCACACTTTTGGCAGGAAGTATGTAGTAAGAGAGGCGATAGCCCTTTGGCTATCACAGGCCCCCCTTCAGAAAGCCGAAATGGAAACTTCGGCTTGTCAGCTTTTCGGAGAGCGCCGTTCGGGGCCTTGGGTGTAATACCTATGCCGAAGATGGACCTTTTGTCCGAAGACGTAGGCTATTCGCCCATAGCCTGTCTTTTGGTGTCTTCGAGGTAGCCTACTTCTCTCCTTTTGTAGGTCTGCGCAACGTCGCGTCTCGTAACAAAGCGTGTCAGTCTGGAGCGGCGCGCCCAGGGTTTAGGGCTGTCAGAAGGTGTGTCCTTCTTTTGGCGCGATGGCTGACACGTGGCAGCTTCTTATTGGCAGGGACTGCATCGGATACAGCAGGCGCAGTTATGGCGACTGTTCGCCTTCGTGAAGTACTTATGACGCCGGTTCGCCTGCCCCCCTCGGCCTATATATATGCTATTCCGTCATAATCTCCTTTTGCTTCTGCTTTTGCTTCCCTCCTGGCTTCTAATCGTTCTTGCATTTTCCCCTATTTTTTTGTGCTGTTGACGGAGTTTTTTCGGCCACTTTTCACGACGGCGGCTTCAAACCCAGATTTTGGCAAAAGATTCGGTGGGTTTTGATTTCCAGAGTCTTTTGATTTTAAAGATTTCCCGAAGTCGGTTTTTCATTCCCCGAAGTCATTTTTTCTTCAAAAATGTCTTCGCCAACTGTTTCCCCTATCCTGGAAAGTTGGCTTCCCCTTCTCGGTCATACTTGCTGTACGACCTCAGAAAAATTGGAAAGATGGACCGAAAAGTTCTTTCTTCCTTCTTACGCCACCACCAGACTTCCTGGACCTCAGGAGGTCAGTTTTATGAACCTCCAAAACGAGGTTACCATTTTTTGCGCCCAACTGAAGGCCGGATTTTGGTACCCTCCCTCGAGGTGATTTGTGAGTTTTGCCAATTTCATGGCATTGCCGTAAATCAACTTCCCCCGAACTCATACTGTTACTTTAACGCCTTCCTTTGTATGTGCGGCATTTTCAAAATAGAACCCCATTTCATTCTTTTTTTGCAGTACTATAAGCTCTACACAGTCTCGAAGGGTGGCTTTTACTTTATTCTACCTCAAGGATCAGGGAGCAAAAAGTATATGTTCACCTTCGCCACTAAGGATAGCTGGCGGGGGTGGCAACAAAAGTTTTGCTTTCTGAAGATGGAAGAGGCCTGGTCGTACGTTCCAACCAAGTGGGCTCGGGGAAAATTGGAGATGGACGTCGTAGACCCGAGGATGCTGTTGACTCCTGAGTTGGCATCTAGATTCACGGACTTCTATAGACGGATCCGAGCAGTCTCCGACTGGGATTCCGAGGTCCCTTCACGCTCCCTCTACCCTCTCCCCACCATGTGGAAACTGATGACCGAAGAGGTCATTCGGGAACTATGGGTAGTGAAGGAGCATAAGACGGACCTCAGGATGCCGGCTCCTACCGTCGCCGGGAAAGACTCCTGGCTGGTGAAACTCCTTCGGAAGGAGGTTACTTACGAGGCCTTTTGTGAGAGTAAGTTATCCAAAATTTTTTTTGTTATGGATACCACTTAGACTCACACTGATATTTTCCTTCTTTTTCAGAGATGGGCGACGAGTCCGCTGCTTACTACAAGGCGTTCTTCCTCGGTCAAGTCGAGAAGGGGGAGCAAACAAAGAAGGCCGTCTCCCGAAGGTGAAAATCGTCTGGGGTCGGGCCATCCTCGGCAAAGCGGGCGAAGAAAGATGTGCCTCTTCCTCCCCCGGAAATTCCTGAAGAGGCGCGCAAAGAGGCTGACGCAACTGCTGTCCCGCAAACTGAAGTCACCACTGACGTCCTTCCTCGGAGTCCCACTTCCTCGTCGGCTCTTCTGGACGCCTTGGTGGAAGTCCCTTCCGCCGAGGAGCGCCGCAAGAGCAAAGGCAAGGAGATCTCTGCTGAGGGGGTCCAGGACTCCGACGATGATGTTGCCGAGGTGCCACCAGGTTCAGTTTTTAGACGAGCTGGGGTGCCTTTATTTTTTGTATTTTGAGAATTACTTGTTTTGACAAGCTTCTTGTTTTGCCCTGCAGAGGAGGTACCGTCTTCGGGTTGGATGGTCGAGCACACCCGAAAACGAGCACTTCAAGATTCCCATATCTCGAAGGGGAAGATCCCGAGGGAGCCTTTCTGGTCGTTTACGGAGGACATGAACTTGTACTCCGGCAACTCCCAGCAAATGGCCAACCAAATTTCGAGGGGGATCCTCACCGAGGCCTCATTCAAGGCCATTTCCGAGGCGTGTCTGGACGATGAGTCCCTTGCTGCCAGAGTTTCCGAGCACGCTGCCCAGGTATACTTCACGCCTTTGTTTTTTCCTTTTGATTTCTTCTAAGTTCTTGGCTCATTTTTTTTTCTTATTGAGTTTGTTCTTACTTCTTTGTAGCTGTTGGGATACACTGGCCTCCTCAGAGTTCGGGCAGCGAAGCAGGCGGCGTTCCGAGTCTCGGTCTTAGACTGCCTAGAAAAATCTAAGGCCATGTGCTCTGACTTGGTCGCCAGGTACAGTGAAATGGCTCAAGCTGCGAAGAAGGAGGTTGCTGCCGTTCGGGAGGAATTTTTGAAGGAAACAGAGGAGCTTTTGAAGGACTCCTCCCAAAAGGTTTCTGACCTTGGCTCCAAGGTGGCAGAGCTGACTTCGGCAAACGAAACACATCAAAAGGAGAAGTCAAAGTCTGAGGCTCTCCTGGCGAAGGTGCTTGCTGAAAAGGCCGCGCTCTAGGCCGAGGTCGAGTCTTTGAAGAAAGAGCCAAAGAAGAAGAAGACGAAGGCACTGAAGAAGGAGATCGCAGATCTGGAGAAGGAACTTGACGCTTTAGGGGTTGAGAAGGAGAAAGCCAACGAGATGACAAAGGTCAGTTTTCAAGACGGCTTTTGCCTCGCTCGGCATCAAGTTCTGCAGAGGTTCCCAGATCTGGACCTCTCCTTTTTGGAGGCCCCCTAAACATCCCTGAGGGTCCTCAGTGGTCTTGGTCCAAAATTGAGCACCTAAAACTGCCCTTCCCTCTTTCGGCACCAAAGGCGGTGGACAAGGATGCAGGAATTGGTGGTTTCTGAGATACCGAGATTCCTTAGCTTGCCTTAGGGTCCTTTGCCTTCTTTCTTTTTCTCCTTCTTTGTACTTTTTTGGCGCGCTTCCTTCTTTGTAAGCAAGTCCATCTTAATAAAGATTCTTTCTTTCTTTTGAAAAATTTTGGCTACGTCTTTTATACTTAGAAATTTTTCATTTCCCATTGTCCCGAACACGTTCACTCAAGAGACTTCGGAAAATCATATCTACGCTTATCACGGCGATCACCCTTGTGAAATTCTAACTTGTACAATTTACGTTCAAGGATTTTGGCTAAGTCTTTTGAACTTGTACAATACAATTTTCCCACCAAAACCCTAAGCATAGAATTTTTTCAAGGCATCCGAATGCCATGTATTTTTTAATTCTATGCCTTCGGTGTCACCGAGCTTGTAAACTCATTTTCGTACTTCGGCAAG
This sequence comes from Aquilaria sinensis, assembly GCA_005392925.1. NCBI lineage: Eukaryota > Viridiplantae > Streptophyta > Magnoliopsida > Malvales > Thymelaeaceae > Aquilaria > Aquilaria sinensis. The sequence continues at coordinate 100,504 of SMDT01000536.1, forward strand.
TACTAGATAAGGACCTTCCCAATTTGCGCAAAGTACCCCGTGGGATGGCCTTTGGGGTCCAAATTCAGCCTTTCGGAGAACAAGGTCCCCTTCCTTTATTCCCTTTGGTCTGGCTCGCAAGTTTATAGCCGCGGCCACTCTTTGCTGAAAAGCTTTTCTTCTCAGCTCGGCTATTTCTCTATGTTCGCCGACGAGGTCAAGCTTGGTTCTCAGGCCGAGGTCATTTCCCCTTTCATCAAACATTTGGACTTGCACTGATGGTTGCACTACCTCGATTGGGATGATAGCCTCTGTACCGAAAACAAGTGTAAAAGGTGTCTCCCCTGTGGCTCTTCGGGGTGTTGTTCGGTAGCTCCATAACACACTTGGGAGCTCTCCTGGCCATTTCCCTTTTGCTTATGGTCCTGTTAGATACTTCTACTTGCCCATTGCTTTGGGGGTGAGCTACTGGGGCGAAGTGCATCTTTATTTCGAGGTTGTTGATAAATTCTTGGAACCCTTTGTCTATAAACTGGGACCCATTGTCGGCTACTAGTACCTTCGGTATGCCAAATCTGCATACAATGTTCTTCCATACGAACTTTTGCACATCTTTTGCCGAGATAGTCACTAAGGGTTCTGCCTCCACCCATTTAGAGAAATAGTCTACTGCGACTACGCAAAACTTCATGCCTCCAGGTGCTGTCGGGAGTGGCCCAACGAGGTCTATGCCCCAAACTGCGAAGGGCCAGGGATAGTCAGCCGAAGTTACCAATTTCGAGGGTGTCCTTTGGATATTCGCGTGTCTTTGGCAATTACCACACTTCTGGACGAACTGCCTAGCGTCCTTTCTTAGGGTAGGCCAAAAGTATCCTTGGTGAAGTATTACTATTGCTAGAGCGTCGGTTCCAATGTGCGAACCACAAGCGCCTTCGTGAACTTCTTCAAGGATCATTTCAGTATCCTCTACGCCAACACATCTCTGTAGTGGATTTGCATATCCCTGCCGATATAATTCTTCTCCAATTAGGAAGAAACGACCAGAACGTCTCCGCACCTTCGCCGCCTCGTTGGGGTCTTCGGGGAGCGTACTGGTTGCGAGATATCTTTTTATCGGATCTTTCCATCCTTTTCCCAGAGTTACTATGCTCAACACTGCAATGCTCAGGTGGTTTAGCACCTCGGTGCATGTTTTCGACTTTGCCAAGCAATCTGCCTCAGCATTATCTTGACGGGGCACATTTTCGATTCATACGGTGTCGAACTCTCGGATAAGCTTTGCTACCAGTTCATGGTATTTTGCCAAGGTCGGGTCCTTCGCCCCGTAGTCCCCTGCTGTTTGTCGAACTACCAGCTGGGAATTGTTGTGGGCTTTTAAGTTTTTTACACCAATTTTTTTGGCTAGGCGTAACCCTGCTATGAGAGCTTCGTACTTAGCCATATTGTTGGTGACGTTAAAGCTGAACTTGATGGCTTTCATTACTTCTAGACCTTCGGGACCTCTGATAATTACCCCAGCTCCCTGGTGTTCGGAGCCCGAGTCTCCGTCGACATACAAAGTCCATTCTGGCTCACCTCCGCCGGGATCCATATGGCTGTCCTCGGCGATGGGTACTTCGGCAATAAAGTCTGCCAGGGCTTGAGCTTTTATGGCTTTCCGAGGTTCATAACTAATGTCATGTTCGCCAAGCTCTATACACTATTTGGAAAGCCTTCCTGAATGATCGACTTTCCTCATGACGTCCCGTAGAGGTAGACTACTTCGGACGATGATAGTGTGAGCCTGAAATATGGCCGTAGCCTTCTCCCTGCCAGTACCAGGGCATATATAGCTTTTTGTAGTAAGAGATACCTGACTTCGGCGCCGTGCAGGGACTTGCTTACATAATAAACTGGCCATTGCTTCGGCCCTTCCTCTTTCACAAGGACCGAGCTTACTGCTTTTTCTGTGACGGTGAGGTATAACACGAGGGGCTCTCCCTCGCGAGGTTGTCGCAGAGTGGGCAGACGGGCTAAGTAGATTTTGAGTTCTTCCCAGGCCTTTTGGCATTCCTCATTCCAAGGATGATCATCACTTCCAAGGTTGCCCTCCTTTTTTGATGCCTTAGTGAGGACTTTAAAGAATGCTCGACACCGGTCTCCATATCTGGAAATAAACCTACTAAGAGAGGTTATCCTTCCGGTGAGTCTTTGCACATCTTTTATTGTGACCGGAGTCCAGAATTCGAGCAGAGCCTTAATTTTTTCGGGGTTAGCATCAATGCCTCTTTACGATACCATGTACCCAAGAAACTTTCCCGAGGTTACGCCGAAGATGCACTTTTCGGGGTTCAGGCGGATCCCGAAGGTTCTGAGCTGGTAGAAAGTTTCCTTTAGATCTGCGACGTGGTCGGTAGGTAGTTTGCTCTTGACTATCATGTCATCGACATAGACTTCCATATTCCTCCCTATTTGGTCACTAAAGACCTTGCTCATCAACCTCTGGTAGGTGGCTCCTGCATTTTTGAGCCCGAAGGGCATCCTGATGTAACAATACGTTCCACCTTCCGTGATGAAGGCAGTCTTTTCCTCGTCTTCGGGGTCCATCTTTATTTGATGATACCTACTGAAGGCGTCTAGGAAACTTAGGAGCCCGTATTTGGCAGTCGAGTCTACCAATTGGTCTATTGATGGGAAGGGTATGAATCTTTTGGGCAGGCATCGTTCAAGTTTCTGAAGTCGATGCACATTCGGAGCTTACTACTCCATTCTTTTGTGGCAATAACCACATTGCTTAACCACGCGGGGTACTTGACCTCCCTGATTACATCTGCGTCCAGTAAGCACTGGACTTCAGCTTTGACGAAGTTATTTTTATGGACTGAGATGCCCCGTTTCTTTTGCCGGACAGGTTTTGCTTCCGGACTTACTTTAAGGTTATGCTGTATTATGCGAGGGTCTACCCCCAGCATGTCTTTCGGCGAGTAGGCAAACAGGTCTTTATTCATCAGTAGAAAGGACACAAGTTTTTTCTTGTCTCCTTCGGCCAAGTTTTTCCCTATTCGGGTACATCAGCCTGGGACAAGTTCTACCTCTTCCATTTCTACCTTCGCGGGATCTTCTGCCTCGTCCTTTTTTGGTTTTCCACCTGGTAAAGCCTCTACTTCTATAGTTTGCGCGAAGTTGTTTGCTGAAGCTTTTTGTGCCTTGACGAACACTTTCCTTACTTCGCCCTGATCAATGAAGATTTCTGCGTCTCCATCCTTGGTGGCAAAAGTGATAGTTAAGTATTTTACATCAGGGTGAATGTGCAAATTTCCCTGTGTTTGCCTCCCAAGGATGGCGTTGTATGACGAAGGAACATCCATGACAATAAACGTTGTCATTGTGGAGGCGAATAATTCAGCTGTCCCGTCCACCGAAGTTCCTTTCATCATTAGGGGAAGATCGATCCATCCGAGGACGGGCAGTTCGGATGGTCCTACCTCGAAAGTAGGCGAAGTGACGGGCTTAAGATCACTGTTGGATATGCCCAAGTTCGGCAGCAAATGTGAAAAGAGGACGTCAGTGTTTGATCCATCGTCAAGCAACACTCTCTTGACGTCCCAGTTTCCTATCCTCGCCATGACCAGAAGCAGATCGTCATGGGGAAAGATGACAGTAGAACCATCCTTGCGGGCCAGCATTTTCATCGGACTCTGATATTCCATCACTAATATTTCTCTGGCCTTCTTCTTTTTTTCCGAGGATGGGAGTCCTGTCGTAATTGTTTGTATTATTCCTGCCGGAGGTGGGGGACGCCTCTTCGGACTTCTATTCCTCCGTCTGTCGGAGTCGTAGTCCTCGTCATCTGCCTTTCCTTCTTCTTCTTCTTTTCTCCCTTTCGGGGAAGGCATTCGCAGATATCGCCGAAGTTGGCCTTGTTTTATCAACGACTCTATGTATTTTTTCAATTGAAAACAGTCTTCGGTGTCGTGGCTGTGGTCGCGGTGAAACTGGCAGAACTTCTTCATGTTCATTTTATTATCAGCAATCATGGCCCTTGGCCGCTGAATCTGGGTCCCCTGTCTTTCCATCGTCATGAGGATGTTGGTCCTCGTGGTGTTCAAGGGTGTGAAGGTTGGGGGTTTACTTCCCCTAATTCTTCGAGGTCGTCCCACCTGGTCAGTTGAATACCGCATTTGCTGACTGGACCCTTCGGCGCGGATGTGATCGGACTTCGGTCCACCCATCCTTAGCTCTTCGGCCGTCATGTGCTGCTCGGCCCTTCGGTAGAATTCGCCAAGCGTGTCCGGAGGGTCCTTGGGAAATTCATAGAACAACTGTGAGTCCCTCTGAAGGCCCCGTGTCATGGCGAGAATGCGTATTTCGGGGCGGAAGTCTGGAACACTTAAGGCTTCTCTGTTAAAACTTTCGACATAGTCGCGGATGGTTTCTCCGTTCTTTTGCGCTATGTCGAACATCTGGACAGGCATCTTCGCCGTCGCCCGACTTCCAATGAATTGCTGTGTAAAGGCCGTAGATAACTCCTGGAACTCCCTGATGGTTCCTGGAGCCAACGAATTGTACCATGCTGTTGCTGGTCCTGTGAGGGTGACCTCAAAGCATTTGCACAAGGTAGCGTCATCAGCACCGTGCATCATCATGCTGCGTTTGTATTTTGTTGGATGGGCCTGTGGATCAGTTCGGCCATCATAGGTTTCCAGCCGAGGCACCCGGAAGTCACCTGGCATGGCTGCCGAGACTACTGCTCGGGTGAACGGTGACTCATCCCTACAGAAAGTTTCAGACAACCTTGCCCAGACCGGTTTGCGAGCTACCTGTTTTTCCACTCTTTCCAACCTCGCTAATATCTTCTCCATAAGGAATGTGGCACTAGGCTCTTCCTCCTAATGCTTGTAGGCTTCTGAGAAGGGAGATTGTCGGCGTCTCTTCGGGGAGTGACTCCGACGCCGAGGGGATGAGGACTTCGCGTCAGGTGATGAGCTCCTTTGGCGCGGGACTTTAGGTCGCTTGGACGCCGTTTGCCTTGTAGGTCGTGTCCCGAGGAGCATGTTTTCCGTCGAAGACTCCTCGCGCGGATCCCCGCTTCCCGAACTACTGTAGGTTGGTTTAGGGCTTTTCTCCTGAGGGCGTGCTGGCGAGGGAGGCCTTTGGCCCTGAGTTGGTTGCGGCCACCTTCAATCTATTTGTTGTGTCATTTCAGCCACAACAGAGCACTGAAAGTCGCGCAGAAAACTCATAGTTACCACTAGGGACGCTCTTCCTCAGGTGAGGAAGTCCCTGGAAGGGTTTGCTCGGTAGCCGGTTGAGCCTCAGGCGCGGACGAGGACTTCGGAAGTCCCTTGTCCTTTGAACGCCGAGTTTCAACAACGGCGACCTGAGAGTGGGTTCCCACAGACGGCGCCAAATGATGCCCGGCAGCATCTTCATCGGGTGACATTATGACTTCGGGAGGGGCTTCCTAAAGGGAAGAACTTCTGGAGCAAAGGTTTCCCAGAGGAGCGTGCCTGAAATGCTCAGAAAAAAGGGTTAGGAGGTCTCCGGAGTATTTTTCCGGGCAGGAGTCTCCGACGCCCAAGTTAGTGTCCTGAGGGGAGATAGAGGAGGAGCCCTAAAGGGTTAAAAGGCCTTGCCTGCTTGTGTTTTCTCAGGGAGAGAGGGTCGGACCCCTTGCCATGGCTTGTTTCCTGGTATTTATAGGAGTGCCCAGCCCGTTTAGATCATGACACGTGTTCGGTCGGATTCTTCCTGTACCTTCGGGCGTAGGGGACAAGTAGCCGTTTATAGGCCCCTTGAGTCTTGGACTGAGACAGGTTGTGACAAGACTCGAACGGCATCGGCGTGTTAGACTGTCGTTTGAGGCGGCGTGTAACGCCTGTGGGCGACATGTCAGAGGCTCCTTAAATGCTCATGCCGTACTCCCGAGGTCCTCTGGGCGAGGCCGTCCTTTGGTACGGAGGCCCTTCTTCGGGAATTATGCCCATAGTTTGGGGATTTCCCTGGTCTGGGGGTTCCGCCTTCGGGGAGAGTCTCTCCTGCTTGCAATAGCTGGTTCTTTATCCCCGAAGACGATCCGTTTGGTCCCCCGGGGGAGCTGGCAACATCTTTGAAATTCCTGACGTTCTAGCCGAATTTTTGAGTTCGAGGCATTTGACTTCGCCTCTTCCGAGGTCAGTGTTAGCGCTTCCTTCGGATGACGCCAGTTTTCCCGGCCACGCTTTTGGCAGGAAGTATGTAGTGAGAGAGGCGATAGCCCTTCGGCTATCAAGTTATATGCTTTAATTTTTACTATAGTGTATGAAATTGTGAAGTGTAAAGAATTCAATATACACTCCCTCAAGTGGAAAAAATAATGATATCTTGGTCCTTAAGAAAGCATTGCCATATTACCTAATTTTCAAGAAACCTATAGACTAAATTGTAAGGTTACAAAAGTTGGGTACTCAATTGCACAAATTTTCAAAGATGACTATGGAAAGGATATGGATGGAATTATGAAGAAATGACATGGATGGTATTATCAAGAAAGGACATGGAAGGAATTAATGACATTGTTGGGGACCAAAGTGCTTAAAGAGGCAAAGTTTACCAATTATGGCATAATGGCAACTAAGGTGCTTAAGTGTCCACATTTTTGCTGAAAGTCAAAATGATTTTTTTGACAAGGTTAAAAGAGGCCAAAATCTGTCATTTTCCTAGCAAAATGGCTAGAAATGACTTGTCCAAGTGTTGGCCAAATTTTGAAAAATTTGAATATATGCCACCTTGGTCAAAATGATGTATAAATGAAGAAAAATCTTCATTTCATTGCCATTTTCCTTAAATTTCGGCCTCCAATAGCTAAGAACTCTTCCTTAAGATCTTCCATCATCCTCCACAGCCACCATACCTTAAGAAAACAAGTGGAAGCAAGAGAAAGCAAAGAAGACATCAAAGAGTGCAAGAAAACCTAATTTTGGTTTTATTTAGGTTTTCAAATTTCATAGCGAAGGTAAGGGTTTTCTAAAGTTTCCTAGATTGTTTACTATATTTCTAAATATCCATGAAGATAAGACCATGCTTGGAAGAGAGGAAAAAGCTCAAGGAAGCAAGTATGGGTTAAGGGAAAAGAAGCATGACAAGGTTTCAGCCTTAGTGTTAACATGCTAAAGATGGTAGCAAGAAAGAAGGGTTTCTAGAGTCCAAGTTAGTACTAACTAAGATCTAAAAGACTCCTAAGTCCAAGAAAAAGCTTGAGGAGGGTTGCCATAGTTTTACTAAAGTGATATCTTATTGTTTTATTGAATGATTATGAACTGACCCTTATGTGTTGTTGCTGCCAGCATTACATGTGTTTGTTGCTGTCTTCGTTGGTGCATATGGTTGCCATATTTATGTGTATGTGTTGTTTTTGTATGTTTTTATGTCTTTGGATTTCAGCTGGTATGTTGCTATGGAAGACTTTAAATTGAAAGCCCTTACTATGTTCTTTAAAAAGAGCTTACTCCCATTTCTGTCCATTTTTAGGAACACCTGAAAGAGAACATTCAAAATAATAGTTCTAGTTTGATTTTTCCTGTGAAGTTTTAGGTATATGAACTAAAACATGTCTAGTATTAAACTAAAGTGTTTCATAATTTTTAGAGTACACTTGCTAATTTTAGTGTCCGTACTTTCTACTTTATGCAACAGCTGCCTTTTGAAGTTTTTGGAGTGCATTGTAATTGTAAGGCTCTCCAAGAAGCTAGTGTATGTACCCAACTAAGGCAAGACATATGTATGTTGCATTTATGCATGTAAATACACTATGGATGGCGTATGGATGATATATAAAGCAATAAAGTGATGTTTGAGGTTGAATGTTCAATTTTATCCATTTTGCAACTCATTAGCTGTTCCAAAGAAAATTATGTTTAATCCTCATGGAATGCCTCTAAATTCAAGGGAATAACTTTCCCAAGTGTTTAAGATAGGTGAGAACCTTCCCATGTTGGTTTTGTACCTGGAAATGGAGTGTATGAATTTTATGAAATTTTGTATGGGCATTATGGTCATTAGTTATACAAATTTGGTACCCTATATTCCAAGAGCCATAACTTACTGTACATAATGAGTTTGCTTATGAAATTTTGACCACACTTATAAAACTTGAAGATGAAGAATTTGGCTTTTGAATCACTAGATTTGGTGCTCTGTAGCCAGAGTTATAACCTATCAAAGTTGGCTAATTTTGCTATGTATTGTTCATATGGTCAATTTTACCCGGATGAGTATAAAATCCATAATTACAAAGTTGCATGGATTTGATGCCTCAAATTTATTTCCCTATGAAGTTTTAACTGTATTAAAGGGTTTAAGACATTCAGGGAATAGGGGAACATGGGTAGAATTTGAGTTGGACATGGTGTGAAAGTTTGGACACATGAAATAGGCACGAATGACACCAAGTGTGCATATGATTGTACATGCACTTGGGGATTTTACTCAAATCCCATGCTGAGCAGGAATAAGGAAATGATTGTCATCATCAATACTTCCAGATAAAATTATATGTGAATATGTGTGTGGTGGTTGGACCAATATAAATATATTTGCATAAAGACGAAAAGGGCCACTTAGGTAATATAGTGATCATTGTTCTGATGGCCTATAGAACTTGCATAGCTCCTGGGAATTGGCACATTAAATATGGTCACTGTATTTAAGCACTCAGAGTGGTAATATGCACCTATCCAAATAGCACCTTTGGAAGCAATAACTTCGGCTGACTATCCTTGCCCCTTTGTTGTTTGGGGTATTGACCTCATCGACCCTCTCCTGATGGCTCCTGGAATAGTGAAGTTTTGCATAGTTGTGGTGGATTGAGGTAGAGCCCTTTGCAACAATTTTCAGAAAGGACATCTAAAAGTTTGTCTAGAAAAACATCATATGTAGGTGCAATGTCCGGAGGATGATAGTACCAGATAACGGTTGCCAATTCATTGACAAAGGGTTCTAGGAATTCACTACAAACCTCAGAGTAAAAATACACTTTGCCCCAGCTGTCCATCTTCAAAGCAATGGACAAGTTGAGGTGTCCAATAGGACAATAAAAGATGGTTTGAAGAAGAGGTTGAAAGATGGCAAAGGATGATGGCCTGGAGAACTCCCGAGTGTACTTTGGAGTTACCGAACAACCCCAAGAAGAGCTACTGGTGAAACACCCTTCTCACTCATATTTGGCATTGAAGCTATTATTCTTATGGAAGTTGTGTAACTGTCCATCAGGAAACAAGTGTTCAACGAAGAAGAAAACAACCTTGGCTTACACCCCAAACTTGAAATCCTCGAAGACCATAGGGAAATAGCCAAACTCAAAAGGAAAGCCTTCTAGCAGAGGACAACCATCTCAGCAAATTAGCATGCCAAACCAAAAAGGATCAAGAGATGAGACCTCGTCCTAAGAAAGGCTGAACTAGAACCCCAAAGACCATCTTATGGTGTACTTCGGACAAATTGGGAAGGACCTTATTTGGTAGTGGATGAAGCTCGGCTAGGTGTTACCGACTCCGGGCTAGTCCAATTATGGTGCCAAAATTGTGCATTTAGGCTCCTAAGATTGAAAATGTTCTGTAGGCCATCAGAATACTACCCTTAGTGTGCATACCCAAGTGGCCCTCTTGGGCATGATGTAAACATATGCATATTGGTCCAACCATCACTTAGATATTCACATTTCATGCACACCATGGAAGCAAATAAGGAAAACACTAGCACAAGTGTTAATCTCGGCTACAACACATTATGCAATCTTGTTAAGTTCTAGTGACCAACCACTCCACTAATAAACTGTATCATTATAGCCATGTACCCCCAATTTTCTTTGCTCCATTATTAAGTAAACACTTAAAGCAAACCAAGGACTTTTGTTTTACATCAATAGCCCACCTATGGACCAAGTTATAGATTTTTTATGTTGGTTATAAAATTCTGACCAAATGAACAGTAACTTAGGCAACTTTGCAATGTCATATGTTTTGCTATAGGGCTCCAAATTCTGAAATTCTAATCCTAGTTCAACCTCTAGATGTTCTATAGGTGTGATAAAAATTTCATACAAAGATTTCTTCTACACAGGGAGATATAGAACTTTAAGTGCAGAGTCAAAATTCTTGTCACTTTATGACCATTTTACCCATAAAAAATTTCATAAGTGTGCAACCACTTCATTCACAAGGGGAAAGCCCTCCAAGGCTACCCCATATATGTCGATTACACATAGGAAATATATTCCCTTGTATTTAACAACCATATGTGGCTAAAATAGAATTTACAAGTAAGTAGCCCATCATTTACACTTAGGCAGCTTTGCACCACATCACCTACACAGCCAAAACATTATTCAAATGTTCACATACTTGTCTCATTTTATATACACTACATGTACAGATATACATGTACTACAAAATGGTTTTAACTCAGCTAAATACGCACCTTAAGTTATTAGAGTGCTTGAGACACAATGAACTCCAGAATAGGATGCTAGAGAGCTGCCACACAACACAATAAGTACCATCACTAAAAATACAAATCGTGCTCCTAAAATCACCAAAATTTCCAGATCACAACTAGACATATGGAAGTTCAAGTACCTGAAATTTCAGGGAAAAAATCAAACCACAAAGGTTAGTTTGAAAGTGATCTTTTAGTTGGACCTGAAATGATAGAATTGAAGGGAGTAAGTTTCATTGAGAAACTTAGTAAGGGTAGCACTTGGATTCAATATGCAATGTAACTATCATTAAAACCTGCATCTAAAGACACTAAAACAAAAAAACCACAATGCATACATATAAGACAAGGACACCAAATGTAGCAGCCATTCACAACCAACAAACATATGAAATGTGGCAGCAACATAAACGATAGGTTATAGTTCATAAAACACATAATAAACATAACCAAATCACTATGGCAACCCTCCTCAAGCTAATGCTTGGTCTTATGAGGATTTTAACACTAGTTAGTACTAACTTTGGGCTTTAGAAACCCCAATTTTTGCTGCCATTACTGTGCACTTCACAATTGGTCATAAAACCTTCAATAAGTGCACTCCCCTCACTAAGCTTGGTTCATCAAGCTCATGGCTCTCTTCCAAGCTTAGCCCTAGCTCCATGGTTGCTTGAAAATATAGAAAACAACCCATGAGAGCAAGAGAACCCTTACCTTGATGGGTATGCTAAAATTGGAGCTTGATCCTAGGTGCACTCAAGCAATAGCACCAAATAGCTTCCAACTGTGCTTCCTTGACTTCAATTGCAAGTAGTTTTGAGTTTGAAGGTATGGTGGCTATGAAGGAAGTGTGGAGGAGAGGGCTGGCTTTCTTTTTGCTGGTGGAGGCTGAAATTTGGGAGATAAGGATAGGAATGGACACTTATATGGTCTTAAGCGCACTAAACACATTTAACAAGCTTAACTAAGCTTTATGTCATTTTCCTTGCTACAAGACAATGGTTTCTCTACCTTAATCTCTTGGCCCACATTTGAATTCCTTATCCCATGCCATAGCAGCCCCTCCTTATGTGAGATAACCCCACAAAACTTCCATTTGACTTAAGTCATAAGCATGGAAAACCAAAGGCACACAATAGGACACTTAAGTCCTTAAAGCCTTTTTGTGTTTTCCTTTGTCCATACTTGTCTTCTATAAGCAATTTGGTCCTCCAATAGCACTTTTATACCATTCATATCCTTCTTATAACTCTCCAAATCTCTTTTGTAAAATTTTTACAATTGAGTACCCAAATTTCCAAAATCTTACAAAAAAGTCCATAGGTTGCTTGACAAACAAGCAATCTTAAGGCTTTTCTTGGGGGCCAAGTTACTAACTTGGAACACTTTTAAGGAGGTGTTGATCATGCCTTTTACCCCTTACAATTCAATCACTATGGTGAGAATTATACAATATAATGGTTTTTAGCCATTATGACACACGTGTAATTCTCCTATTTTTGTGAGGTGGTAATACCAGGGGTCTATAAACTTGGAACTATTGAACTAGAAGAGTTGAATAACACATGACATTCAGACTCTTTGAAAAAATTCTACACTTAGAAATTTCCAAGGAAGTAACCTTATTACGAGAAACCTCCCCAAAGTGATCAACTGAATGTGGTGATCTCTTAAGTTGCCTAAAGTGTTAAGAGTCTTATCACGGGGAAGACTATTAAAGGAGATTAACTGAATATGGTTGTTTCCAAAAGTGCCTAAGTTTTTTTGTACATAACAAGTTTCTCAAAAACATTACTTAAATTCTATTCAAAAACACTTAAAAAAATATTCATAACTCTCTAAAAGTGATAGGATATTACTTTTGGAAATGGTGAAGGTTTTGAATCCTTGATAGTATTTTTGTCAAGGATAGTACACGACTAATGTGTTGAGCCTTGTAGTACCGAAGATGGTAAATCAGTCGAAGATGGTGAATCAACCAAAAAGCTTCGCAAGCAAGCAAAGCTAGCCAAAGTAGTTAATATGTCGAAGGTTGAAAAGGCTTAAAAGATTGTACTAATCATGGACTTAGCCAAAATTTTAAGAAATAAGGTAATTCCATTCAAAAGAACAAAGTACAAGGGAAGGAAAACAAAAAAAAATGCAAAGCCCTGAGGGTTATTTTGCCCGTCTTTGCACTCTTCAACTTTAGCATCATCAGCGTCATCCTTATCATCATCACCAACATCTTTGGCCAAAGAAGGATGCTTGGGAAGGTTGAGGAACTCCCTCTTCGACCACAGTGAAGATGGTCCTTCAGGGATGTTGAGGGCTCTAAGGAAAGAGATGTTGAGGTTGGGAAAGTGTGAGAGAATCTGATGGCGAGCAAGGTAGAAACCGTCTTGGAATGAAGATTTTGTTGCCTTTTTTGCCTTAGCCTTCTCAGCCTTCAAAACCTCCATCTATTTCTTTAGGGCCTCCACCTCTTTCTTCACCTTCTTCTTATTTTTCTTCCACTTCTTTAGCTGATCAACCTCATCAATAAGCTCAGCATTGATTTCAAATGCCTTGGTAAAATTAGCTATGGCGACTTCTTTCTCCTTCCGAAAGACCTCCTTTGCCAAACTTTGCTCCATCAACCTTACCTCAAGGTCAGATATCTTGGAGGAAAACTCCTCGATGAGCCCTCTCTGGCTCTCCAGCACCTCCTGACAAAGCTTGGTGAGGTCCTCTTTGGCAATCTTATTGAGCTTGCCATACTTAAGGCATGAGTTCGCAAACATCTCCTTGGCCTTAGCCAAGTTTTCTTCTGACTGACTTCGGATGGATGACTGCTTTGACGCCGATGCCTGAAGGTAAACCTTCATACGCTAGGAACTACGAGAGGAAGGCTTGACGTGAGTTACAACAACTTAAAGGCCTAAAATTTTTTTAAGTACTTGAAGATGAAGGATTACCTGAGCAGTGTGCTCAGAAATTCGAGCAACAAGAATCTCATCATTCGGACAATTGTCTGTTAGAGATTGAAAGGTGGCATTTGTGATAATGGCCCTCGCCATTTGAGGGACCATCTTCTGGCAGTCCTCCGAAAACAAGTCCATGTCTTCGGTGAAAGTCTAGAAGGGTTCCCTCGGTGCCTTGTCTTTAGGGATCTTTGAATCCCAAATGACCCGCTTCCGAGCATGGTCCATCATCCACCTTATTTGGACCCTGCCCTTTGCAAAATCATGACAAAGTTGCCTTACTACATTGTTTCTTTGCCATTCATCTACAAAATCTAAAATGCCAAAAAATCCAAAATTGATAGATGAATGACTAAGAAACAAACCTGGTAGGGCTTCAACGTACCCCTTATTAGAGTCATTCACGTCGAGGACCTCGGCAGGGATCTCCTTACCTTTTTGCCTGCGTCTTTCTTCCACCTCCTCAGTTGAAACTATCCCCAGTGAAGTCCCTAGAGTCTATATAGTAACGTTAGGATTTGAACCTTCGGTAAAATGATCTTAAGCTTTGGTCAGATCTTCAGGGGCAAGAAGGAGATAGTCCTTCTTAGTTTTCTTAGTCTTCGAAGCCCTCGAAGACTATCCAGTTGGTCCCTTCTTCCTTTTCGAATCTTTCTTTTTTTGCTTCCCCTTCTCGGCTTGATCGAGGAACAAACTCTTGTAGAAGGCTGCTAATTTGTTGCCCATCTCTGCAAAAAGGAAAATATCAGTGTAAGTACCAAAAAATCCAAAAAGACAAAATGGAAAGAAGCTAACTTTTTACAATGGCTGAATAGGAAAGTTCACCCTGAAGGAGCATGACCAGCCATGACTTCTTGCTGTCCATAGCTGGTTTTGGTATGTTCTTGTCAATAACATACTCTTTGATGACCCCAAGCTCCCGAAGTACCTTTTCGATCATGAAGTTCCATTTGATTGGAAAAAGGTACAATGGATGTGAGGGAGCCTAGTCCGTCCTCTCATTTACCGCTTGAATATAGCTGTCGAATTCCTTGAATTAAGACTCTAATTTGAGGGTAAGTAGCTTCGAAAGATCCATCGCGTCGACATCAAGGGTCCTAGAAGCCCACTTCGTATGCATGTCTTTCCATTTTTCATCCACCTCCATGAAGAAGTACTTCTTCTACCATCCTTGCCAACTATCCTTGGTGGCAAATGTGAAAGTGAATTTCTTGCCCCCAAATCCCTGAGGGAGTAAGAAGTAAAACCCGCTCTTCCAGACGAGATGAAGCTTGTAATATTGCATGAAAAAAATGAAGTGAGGGTCTATCTTGAAGACCCCAAACATGCAAAAAAAGGCATTGAAATAAGAATAGGAGTCCAATGGTAGCTAGTTAACAGCTATGACATGAAATTGGCAAAAGTTGTTCACCATCTTCGATGGTAGATACCGAACACCTGCCTTCAGCTATGCTATGAAGATAGTAACCTCATTATGCCAAGGAAGGTAGCTCAGTTTGCCAGGGCCAGGGAGCCTAATTACAACATAAGATGGAAGGAAAAATTTTGCTGACCACTTATTCAACTTTTTGGAAGTGGCACAGCTCAAATAAGAGTTGAGTAGAGTCTAACTATCGGGCATGGATCAGACTTTAGTGTGAGAAGAAGACATCTTTGATAAACTAGGACCTTAATCTCGAAATTCCTAAGGGAAGAGGGATCAAAGAAATAAAATCAAATTCAAAAAATACCAACCTATTGAACCCACGAAAACAACCGTAAATGGTGGCCAGAAATCGCTCTGCCGCTAAGATACCACTACAAGAAAATAAGAAAGCTGGAGAACAAGAGAAAGCTAAAAGTAGAAGAGTGATGAGGCCTTGGCGAGAGATGGCTTTATATAGCTTGAGGAGGGCAGGTGGAATGACACCATAATGACCCTCTACAGGTGAATAAATGTAATCGAGGATAGCCAATGACCTAATGACATATGTCACATGGCACGAGAAACAAGGGCATGCCTTTTGATCTGTTAAATCTATGTTTCATTAATCGAGGTTACACGTGCACGTCCAAAAGATAGGATGATCCATTTGTAGAAGGTGGGAATAAAACCCTTAAGGAAAAAGTTTAACTCTTTACATACTAAAGGTGGGACCTCATCAAAAGTGGGAATTTGGCTTGAAGTTTCGCCTCACCAAGGACTTACCCTCACAAAAATGGAACACAAAAACAAAAGTCCAAAAGTGTGCCGAGAATACAACATTGGAAAAAGAGGGGATCTCGGACCAAAAAGCCTAGACTGAACAGAAGAGAACTAGCTAGGGAAGGGGCAAACTCGACAGAAGGAAGTTCTTTTACCAAGGAGAGGCTCAACTTCCCAAGGGAAGGATTTTTGCAACATGTTCTTGATTTATTAGGACCGAAGATACAACTTTGGTCCCCCGGAGGGGGCATGTGATGGTCAAAGGGCTATCGCCTACATGACCTTGTTATTGGCAGGCTTGACACCATCCACGAAAATTTATACAACTAACCTTGGGAGAAGGATCTACACCACCCTTGGAAAAGCATACAACTGACCCCAAGAAAAAGACTCTTTACCATATTCGGGAGTGTATATGACCAAACCTAGAAACGTAGCTCTATCATCCTCGACAAAAGAAATGCCTCCCGAAAATGGTCTGCGCATCTGAGGGGCTTTCTCCAGTCACCCTCGGGGAAAATCCTTGTCTGAAGGGGTCTCAGATTCCCAAGGGGTCTTAGGGAGGAACAACAAATACAGTTGGGGGATCTTTGGCAAAAACCTCACAATTGCCCCTACCCTCTGGGCATAACCGCCTATGGCCAGTTGTAGACACCTCTCTATGAAGGCATGGACCAAATTCGGCCGAACATATGTCCTACTCAACTTAGGCTAAGCATAATGGCCTTCCTTTCCCGGCCTCCTATAAATACTGGGGAAAGCTCCTAGGTAATACATAAAAGCCCAAACCTCCATCTGTTCTCTGTTTCTTGTGACATCTTCCTCACATACCTAACTTGGGCGTTGGAGACCCTTCTCTCGAAAAAACACTCTAGGGAGCTCCTAATCCCTATTCTTCAAGTGCTACAGATACTACTCAGGTGAAGTTCTACCAGAGGTCCAACATGTCCTATATCAAAGATATGCTAGAGCATAACTTCAAACACTCATTCAGGATATTCAGAGGGATCCGTGGTCCTACTCACTGTACCAAGTCAATGATAAAAGGCTTAAGATGAAAGGCTAACTAATGGTGGGCATAAACCGTAACTTGCATAATAAAATGATCAAGCTAGTGCATTATAGGGCATTTGGTGTACACTTGGGAGCTTTAGTCACCTGTAAGAAACTTTTAAAGCTTTCTTGTTAGAAGTGCTTAGTAAGAGATATGAGTAATTACGTACATCAATGTCATGTCTATCAAAAGTTCAAACATGAAGTGCTAGCTTAGCCAGGCCTTTTATAACCGTTGGCAATTCTAAAAAAGATTTGGTGCATATCACCAAGGACTTTATTCACACCTTACCTAAGTTTGAGGGATTCGAGGTACTCATTGGCTAAGAAAGTATACACACTTCGTTCCTTTATCTTATCCATATACTGCTTCTAGAGTAGCAAAAGTTTTCTTAGACCATATGTATAAACTATATGGGATGCCTTTCACTATCATATTGGATAACGATGTTGTATTCATAAGCACCTTTTGGTAAGAGCAACTGAGAGTTTGAAACGTTCAATTACAATTCTCTACATCATACCACCCGAGACTGATGGGAAACCGAGTAAGTAAATCAATGCCTTAAAACTTATTTATGATGTATGATAAGGGATAAGTTGAGAGAATGGTCCAAATGGCTCTCACTTGTGAAATGGTGGTATAGCACCACATTTCACTCCTCTATAGCTATCACACCTTTTGAAGTTATGTATGGGCAACCTCTTCCCATTCATGTGTCATATATTGTTGAAGACTTGAAGGCCAAATCTGTTGACCGAAGCTTGGTCACACAAAAAGTAATAAAAAAGCATAAGGAGAGACTAAGTCGGGCTTGATGCCATATGAAGAAAATGGCTAATATGATAAGATCCAAAAGGAAGTTCAACTCTGGTTACTAGGTGTACTTAAAGCTAAAGCCTTATAAACAACAATCTATGAGGATTAAAGGTTAACATAATTTAGGACCCAAATATTGTTGTCCTTTTGAAATATTGGAGCCATTGGAGCAGTAACATATCATAAAAAATTACCTCCCATAACCCTAATCCATGATATGTTCAATGTCTCCATGCTCAAGAGGAAGATGGGTGTTGCTCTAGTCAAACCAACTTTTTTGAATGAAGAATATGAGGTTATTAGACAACCCCTTTCCATTATTGATAGCAAAACATGGAATAAAGACCATAATACTGTCACTAAAGTTCTAATTCATTGGTCAAATGCATCTTGGAGGATGCCATTGGGGAGACTTTTGTTGCTCTCGATAGGAGGTTCCCTTTATTGTACAATTATTTAAGGATAAGAATTTTTTTTACAAAGGGGATTATTGTAACAACATGGTGCATTTGGGTGTCGATATTGGCAGGAAGATAGGAGCATTTGCATAGAAGCATTTGTGAGCTAGATTGTCTACTGACGTGTCTTCATTATCATCATTTTATTACCATATTTTCTTCATTTTGTTTTTTCAGTTAGTTGTTTTTGGCTACCTATCTGAGGTATGTTGTAGCTTGTACAATCCTCATGTTGAGAATTATTGTTATGTTCTTTTCTTTATTTTCTCTCTGGAACCTTCATTTGTAAGTCTTCATTCGTCTCGAGATCCATTCATTCCATGATCTCCTAACTAGAAGCTGAACTAGTGATTTCCTTGTATCATTTTCTCTTCATAATTTACAAAGATCGTAAATGCCAAGAATGAGTAATTGGATCTACGTAAATGGCAAGAAGGAGTAATTGGATCTAGAGGATGATGTGGAGGGTTTTGATGGGTGGCTGAATGAGATTTTATTTGTTGGGACCACGGGCTAATCAACCCTTTAACAATGTATGCTAATGTGGATGTTGAAATCAATTAGAAGACCTATCATGGCCCCTTGTGGGCCTGCCTAGGAAGCTTGTTGGAACATGTCCCATACTAGTCGCAATTGAATAATTGATTACATGCACACTAGTTAAAAGCTTCGTGCTTTTAGTTAATTAACCTATTATGCAATCATGCATGGGTAAATGTTTTGGCTTGAATGATTAAACAAGTAATAAAAAAAACATTGTTATGGCATTTTATTAAAATTGAATATCAGAATTGTCAAAGCATACAAAGCATTTATGTGGCTCACTACACATAATCAACTGCATGTGAACATCCAAGCAAAAGCAGACTATGCTCACACCCAAAGTGATTCTAGAGTAAACTACTCATACATGAACATTGTAGGCAAACTAGTGTATGAAAACTATACATTAAACAACACTACTGAGAACTATAACTAAGCACCCACCTTAGGGCAACTCCTAGTGGTAAGCTTCAAAGCCCTTTGTTGTGCTTCATTAGCCTCTATTGGCAAAATGGACGTAGCACCATAACTTAACCAATATGGGAACCACAAAACTAGAACCACAAGGATTCAAATAAACACAATACCTACTCTTGAGCTTAACCTAACAATC
This sequence comes from Aquilaria sinensis, assembly GCA_005392925.1. NCBI lineage: Eukaryota > Viridiplantae > Streptophyta > Magnoliopsida > Malvales > Thymelaeaceae > Aquilaria > Aquilaria sinensis. The sequence continues at coordinate 119,549 of SMDT01000536.1, forward strand.
TCTAATGGTTTTTGGTCTTACAGAATCACATTTGCATAATGAGGGCTAAGGGAGTGAGAATTGATGATTCTCATTAAGGGATCCTTCAATCTGCAAGAAAAATCCTGAGGACACACATATATACAATATATATGAAATCTACTATGCGTGCTTGCAGTCTGAAGGTTAACATATGCACATATATTTGACTGCCTTAGGACTACTCCCCTTCCTAGTCCTCGCGTGGACATTACCTTATGCCTAGTGAGTTTGGGCTCCTAACTTGCTCCTAGCTTGGCTTGTTGATGTCCTAGTGAGTTGAGCTCACTAAATAACCTTTCCCTGACTGTTATGTAGTTGAATGTGGTGGATGCACCTCACTTTAGTTCCAGGGAACTCATTGGGTGTGCTAAGCATCCACATAGTGCCTCAAGCTATTAAGCTTGCCTATGTCACTTATGTACTATGCATCCACCTTAAAACCCTACCAAGAGTGCACTAGGTTTTCACTTGTGCCTCAACTAAAGTTGCCCAGGCTACAAGTGCATAAAACCTTCACTTATGATGCTTACCTATCCACCATTACTTGGTTCATAGCTAAATTAGTGTTTAACTAACCAAGGAGATTATTAGCAAGCTTAACTAGGTGTTGCGTTTCGCGAGCCAAACAAGCATAGTGGAATTTAACCGAAACTCTCCAGGATCCAAGTAAAACGGGTAAATTGGGTGTTCAAACATTTTCATACCTAATTTTCAGTTGAGATCTCTCACCCAACTGTTGTCGAATCACAAAACCTGAACAGTTGACGTGTTCAAGCTTTCTATGGTATCCACACGAGCCTTCCGGGATCACCATGCTTCCACAGCGTTCCAGCAAATGTGTTTTTCTTGCGCTCGTAGTGCTAGCTTACATCCTCCAAAGAATTGCAAGAGAAGAGTGCGGCTGTCCTTTTGGGAGGCTAGGGCAGGAAGCTACGAATTTCTCACTAAAAGTTGTATTTATAGTGAGACTCAACTTCTAGGCCTAATGGGTTTCAAAGCCCTAATCCAATTAGGCTTCAATTTCAGGCTTAATAATGGCTCAATTTTTATGCCCATTATTAATTCAAAATTATTGTGAAACCATAACCCAAATAATTAGCCCATGCACTTTAATGATCCAAATAACTTTATGTGTGTAACCCAATAGGCTCTTACCATGTTGGCAATGATCATAAATCACATTTATGATCATAAGCAATGAGCAGTGTCTAGCAACACATCATTGCTACCCAAGTGACAAGATTGTCAGTGATTCAACTAAACCTTTATGATCATTATTGGTATATGTCATTGTCCCTTTGTCCAAGATATCAAGACTAAGCATGAGACATGGAATGTGTCACTCTCGTATAGCCCAATCTTTGGTTTCTTGATTACCGAGTAAACCAACTTAAACTGATGACATTGATATCGTATATCAACTCATCCGAGCATGGCCATGCATTTTCTAAGTCTTACTCTATCAAGGGGCCTGAAGATATCACTCCCGTTATATAGGAGGAACAAATCCCATATTGATCATAGAAATCCCTCCACATGATATGTGACATGCCCAATGACCTGCTTCAAGTTCACTTAGTTACGAGCAACAAAGGAAAGTATCAAAGTATGTGACTCACATGTAAGGAACCTTGATGACCTTACGTCAAAGGACTACATATACCATGATCACTATGAGAATCACTTATGATACTCATATAATGATCCATATAGTGTTCTCATGGTGGGTTGGTCTAGTAAACAAGTTCTCCAACTTGTACCCATATGTAGACAACATATCTCATATTAGTCTCCACATATGCTAGTCGTTATGTATTATTGCAACCTGCTCCACAATAATCCTAGACCAGGGACGTTTGAGTATATCATTCTAGGGTTACAATTATGTTTATTATGTCACGTAGAAACAAAACAACAAATATAATTACTGGATTAATGCCTTAATAAAACATCATGACTCAGTGTGCAAAAAATACAATCATCTCATGATTGGCTTTTTGGGTGCAACACTAACACTAGGGTCCCCTAAGGTTCCCCAAGGCTTTAGGAATACCCAAGCAATCAATCTAGCTCTTTAGGCTATGATGTGTACACACTAGCCACATAGTGTGTTCGCATCTTAATGAGCTTCTCAGCTCTAGATTTCATGTGAACACATCATGGGGTGATGGGTTTACATCACCTGGGGAATGCTCTATGTATTTCTTTATTTTGCCTATGTTCAAGGTATGCTTTCCTTGGCTCAATTCAAGCAATAACTTACCAAATCAACCTCAATGGCCAACATATAAGTTCCATACATCAATTTAGCAAGCAAACAACCAATCCTTTACCTCAATTACAAATGAATTAGCCTAATCAAGCAACCACAAGCCACACATCCAAGCTCAAGGTTCCACTAAGGGTCATCCTAGTTTCTAAGCAAAATACAAGGTATATGGCATCAAATTAACACTAAACCCAACCTGAGAATAAGTCAAGAAACAAGTAGAATCATGGATTGAAGCCACACTTCATGGCCAAACAAGACCTAAGCAAGAAAAAACACCCGAAAGAGCTTCTAAAGCACAAAACAAGCTTGAATAAAGCTACCCTATGTATAAACACGCTTGGAGCCTTCAATTTTCAACAAGAAACCAAATATTTGTGAAGAAATTAAAGTGAAAATGAAAAGGGCAAGGGAAGACTCGGGTTTGAATAGAGGAAATGAGTGAATTGTGTTAGCCATCCAATTCTCCAGCAAGTTTATAGCCAAAGTTTAAGAAGCCTTAAAACTTTTTTAAAACTTGCAAAAATACCCTTTCCCCAAATAATAACTAGGGTATTAAACCTTAAGCAAAACTTTCTAAGTTGGGATTTGGGTTTTTAAAAACATCATTTTTACTCCCGGGACTCATCTTGACCCTCTGGGGTGCAAAATGGCCATTTTGCCTGTGGGTGAACAAAGTGCCATAAACCACTTGGAACCAACTAACCCTTGAATATCTTACTTAGCTTGTTAATTCACTTATAATTACGGCATTTAAACAAGGGATGCATGAACTTACCTTGCTCACCGAGCATTTCACTAGTAGGGTTATAACATTTTCCCCACCTTGGAGAATTTGGTCCCCCAAATTCAATCTCCCCATGTTAGATACTATCCTAGGATACAACGCCAACATATCTAGATCAAACCTACCAAGGGGTGTCAGTCACATAGTAATCCACTTGATGCCAAACTACTGGACTCATTTAGCTAATGCCCTTCGGGCATTTCAGTCAGGCTTTGTCTCATATATGTACTATGGCCAATGCCATTCTTTATGCTCACCCTTCAACTGTACACAAATAATTGCTCATTGCTCTGCCCACATTAGCTTTACCTTACTCGATCAATACACCTTAGTGCAAACTTGCCCTTGAGGACTATCGTGTGGTCTCCCCCTGCTTTTAGCTTATTGGTGCTGCTGAAGGATCTCCCACTACTTAGCCTGTCCTAGTTAGTTTGGTGACTACTACTCCTCAACACCAAATTCTATTCCCAATCTTTCAAGTGCAAGATAGATTAATAAGGTTTGAAAACTTGTCAACTAACTTTACACTATTAGTTACTTTCTCAAAGCTCGACACTAGTCAACTTCCTTCATTCCTTCCTTTATGCCAAAACTCGCTAATGTAAGCTAACTTAACAAGTTAAACTTATTTGTTAACACTCACACTTAGAAATTTTGCCCTCGGTTTGGCACACATGGCCTCTATACCAAGCTTTTTAATGCAAGTTAGCTTAATGATCTTCTAACTCATCCACTAACCCTCACACTAATAGTTCTTCATTATAGGTTTGGTACTTGAAAACTCTTATCAATCACTAGACTAAGTGTATAACTAGTGTACTATGGCCTTGCCATATACACCACTAGCAACCTAAGGCATACATCTTTCCAAGCTCCTTTATGCTTTAAGAATCTTTCAAATGAGCAAACTATCAAAAGTTGTAAGTCCTAGCCCACCCTACTGTACAAGTCTTCTAGTTCTCCCCTCGGATGGCCCTTATGCATCAGACATATTAGTGCACCAGGCAAGGTACCCATGCACCACCTAAGGACCATAATCCCACTACCCTTGCTACTTTAGAGCCTCTCATACCCATAAGCCTACCAGAGAAAGCCTCTCTGGCATGAGTGGCAAGACCTCCAAGCAGTAAGCAGCAATGGGGCATTGTCTATGCCCCATCGGCTCAGGTTTACGAGCAATCAGTGATTAGCCCATTGATATGCCACATAAGCTGAAGGTCTTGATGCTTCAGCTATTCCACTCAGAACATCCTAGGTCCCTAAAGCCACACTTAGTCTTTTCACTTTCCGACACACACGAGCCCAACACCTTACACATGTCAAAATAGGTCTTTAAGTGTGTTCATAGTACACTTGCTTTTAGGCTACCAAAACTTACCTTATGTGTGAAGCACCTATGGGGTCCTTAGCTGAGTTACAAGGTACCATTAGATTTTGGGCCAACCTAGATATGTTTGGCTTGGTAGTTGACTAGACACCTTAGCCTCCCTTACTAGGCTTTGACATGCCTCCAATCTTACTCGACTCCTCGACTACCTCTTAGGCCTCCTAGCCTCTAACACTATCAAGCATGTTCGTGACAACCATTCCTCACTTAAACTATTGTCACAAAGAACCATCTCCAACTTTCATGCTTAACTACCCTGCCATAACTATACCATCTTAACTTCTTGTCGGGATGATGCACTCACTGCTCAGCCATGTCAACTCAACTTACTTGGTGGGAAAACTGGCTTCACCATCTACTTCAGTTAACTATCGAGTTATGGTTAGCCATGGAAAATAAATCGGGTGGCTTGTCAGCTACATCCCCAATCAGGGCACCACACTATTCACCTCAAAGTTGTAAGCCTCACCTAATAACCAATCTCATAAATCATGGCCCTTCCTTTTGAAGGCACTAGGGACAAGTGAAATGCTCTAACTTTGGGCTTATGTTAGCTCAACCAAAAACTTAACATACTAGGTTTCAAACTTGACTTCTCTCAATTCCGGTGAACACGGTAATTACCGAAGTCACAAAGAGGTACCTGAGCACAATTGTGCCTATACTAAACCTGGCACTTTAGACTACAAAGCGTAGTACTCAACTAGGTGGGAGATTACTTTACCTAGTGGCTACTTGTGAGTTGACTCTTGACTAGTTATAGTGAACTCTACCTCATGGGCGTTCCACAAACACTACCCCGAAGGGTTAAGGCTAAACATCCTCATTCTAGCATCACTTGATCATTTTTTAATAGATATTTTAATGTTCCACTAACTTACTAGCACTAACATAAAACATCAAGTGAACACCATAGTGTCCATGGTCCCACTTAGGACTTAGTCCTTTGCCTACTTGGCTAGTTTTACTAGTCAAGTTTCTTTTCTTCCATAACTCAACCTAGTGGCCCTCGACTCCACCTAACCTCGAGTTGATGACCTCAGGTCATCAATTATCCCTCGGTCCATGGCAATTATTCTTACCACTTAGGTCCTTTAACTGCCTTTTGGTACTCAAGCCAAACCCTAGCAATGGCTCTACTCCTACTGGCTCTACCCTAGGGTTTATAGCTAGTAAATGGATAAACCTATACATATATTTACCCCTAGACAAGTTTCTTACTCCTTTCTTATTCTGTGGTCACACCAGCATTCCACGATTACTTCTTGCATTCAATGGTTAGAAACAAAATAAAAACTTACCTACCTACCTTCTTGACATGTGGCTGAATTGCTCTATTGTTTAGCTACTCTAAGGAACTTATCCATTCAACTTGCCAATCACTCACTACTAACTAGGCCACTGAACTAACTCATGCAAAAAAGATAACCTATGGAACACTATAACATTACCAATCTCAGGAATTTTAGAATCCACTTATGTGGTTTCACACACTAGCAAGTGGGTTTTAAGGTTCTGGGTATTGCCGCAATACTTGGTGCATCCTTAAGTCCAATTGCACCTGGGTTAATCCTTAAGCCTACTAAAAAACTACTACCCAACAAGCCAAATAAAACTATGCTAATAATTGATGTCAGAAATTACCAAGTAACTAACAAATTACTAGTGAGAAAGGTCTTACCTCACACAAGCCCTATGAGTCCACTATAGCTACTTGTCGCACTTAGCGAGTTGTTGCTTACTTTGACCACTTAACTAATTAAAGGAACACTTGAACTACTGCTTTGGTGCACTAGGTTGACTCATTATTGCAACAACTGTTAGGGACAACTTTCTAGGCTGGTCTTGACTTAACTAAGCCTAATAATACCATTAGTCCGATGACCACTTGGACTATTGACAATAGTTCCTAGGTGCAACTTAAGAGCCATGCACTTTTTTTGGCACCCTAGGCTTAAGCCTCTACTTACATGATCTGTTCTTGTTTTTAAGTCTTTAGGTCGACTTTGGCACTATGGTTGTGTCACCAATGCTCCTACTAGGTTGGATAAGCTAACCTCCACCTTGTCGTCTTGTATCTTTGAATCTTCAGTCTCCTTCTCTAATGCCAATGCCTTTTGAACCACTTGGCGATAGCTCTGAATGTCCATCGTCGACATATGCCTTCGAAGCACAGGCTTAAGGGCTTGGAAGAACTTCTTGGCCTTAAGGTCATTGTGCTGTGGTTGGTTCCCATTATTCTCCTTTAATAATTCCAATACATCATCCCACAATAAGCAAGCATTCCCTCTAAAAAAGAAAGGTATAAGGCCATTTTCTGCTCGGAGTCATAGCTACCACAAGTGAAAACTGATTCATTTTGTTTAACCATTCCTCTTCCTTGTCGGGGTCACCAAACCCATCAAAACTTGGTAGGTCAATCGTCTTGAACTTTTAAACCAATTTCATCTGATGCAGAGTTTCTCCCTTCATTGGAGCTTCTATACCTTCTTGCTCCTCCTCATGCTCAGAGGCATGCTCTTGCCTCTCAAAGGCCATCGGCACTCATCGATGGTCAGCATGCCTATCTTGACCTTAGGTTGTGTCACCCCTTGGTTATCCTCCTCTAAAATAGCTCATTCATTTTCTTGCTCTTGAAACTACTCCCTCAAAATGGTGGTCATGCCTTGTGCCACCTGCACCAAAGTCTGAGTCATCCTTTGAAGCACTTAGGATATCTCATCTAATCTTGCCACAATTGGATAGCTAGAACCCTCACTAGGGTTCCCAACTTCTTTCTAGTAGCCTAGGCCATCCACATTGGTAGGTTTAACCTTTGGAACTTCAATAGTAACCACTAGTTCAATGGTACTCCTCCACCTTAAAGGTGCCTAAACCCTCCCAGTGCTATGAATCTTGTAGCCTACGTCATGTTTGAGGTTCAAAAACAACTTCCTAGGATGGTGGTCACATCCCAACTACTTGCACCAAGGTGTTGCCCTACCTTGGAGCAAGCCAAACCAACTACCCCAACATAGCCACACTAGGCTGCTAGGATCCATTGTCGGGCCTCTAGCATCCAAACTATAATTGACATAGTCTCACCATCGCAGCCTATAGCCAGAGCTAGATGACAACTCATAGATGTTGGTTAGTACTAACTACCATACCACAAGGACAATCCACTAGATCTTAGTTCCTAGCCTTTAGTGACCATGATTAAGCTTAGATACCAAAACTGACACGGCCCTTCGTTGGCCTACCCAGGAAGCCTATGAGAACATGTCCCACACTAGTCACAATTGACTAATATATTACCATGCCATTTCATTAAAATCAAAAATCAAAATTGTCAAAGCATAGAAAACATTTATGTGGTTAACTACTTATAATCAAGAGCATATGAACATCCAGGCAAAGGTAGACTATGCTCACACCCAAAAGCAACTTTAGAGTAAACTACTTATACACGAACATTGGAGGCAAACTAGTGTATGAAAACTATACTTTGAATAACATTATTGAGATCGATAACTAAGCTCCCACCTTAGAGCTACTCCCGGTGGCAAGCTCTAAAGCCCTCCCCTATGCTTTACTAGCCTATGTTAGCAAAATGGACAAACTAAGTTAGCACCATAACTTAACCAACATGCAAACCAAAAAATTAGAATCACAAGGATTTAAATAAACACAATACCTGCTTGTGGGCTTAACCGAACAACCTCAAATGGTTGTTGGCCCTACAGAATCACATATACACAACAAAGACTAAAGGAGAAAGAATTGACAATTCTCAGTAAGGGATCCTTCAACCTGCAAGAAAAATTCTAAGGACACACATATATACAATATATATGAAACCTATTGCACGTTCTTGCAGTATGAGGGCTAACATATGTGCATATATTTGAGTCCCTTGGGACCCCTTTTCTTCTTAGTCCTTACATGGACATCAACCTATGCCTAGCGAGTTTTGGTCCTTAACTCGCTCCTAGCAAAGCTTGGCTTGCTGATGTCCTAGTGAGCTAAGCTCGCTAAATAACCTTCCATTGACTGTTGTGCAGGTGAACATGGTGGATGCACCTCACTTGAGTTCCAAGGAACTCATTACCCGTGCTAAGCCTTCACATAGTGCCTCAAGCTATTAAGCTTCCTAGGTTATTTGTGTACTAAGCTTCCACCTTAAAACCCAACCAAGAGTACTCTAGGTTTTCATTTGTGCCTAAAGTAAACTTGCCTATGCTACAAGTGCACTAAACCTTAAGTGATAGTGCTTACCTATCCACCATTACTTGGTTCACTTCTAAATTAATGTCTAACTAACCATGGAGATGATTAGCAAGCTTAAGTAGGGTCCTCCAAGGTCCCCTAAAGCCTTAGGAATACCCATGCAATCAATCTAGCTCTTCAGGCCATGATGCGTACACACTGGCCACATGGTGCATTTGTATCTTAGTCAGCTTCCTAATTCTGGATTTCAAGCGAACACATCATGGGCTGGTGTGTTTACGTCGCCTAGGGAAAGCTCTACATTGTTCTTCATTTTGCCTACGCTTAAGGTGTGTTTTCTTTGGCTCAATTCAGGCAATAACTTACCAAATCAACCTCCATGGCCAACATATAAGTTCCATACACTAATTTAGCAAGCAAAACTACTAATCCGTTGCCTCAATTACACATGAATTAGCTCAATCAAGCAACCACAAGCCACACATCCAAGCTCAAGGTTCCATTAAGGGTCATCCTAGGTTCTAAGCAAAATACAAGGTATATGGCACCAAATTAACACCAAACCAACAAAAACCAAGCTTAGAGCAAGTTAAGAAACAAGTAGAATCATTGATTAAAGCCCTACCTCATGCCCAAACAAGACTCAAGCAAGAAAAACACCCTAAGGAGCTTCCAAAGCGCAAAATAAGCTTGAATCAAGCTACCCAATGTATAAACACCCTTGGGGCCTTCAATTTTCAACAAGAAACCAAGGATTTGTGAAGAAATTAAAGTGAAAATGAAGAGGGCAAGCGAGACTTAGGTTTGAAATGAGTCAATAGTGGCAGCCATCAACTTTTCCATCAAGTTTAATGCTAAAGTTTAATAAGCCCTCAAACTTTTTTGAAACCTGCAAAATTACCCCTTCCCCAAATAGTAACTAGGATATTAAACCTTAAGCAAAACTTCCTAGCTTGGGGTTTTGGTTTTCAAAAACATGATTTCTACTCCTGAGACTCATCCCGACACTCCGCGGTGCAAAATGACCATTTTGCCTTTGGGTGAATGAGGTGCCATAAGCCATTTGGAACCAATTAACCATTGAATAACTTATTTAACTTTCTAATTTTTGTCTAATTAAGAAATTTAAATAAGGGACATACAAACTTACCTCACTCACCAAGCATTCCACTAGGAGGGTTATAACAAGACTGACTAAAGGGGTGGAGATGGAGGTGATCGATGATAATCATTTTTTGTTCACTTTCTTTACTAGGATAGATGTGGAGAAAGTGATTCATGGGTTCCAATGGCTTTTTGTGTCATACCCATCCAATTGCAATAGTTAATTTTGGAGTTTACAAATTAAGGGTATGAATTGCAAGTAGTTATTAATTGTGGACAAACACAGAAGAAAGAAGATATGGCAATTGGATGGGTCGGGTCTGGTCTGGTTCGGGTCGTGCCATTTAGGTTCAGGTTTAATTAGGTTAGTAAGAGTTTGGGTCCAGGCCGGGTCATTTGAGTTCAGGTTGATTTTGGGTAGAATGAATTTCAGGTTCAAGTTGGTTTATATCGGGTTTATTTGGGTTTGAGTTTAATACAGGTCAAGTTGATGTCAGTCTCAGGGTAATTTTAGGTTGTGTTTCAATCCAAACTCGGGTTGACCAATCGAATTTGTATGGGTTATTAGTATATATGTTGAAATCACTTTCAATTTTTTATTTATTTTTTGTTAAAATTTAAATTAAATAATTCAATTTTTTGTGCAATTAATTTACATTAATTTTTCTTTTCTTGTTATGTTAAATTAAAAAATTCATAAAAATTTTCTTAATTATGTTTCAACAAAATTGCTATGATAACCAATTTTTTTTCTATGAAATTGCTATTAAATATAACTCTACTTCACTATTACTCTATTAGTGACTAAACTAAAAATTTTTAAAAATTATGGGTGAAAATATAAAATTTCAAAATGTTTAGGGACCCATGTTGTAATTATTATGGTGACTAAAATGAAAAATTTTAAAATTAAGGTACCTTATTGCATTATACTTAAAATTTTAGGGATCAATGTCATAATTTGACAATTACCTACAAAGATCATAAAACTTACTAAATATAGAAGTTACTTATTTTAGAAGAACCCAAATATAGAATTTATTAAACATGAAAGTCTTTCAGTATAAGACTTATTAAATATGGATGTTGCTAAAAAAAGGAAGTATTAAGTATGGAAGCCCCCAGATATAAAACTTATTAAATATAGAAAGTAACAAATCATGAAAGTTAAGGTTTAAGGTTTAGAGTTTTAAGTTTAGGGTTTATGGTTAAGATTGAGGGCATATGATTAAGGTTAACGTTTCAATTAGGGTTACAATTTAGGATTAGGATTTAAGGTTTCAGTTTAGGTATGATGTTTACAGTTAGTATTGAGGGCTTATGGTTTAGTTTAAGGTGAGTGTTTAGGGTTTTAGTGTTTTGAGCTTAGATTTAGGGTTTAGGGTTTAGGGTTTAGGGTTTAAGGTAAATTAAATTCAAATTCAAAGATAAATAATTAAAGTCTAATCTTGTATTTACCATTCTTACTAATGCAAGATAGGAATTTTAGTAATATAGGGTAGAGCGAGAATGTTAATACTTGTTGAAGAAAAAAATATTAAAAAAATTAATTCGACTAGACATAAAAATACCTTAATTCAAAACATTTGAAATTATTTGAATCAAATTTCAAAACTATGAAGAGAACTATTTTAATTAAATTAAATTTCAAATACCCTAATTTAAAACAATTAACCATATTAAATTTATATTGTACTTACTAGTTGAAGTTTGTGTGGTAAACTTGAAATTTGAAACCTAAATAATCAATCCAAGTATCCAACAGTTCAACAAATTTGTGTAGGAATACCAAAAAAAAAAATGAAAAGAAAAATTGGTGCAAATGAAATTCTCCTTAAATGGATCTACTACTACTGAATTAGATTAGTTGACGTCCAATTTAATTATTAAATAAGACCCAATTTTTCAATTATATGCCTCAGAAGAATGCATATGCAAATCCTGAAATTATTAAATTTCAGAAGACCCTTACATAAAATTATTAGTTTGTTAATTTATTCATCAAAACCCTTAAAGAAAAAATATTTTTATAGTATTTTAAAGTTTCTTAAATTGTATGGTCATAATTATTGTGTACTTTTGATAAGTAAGTAATATATAAAAAATAATAATTTTTTAAATCTTCATCGACCATATACTTTAATTGATTTAGGTTAAAGTCGGCTTATGTTGGGTCAAGTCATTAGGTCATTTTGGGTTCAAGTCAGGCCAGTTTCGGGTTTTAGGTTTTGGTCATTTTGATTTAGGTCATTCAGGGTTTGGGTATTTTGGGTTTGGGTCATTTGGGTTCAGATTTCTCGGGTTTCACTTTAATCAGGTTCAGGTTTGAGCCATTGAATTTTCTAGTCAAATTAGGTCAGGTTGGGCTTCGGTTTAGGTGTGTTTGTCCATGTCATCGAATCTGGTCAGATTTTGCCATTTCTAGAAGAAAGTGACTTAATTGCAAAGAAACAAAGTAAGGAGAATTCAATTGACTAAAGTGTGAAGACCTCATTGTATTCTATTTATGAGGAAAATTTGTTTAAAACTGAAGTTTGGGAGCTAAATGGACAAAAAAGAAATGCTGGAGACAATTGTAAGTAGTTGAAAAGCTCGAGGATAAAGTAAGGGTTAAATCCCACTCATTGCATGTTAGAGATTAGGCGTGGGGCGTGATGTCCGGAGACGTCTTCGCTGGAGGACATGGTGGTGTCTGGAGGGACTTCTTGAGGGTGAGAACGCCCGGAGTGGAGGTTTCCCAGGGAGTGGTACCTGAAGAGCCCAAAAGGAAAGGTTAGGAGGTCCTCGGGATGTTTTTCCGGGGAGGAGCCTCCGACGCCCAAGTTAGTTTTCTGAGAGGTGAAGAAAAGAGAGCGCTCAGGGGTTTAGTGGCCTTGCCTGTTCGTATCCTCTCAACTGACTGACCAACCCTTTGCAAGGGGCTGTTCTTTGGTATTTATAGAAGTGTCTGGCCCGTTCAGATTGTGGCACGTGTTCGGTCAGATCTGCTGTGTACCTTTGGACACAGGGGACAAGTAGCTGTTTGTAGGCTCCCTGGAGCCTTGGTCCGAGACAGGTTGTGACAAGGCCTGGGCGGCGTCAGCGTGTCAGAGCGTCGTTTGAGGTGACATGGCGCGTTTGTGGGCGATGTGTCAGAGGCTCCTTAAATGCTCCTGCCGTACTCCCGATGTCCTTTGGGCGAGGTCGTTCTCTGGGACGAACACCCTTCTTCGGGAGTTATATTCGCAGTTCGGGGCGCTGCTTAGCTCGCAGGTTTCACCTTCGGGAAATCCTCTCCTGCTTGCGGTAGCTGGTTCTTCTATCCCGAAGGCGATCTGTTTAATCCCCCGAGGAGGCTGTCTGCACCTTTGGAGCTCTCTGGGGTACTAGGCTAAATCCCGAGCTCGAGGCACTGGAATTCGCCAAGTCCGAGGTCAGTACTAGTGCCTCCCTTGGATGGTGCCAGGCTTCCCGAGCATGCTTTTGATAGGAGGTACGTTCTAGGAGAGGCGATAGTCCTTCGGCTATCAGGGCGCTTGCCAGGCTGCTCGAATATGATCATTTGATTCCATTGACCTTTTGAAAAGCACAATTATAGCTAGAACAAATGAGAAAGAAAAGAGCACTAAAGGGTCCAAAAGGATTTGGCTCGGGTTACGCTAAGAATTACCAAGCAAGGATCGTTTCTTTAGGTGCAAGGCAGGGAAAAAGTTTGTCTGGGCAGCAACTTCAATTTCAGACTTCAGTCAATGTGTTTGGTAAGGGAACTAGCACTTTTCTATTTCTATTGCTAATACAACTAGTGCATTGGTGAATTAAGCCTTTGAATGTTTTTTGAGAAGTCTCGTAAGTCATGTGACAATGGTGCATTGAATGACCATGGCTTTTAGGGGAAAAATCTGATTACCAGTAGTCTGTTAATGCCAATTCTAAATGAATTGGTGGTAGCTTCGTTTCTATCTAAAATCAAGTGGAAGACCAGACTAATTCTAGAATTTTTTGGTAGTTGGTCAAGAGAATTCCCAACGCAAGATCAAGGAACGTAGTTTCTTCTAAAGACATGACTGCTCCTAGTTAAACTTGCTTTGAAATATGGATTGGTAGCTTGTTTTTTGAGGAAAACAAGTGTTTATTTGTAAGGGTAGGTAATCTAAAAGGAAGCTGTAATCTGTTAAATGCCAATTTTGGAGAATTCGTAAAATGCTTGATTCACAGTTGAAATCAAGTAGAAGCTCAGAAAAAATTTCTAAAAGTTAAAGCAAGTAAACGAGCAAACAAAGTGCCTCATGAGCACGTGTGTTTGGGTAAATACTGTCTATTTCTGTGTTCCCGAGTTCTCTATACTATTAACTGTTTGTCTCACTATGTTTCTTTGCAGTTCTGTTATCCATCTGACTGAATTACTTATGGTGTTTGGATTGCTTGCTGATATATTAATGGTTCTCTTACTAGGTTTTCTATGAAAACTCACATTTTCTGATTTATTTTGCGGAGATTGGACTGACATGAGTATTGTTGGCATTGGAATGTCCTGGTTTTTGTGTTTATGATGCAGGTAAACTAGAACTTTAGCAACTGATCTGTTTTGTATTAGAACTCCAGTAAATTGGTTATGAATCTGTGAACTAATGCTCTGCGTCTGGAGTTTGTGACTAGAGCTACTGTGGTGGCATGGAGAATGCTTAACCTCAATCTGTAATGAAAGGAATGTAAAGAACATGTTGGCCTCTCTTGATGGAGTCACATTGTGGAAACAAAGTCTTGGACAAGGGTTTCTTAACCCTATAATCTAGTGTTTGTAAATCAGTAGTCTTCATGCATAAATCAGTCCTTGGTTTACGATTATTTTAACTTAAAGGCTGATTTGTAGTTCTGAATTGCTGCAAAGCAGGCAAGTTCTAATTATGTAGGGATGTGTAATCAGCATTTCTCGTTTTAATCTGATTTATTACATGAGTTCCTGATTCCTGGTTAAATTCTTTCTGAATACACACAAGACAGATTTAATTGGTGTGTTGTTCTATTTTATTGTGCAAGTTGAAATTAAAGCAAGAACTCCACTTGTTGTCAAGTTTGGAATATTTGGAATTTCATGAATATTGGTCAGTTTACGAAAATTTTCATTTGAAATGATTAGTTTTCTTGGTTTCCAAGCAAACATTTGTTTTGGAAGGTTTCATTAGCATCCAATCCTGCAAGAAAGGTGTCTTATTTGTTAGAAACAGTTTTGATGTGCCTAGAAGCTGATTTACCTGAATTACTGCAGAGTTTTGGCTTATTGGATACAAAGTTTGACTTTGTGTTTGACTTTTTGTTAGAAGTGTTGTTTTGGCCTGAAAATTTAGCTACAACTCGAAATGCATATTTGAGACACGCTTGGGTATTTAGAACTGATTTTGGAACCCAAGCGTGAGTTTTTACGGCTTAATCCCAAACCTGCAGCTTTTGATAGTAATACTACTAAAGTATCTTCAATGGTGCACTTGATGTTATTTTTGAGATAATTCCCTGGTTGGTTTAAATTAAATTTAGACAATGCATATTTCAAAAGGGATTCACGACTTATTTGTTCTAATTTTATAATAGGAATTAATCAGTTCTGTGGATAAAATTCTCCAAAGCTTCTATGGTTGAATCTTAGGTTTAACCGCAAAATTGCTTGCTTGTCAAGTAAAGTCTGTTTTCTTTTTGCAAACAATAATCATTTGATTTGTCAAACTTGTTTCCATAGTAATGGACAAGGATTTGTTGGAGAAAATTAGGTTTACATCAAAATAGTTTTGTTTCTAGGTTCTGTAGGAATTGTAGCCAAGTCTCATGTTTAAGAATGAATTCCTTTATTTAGCATGGAAAGTCTGCTTCTTTATGACTAGCAACTTTCCTGTTGTACATCAAAAATTTTTCCAAGGATCAGAGTTTGGTTTACCAAGAAAATCTGAGCTAACCTACTGAGACCAGATTCTAGAACCAAGTTTTAGTCTTCTATTTGAGCGGGTTTTCTGGTTATAATATCAAATACCAGGAGTTTGCTTGTTTTGGTTGTTAAAGTGTATAAAACCCTTTAAAGTGATAGTTCTAACTTGTACGCAATGGACTTCAAGAAAGTTTTTGGGATTTTTATGTAAGGCAGTGAAAAGGCCACACTGCTTATACACACATGGAAGTTACATCAGAGGAGCTGAAGCACAGACACAAGCTGGAATCAACAAGAATAGTTTGATAACTAGTGGGCCTCATGTAGTGCAAAGTGTGTGTCTACAGTGGTGGGGTGTATCATTTTGACGAACTTGTTTTGCTTCTAAATGATTTGTCCCCTCACGATCAACCGAGTATGGTGACACTAAACCAAGCCCTATTCTGGGTACGAGTGTATGATCTCCTAGTTGGTTATATGGAGGAGAAGTGTGCGGACAAACTAAGGAATGAAATTGGCAGATTCAGGCATATGAGAGAGAGGGGGGGGGGGGGGGGGGGGGGGGGGGGGGGGGGGGGGGGGAGGAGAAGGATTCCGGTGTACTAGTGAAGTGATTCGTGCATTATCAGGTTAAAATTGACATTCATAAGCCACTATTACGAGTGCTATTCCTGAACAAAATGGGCAAGCCTTGGGTCCAAGTCACATATCAACGTTCACAGCTTTCTGTTATAAGTGTGGAAGATTGGGGGCATATGAAGCATGATTGTAAGGAAGAGGTGACTCTAGAATACGGCCAGGCTTCAATATGGGGATTGCCTGCGTTCTTCGCCTCAAGGGAGGATGTGACACCAAAAGAGCCATAGCCAGTAGAGCAATTTAGTGTGTAGAGAGTAGGAGGAGATTGGAGAAAGTAGGGCAGGAGGGTCTTTTATGGAGGTTTAGAGAAGGTTGCACTTGGAAAGGTCAAGTTGTCGTGAAGCAGATATCAGCAGACAAATTGTTCAGGAACATATGCTCGAGTGGGGAAAAGGAGTCTTGGCTTGACGGCTTTGCGAATAATGTTGCTCATATCTAGGAGGTAGGAACACAATTGTAGCTTGAAGTGGCAGAGCGGACCAACCCTACTTTACGAAAGGGTAATTGGCTTGGAGATTTGAGGCAGGAATTCACATTTAAGATAGGCTTGGGGGGAGAAATTGTGGGGAAATAGGGAGATGGGCATTGGGCTCCTAGGGTGAGTAGCAACAGAATGCTACGGTGCATGTTGACAAGTGTAAGGCTGATTAAGGCCAATTTTGAATGAGGGGGTGAGGTGATAGTGTAAAGTATGACCCACTAGAAATGGTTAGCCCAGGACTCAACAGGACGGAGCAGGTGTGACATTATAGAAGTAAAGCTTAGGAAATAGAGACGAGAGGAGTGTGGTGGGGAAAAGGGTGATAACATGGAATTGGACGGTGTGCAGAAAAGGCGATGCATGGACGGCAAGCAGTTTTTTCATCGGCAGAGGCTAAAAGTCTATGATCTCACCATGAGTAATGAGTTGCTTTTTTATGAACTATTGTGATCAGGGGGAACCACGGTCGGTCTGACACTTGAAATCCCTCATCCAAAAGGAGTAGCCGACCATTTCTTTCTTTTTTTTTTTTTTAAGTAAAACACATTTACCTGCAGCAAGAATAGAAGGGATGAAAGGGGAGTGCGATTTTGATCACATGTTTGTAGTTAATAGTGTTGGATGGTCAGGGATGAAACAAATGCTTGATTACTTAGCTTTTCAAAATATCATGTAGAAATGAAGGTGAAGGTAAACTCATGTAGCAATAGTTTCTGGGTGACAGGTTTTTATTGGCACCACAAGTGGGACAATAGGAAATTTTGGAATGCCTCTACAACAAGTTGTTGTGGCAACATTAGTGCAAAGTGAAAAAAAGTAAAAAATATATATATATTTTTCAAATGTTTTACCGGTTAACCCGTTGTGTTAGTAATGAGAGGAGTTAAAAGTTAGGTTTAACTTGCAATAACAAACAAAAGAGGGAGTAAAAGACATTATATAGTAAATAGGTCTATAAAGGATATTTGTTGACATAATATTATTAAATAAATTATATAGAAGTAAAAAAAATGGCATTAAAAACTTTAAGCAACAGTAATACGTTAGAAAAAACAAGTGGGTTGGTGGAAGGAAAAAATGAATGAGAATTAATGTAAGAAGTTTGAGTTAAGGTGGGGCGGTGAGTTAATGTAAGAGTGGTAGTTGTAACTACTGGTTAGAGTAACTTAATGCAATTAATGATGATTGATCATAGATGAATGTACCTAAGGAAGTTTGGGAGAAGGAGTTTAGTTTTGATGGTTTGGGTTTTGTTTTATGTTTATACCAAAGTTATCAACTCTATAATAAATCAATGACATTGTTGTGAGAAAAGAATGAAAGTTAAGTCATATGTGAATCATCATGTGTGAAGGTATTTGTGAGGGGCATAGGTTAGTATTGATGTTTTAATTTTTTAATTCATTTGTGTAATATCCTTTTTTTTTAGAGGTTTTGGAAGGTGAATTAAAAGAGCAACTGATGGAAATGCTATTTCCTAGAATCTATAGATTTTTTGTTGTCCAAATCACCTTTGATAGTACTAAATCATTTTTGTTTATTACTAAGTTGTGATTTTCATGAATAAGATTTTATGTTTATGAGTAAGGGAAATAAGATGAGAAGTTATGTTACCATCACACAAAAATGGGAGAATTACAAGTGTGGCATAATGGTCAAAAAGCAATTATATTGTGTAATTCTCTTCATAGTGATTGAAGTGTAAGGGGTAAAAGCTATAATGAACACCTCTTTAAAAAAGTTTCAAGTTGGTAACTTGGCCCCCAAGAAAAACCTTAAGGGTTGCTTGTTTGTCAAGCAACCTATGGACTTTTTTGTAAGGTTTTGGAAATTCGGGTACTTAATTGCAAACTCTCAAGAAAGAGCTTTGGAGAGTTATGGGAAGGATATGAATGATATGAAAGTGTTATTGGAGGACCAAATTGCTTATGGAAGACAACTAAGGACAAAGAAAACACAAAAAGGGATAAAGGACCTAAGTGTTCTAATGTAGGCCTTAGGATGTGTATGTCTTTGACTTAAGTCAAATGAAGCAATTTGGAGTTTTTCCACCTAGAGAGTGGTGGTTATGGCTTGTAAATGGGTCAAAAATGTTGGGCACATGTGTACCAATGAGTTTAAGACAAAGAAACCATAATTAGGGAGAAGGAAAATGACATAAAGCAAGGTTAAGCTTGTTTAAGTGTGTTTTGTGCCCTTAAGCTCATTTAAGATCATTTAACTGGCCAATTCACTTATCTCTCTCCCATTTTCGGCCTCCTCCAGCCCAAGAACATAGCCACACTTCCTCCATAGCCACCACAGCTTCAAACTTGCAATTGATTGAAATTGAAGGCAAAAGGAAGCAATTGGAAGCAAACTAGAGCTATTGCTTGGATACTTCAAGGATCAAGCTTGATTTTCTGCCTACCCACTTTGGTAAGAGTTCTCTTTCTTCCATGGGTTGTTTTGTGTATTTTCAAGCAACAATGGAGCTAGGGCTAAGCTTTGAAGAAAGCCATGAGCTTAATGAACCAAGCTTAGTGAGGGGAGTGCACCTATTGAAGGTTTTGTGACCTAGTGTGAAGTGCACAATGATGGCAGTGAAGTGAGGGTTTTTAGAGCCCCAAGTTAGTACTAACTAGTGTTAAGATCCTCCTAAGAGCAAGCATTAGCTTGAGGAGGGCTGCCATAGTGATTTGGTCATGTTTATTACATGTTTTATGGACTAACCTATGGTTTATGTTGCTGCCGCATTTCATGTGTTTGTTGGTTGTGAATGGTTGCTGCATTTGGTTGTTATATCTTGTATATATGCATTGTGGTTTTTGTGTTTTAGTGTTTTTGGATGCAGGTTTTAATGATGGTTACATTGCCTACTGAATCCAAGTGCTAACCTTACTAAGTTTCTCAATGAAACTTATGATAGCCAAAGGGCTATTACCCTTCAAACTCCCAAGCTCTGACGAGCACTAACCTTGGGAAGAGGGTCCGCAGTCCTTGACCCCTTAACCTCGGTAATCCACCATCATCCTCGTGGAATAACAGGACTGACCTCGGGAGTACGGTGCGCTACCACCCTCGGTAAGATGACCTGGCTAACTTCAGGAAAAGTAGACTCACCATCCTCGGCAGAGGAAAACAACCTCCGAAGGGGATCCTCTGTGCCGAGGGGCATTCCAAATGATCGGGGCAACCTCGGCAAGAAGCTTCCATATCTCAAAGAGGTCTTTTTATCCCAAAGGGGTCTCTTTCACTGAAGGGGTCTTGTGGGCAACAAAAACGGTTAAGGTGCCTCTGACACAGAGACCTCATACATGCCCCTGACACACAGACCTCCCACGGCCCTGACTTCTGGCCAGAACGACCTATGGCCAGCTAGAGATCCCAATCCCTGAAGGTACGGACCGTACCCGGCCGAACACGTGTCATGATCAGAGCGGGCTGTGTCAAACAGACTTCTCCCTAACACCCTCCTATAAATACTTAGGGGACGATCTTGGTAAGGACACAGACAGAACTTTAAGAGAACTTTAAGGAACACATTCTGGGGAGCTGTTAACCCTTGTGCTTTTGAGCGTTTCAGGTATTCACGCCGGAAGTCTCTCTTACAGTCATCTTCATACTGGAAGTCCCTCTCAGACTTATTATGTCGTACAACAAAGATGCTGCCGGGCATCATTTGGCGCCGTTTGTGGGAAACCACTATCAGGTAGTTGTCGTTGAGACTCGGCGTTCTAAGGATAAAGGACTCTTGAAGTCCCCATCCACGCCAGAGAATTAACCGACTACCGGACAGCCCGCCACAGGGACTTTTTTGCCTGAGGATGACCATCCTTTAACAATCACGATGAGCTTCCTACGTGATTTCCAATGCTCTGTTGTGGCTAAAATGACGCAACAGTTGGACCAAAGGTGGTCTCAACCACATTCGGGCCAAAAGGCGTCCTCACCAACTCCTCGTCGGGAGAAAAGCCTGAAGTCCACTCACTGGAGCTCAGGGAGTAGGGACTTCTGTAATGAGTCCTCAACGGAGGACGTACCCCCCAGAAGCCAACATACCGGAGAAAAGGGGTCAAAAGGGGCCAAAACTTCCTGCCGGTGAAGTTCATCACTGGAAGAGAGATCATAATCCCCCTGTCGCCGAAGTTACTCCCCGAAAAGGAGGCGTTGTTCTTCGTTGCCGGAGGGCTCCAGGCAGCGAGAAAAGCCCAGGACCACCATCCTCATGGAAAAGATCCTAGAGAGGTTAGAAAAAGTGGAAGGCAGGTGGCTCGGAAGCCTATGTAGTCAAGGTTGTCGGAAACCTTCACCGGAGAAAAGTCACTCTTCATCCGAGCGATAGTTGAGGCACTTATGCCAAGCGACTTTCGGGTGCCACGCTCGGAGACGTATGATGGGCGCAGTGACCCCTAAGCCCACCTCACGAAGTACAGACATAGCATGGTGCTACACGGTGCTGATGATGCCACCCTCTGCAAATGCTTTGAGGTCACCTTCTCAGGGCCGGCTACTGCCTGGTACAACTCCTTGGCCCCTAGAACCATAATAGGTTTCCAGGAGTTGTCCACCGCCTTCACTCAGCAGTTCATCGGGAGCAAGGTGATGGCGAAGATGCCCGTTCAAATGTTTGACATAACCTAAAGAATGGGGAGACCGTTCGGGACTATGTCGAAAGGTTCAACTAAGAGGCTCTAACCGTGCTAGACTTTCGTCCTGAAATTCATATCCTCGCAATGATCAGGGGACTTTGGAAGGACTCTCAGCTTTTCTATGAATTCTCCAAGGATCCCCCAGACACCCTGGGAGAATTCTACCGAAGGGTTGAGCAGCATATTGTTGGGTTTCGGGAGCCAAACAAGCGCAACGGAATTTAACCGAAACCCTCCATGATCCAAGTAAAACGGGGTAAATCGGGTGTTCGAAAATTTTCATACCTAATTTTCGGTTGAGATCTCTCACCCAACTGTAAAGTCGAATCACAAAACCTAAATAGTTGATGTGTTCAAGCTCTCTATGGTATCCACACGAGCCTCTCAGGATCACCACGCTTTCACCACATCTCGGCAGATGCGTTTCCCTTGTACTCGCAGTGCTAGCTTGCGTCCTCCGAGGAATTGCAAGAGAAGAGTGCGGCTGTCCCTTTTGGGAGGCTAGGGCAAGAAGCTAAGAATTTCTCACTAAAAGTTGTATTTATAGTGAGACTCAACTTCCAGGCCTAATGGGTTTCAGAGCCCTAATCCAACTAGGCTTCCATTTCGGGCATAATAATGGCTCAACTTTTGGGCCTATTATTAATCCAAAATTATTGTGAAACCATAACCCAAATAATTAGCCCATGCACTCTAATGTTCCAAATAGCTCTATGTGTGCGACCCAATAAGCTCTTACCACACTGGCAATGATCATAAATCACATTTATGATCATAAGCAATGAGTGGTGTCTAGCAACACATCATTGCTACCCAAGTGACAAGATTGTCGGTGATTCGACTATACCTTTATGATCATCACCGATATATGCCATTGTCCCTTTGTCCAAGATATCGAGACTAAGCACAAGACATGGAATGTGTCACTCTCGTATAGCCTAATCTTTTGTTTCTTGATTACCGAGTAGCCCAACTTAAACTGATGACATTGATATCGTATATCAACTCATCCGAGCATGGTCATGCATTTTTCTAAGTCTTACTCTATCAAGGGGCCCGAAGATATCACTCCCGTTACATAGGAGGGACAAATCCCATCTTGATCATACAAATCCCTCCTCATGATATGTGACATACCCAATGACCCCCTTCAAGTTCACTCAATTACGAGCGACAAAGGGAAGTATCAAAGTATGTGACTCACATGTAGGAAACCTTGATGATCTTAGGTCGAAGGACTACATATACCATGATCACTATGAGAATCACTTATGACACTCGTATAACGATCCATGTAGTGTTCTCATGGTGAGTCGGTCCAGTACACAAGTTTTCCAACTTGTACCCATATGTAGACTACACATCTCATATTAGTCTCCACATATGCTAGTCATTATGTATTATTGCAACCCACTCCACAATAATACTAGACCAGGGATGTTTTAGAATATCATTATTCTAGGGTTACAATTATGTTTATAACGTTACGTAGAAACAAAACAACAAACATAATTGCTAGATTAATGCCTTAATAAAATATCATGACTCAATGTGCAAAAAATACAATCATCTCATGATTGGTTTTTGGGCGCAACATTAACAATCTCCCACTTGCACTAAAAGCCAGTCATCCATGTATCTAATACCGATGGACCTAGAATGGCTATCATGCTTCTGTTGTGTAAGGGGCTTTGTCAATGGATCAGCAATGTTGCTATCTGTCGAAGTTCTGCATATCCTTACATCACCCTTCTCGGTGATCTCCTTGATGAGATGATAGCGTCAGAGTACGTATTTGGATTGCTGGTGAGATTGATGTTCCTTAGCCTATGCGATTGCTCCATTGTTGTCACAATAGAGCTCTATCGGGTCGACAATGCTTGGAACCACTCCAAGTTCAGTGATGAACTTATTGATCCAAACTGCCTCCTTTGCAGCATCAGAGGCAGCAATGTACTTAAATTCTGTTGTAAAGTCAGCTACTGTCTCTTGCTTTGAACTCTTCTAGCTCACACCACCACCACCAATACAAAACACATAACTAGATTGCGATCTAAAATCATCCTTATCAGATTGGAAGCTTGCATCAGTGTAAACCTTTACAACGAACTCATCTTCACCTCCAAAGACCAAGAATGCATCCTTAGTTTTTCGTAAGTACTTAAGGATGTTCTTAACAGCTGTCCAGTGACTCTCACTAGGGTTCGATTGGTACCTACTCATCATGCTCACGGCATATGAGACATCCGCACGAGTACATATCATGGCTTAGATGATAGATCCAATTGCTGAGGCATATGGGATCTTACTCATGTGCTCTCTCTTCTTGTGTGTAGTCGGACACTGAGATCAAGAAAAATTTATACCATGTGACATGGCCAAGAATCCTTTCTTGGAATCTTACATGCTTAACCTCTTTAGCACCTTGTCAATGTATGTACTTTGACTTAGGCCAAAAAGCTTTCTAGATCTATCTCTATAGATCCTGATGCCTAACACATAGGCTGCTTCACCCAAGTCCTTCACAGAAAAACATTTCCCTAGCCAAGACTTCACAGACTGTAGCTTAGGAATGTCATTCTCGATGAGTAGTATGTCATCTACATACAACACCAAGAAGACAATAATGCTCCCATTGACCTTCTTGTAGACATAAGGTTCATCTTCATTTTTGATAAAACCAAACTCTTTGATCGCTTCATTAAAACGAAGATTCCAACTTTGAGAAGGTTGCTTCAGTCCATAAATAGACCTTTGCAACTTGCACACTTTATTGGCATTCTCAGGATTGACAAAACCCTCAGGTTGTGTCATGTACACATCCTCAAGTAGCTTTCCATTTAGGAATGCAGTTTTGACATCCATTTGCTATATCTCATAATCATAGTGTGCAACAATAGAGAACAAAATTTAGATTGATTTAAGCATAGCAACTGGTGAAAAAGTTTCATCATAGTCAATACCATGAATTTGCTTGAAACCTTTTGCAACCAGTCGCCCTTTAAAGGTAATCACATTACCATCCATGTCAGTTTTCTTTTTGAAAACCCATTTGCACCGTTTGGGTTTCACCCCTTCAGGTGGGTCAACCAAAGTCCATAGTTGGTTTTCATACATGGATTCCATCTTGGATTTCATGGCCACTAGCCACTTCTCAGAGTCAGGCCCCGACATAGCTTGTTGGTAGGTTGTGGGCTCATCCTGATCCACGAGCATCAGATCACCAATATGAGTCACGGGAAATCCATATCTCTCGGGCTCATGCTGAATCCTACTAGACCTACGTGGGCTCTGTGCTATAGGAACAGACTCTTGAACCACAACATCTTGTGGTGTCTGTTCAGGTTCCATTTCAGTTTCGATGTCTCCTTGTTGTTCTTGAATTTCTTCAAGTTCTACTTTCCTCCCACTAGTTCCTTTAGAGATAAACTCTTTCTTTAGGAAGACACCAGTTCAAGCGAAAAACACTTTTTCCTCAGAAAGATTGTAGAAATAGTAACCCTTTGTTTTTTGGGATACCCAACAAAAAGGCATTTTTTAGATTTGGGCCCCAGTTTGTCAGAGGATTGATGTTTCACATAAGCATCACAGCCCCAAATCTTCATAAAAGACAAATTGGGATGCCTCCTACTCCATATCTCATATGGTGTCTTTAGAACCGATCTAGATGGAACTCGGTTTAGTGTAAAAGCGGCTGTCTCTAGAGCATGTTCCCAAAAGGAGTTTGGCTGGTCAGCTTGACTCATCATAGAGCGAACCATGTCTAATAGAGTTTGATTTTTCCTTTCAGATACACCATTCCATTGAGGTGTACTTGGTGGAGTGAGTTGTGAGACTATACCACACTCCTTTAGATAGTCAAGGAATTCTTGATCCAAGTACTCTCCACCTCGATCTGATCTAAGCACTTTGATACTCTTCCCGAGTTGATTCTCTACTTCATTCTTGAATTCTTTGAACTTTCCAAAGGATTGTGACTTGTGTCTCATGAGATACACATAGCCATATCTGCTGAAGTCATCAGTGAAAGTAATGAAATATTGAAAACCTCATCTAGCATGTGTAGACATAGGGCGACATACATCACTATGTATGAGTCCTAGTAAGTCATTAGCCCTTTCACTTTGCCCTGTGAATGGGGCTTTGGTCATCTTGCCCAACAAACATGGCTCACATGTCTCATATGATTCACCATCAAATGAGTCCACGAGTCCATCCTTATGGAGCTTGGATATGCGGGTTTCGTTTATATGGCCCAAGCGACATTGCCAGAGATAGGTCAGGTTCGAATCATTTAATCTGACCTTCTTGGTATTCACATTATAGATTGGATCTTTGAGGTCTAGAACATACAACCCATTGCTAAGTTGAGCACTGCCGTAAAAGATTGCGTTCAAATAAATAGAACAGCATTTGTCCTTTATTATAAATGAAAAACCTTTCTTGTCTAAACAAGAAACAGAAATCAAATTTCTACTAATAGTAGGCATAAAGTAACAGTTGTCTAATTCTAAAACTAATATACTAGGTAAAGTGAGAACATAAGTCCCTACGGCTAAGGCAGCAACCCTTGCTCCATTTCCAACACGTAGGTCCATTTCACCTCGAGACAATCTTCTACTTCTACTTAGATCCTGCACATTTGCACAAATGTGAGATCCACATCTAGTATCCAATACCCAAGATGAGGAAGTAGAAAAGTTAGCATCTATAACTAAAATACCTGAAGTGGAAGTCTTAGTTCCCTTTTCCTTAGCAAGTTCTTCAAGATAGAGCTTGCAATTGCGCTTCCAGTGCCTAGGTTGCTTACAATGGAAGCACTCCCTTTCTTTTGCCACACCACCCTTTGGTTTCAGTGGAGCTGAAGAAGAATTAGCATTGGACTTTCCATTAGCTTTATCCTTCTTCTTGTTGTCTTTTCCCTTTCCTTTGCCCTTTTGAACCATCAAAATGGGCTTAGCCTTATTAAGGTTTTGCTCAGTAGTTCTCAACATGTTGAGCAATTCAGGAAGGGATTTTTAAAGGTCGTTCATGTTATAGTTCATGACGAATTGATTGTAGCTTTCAAGCAATGATTGCAAGACTACATCAACAGCCAACTTTTTCTGAAGAGCAAATCCCAAACTCTCAAGATTCTCAATGTACCCAATCATCTTGAGCACATGACGACCCACGGGACTTCCCTCAAACATCTTGCACTGAAACAATGCCTTAGAGGTCTGAAACCTCTTATGCCTAGCTTGCTCTTGGAAAAGCATTTTAAGATGTTCGATCATATCGAACGCACCCATGTTCTTATGTTGCTTCTGAAGCTCAGATTCCATGGTAATAAGCATGAGGCATGCAACATCGCAAGTATCATCAGAATGCCTCTTGTGAGCATCCCTTTCAGCTCTTGGAGCAGTGGCAGCAGGCTCATTCGGAATGGCCTGTTCTAGGACATAAGCCTTGCTCTCTTGCTTGAGGACTATCCTTAAGTTTCGGTACCATTTGAGAAAGTTGGTCTCATTCAATTTTTGCTTCTCAAGGATCGAGCGCAATGAAAGTGTCGATGTGTTTTGTGCCATGGTTATCTACAACAGTAAATATGCAGTGTAAGAGCCATGTATTTTAATTCATTTAATAAGGACTTTTATTAAATGATATTCCCACTATTTTACTCAAAATAATAAGCCTTGATATTATTTCGGAACACCTCAGCGTTAAGGTATTTTAGTGGGCCAAGATCCATATTTGACCAAAGCCTGAGTCAGCTTTGGCTTTTTTCTCAAGTTACAGTTATTTAGGTAGGCAACTCCTTGCCAATTGCATCTTATGCAACTCTTGGATAGTTGGGTGAACAACACTTGTCCAAGCTCATCTCATGAACTTAATCCCAACTCTATACCTCTAAGTCCCCAATCTTATTAGGATGACTTAGTTAAGTCAGACCCAAAGTTAGCAATTTGGATATCACTATTATCCCATCGCGCCTTACCAAGATGAACATAGCTTTGCTCTTGGAAAAGCATTTTGAGATGTTCGATCAAATCGAACGCCCCCATGTTCTCATGTTGCTTCTGAAGCTCAGATTCCATGGTAATAAGCATGAGGCATGCAACATCCACAGCATCATCAGAATGCCTCTTGTGAGCATCCCTTTCAGCTCTTGGAGCAGTGGCAGCAGGCTCATTCGGAATGGGCTGCTCTAGGACATAAGCCTTTCTCTCTTGCTTGAGGACTATCCTCAAGTTTCGGTACCATTTGAGAAAGTTGGTCCCATTCAGTTTTTCCTTCTCAAGGATCGATCGCAACGAAAGTGTCGATGTGTTTTGTGCCATGGTTATCTACAACAGTAAATATGCAGTGTAAGAGTCATGTATTTTAATTCATTTAATAAGGACTTTTATTAAATGATACTCCCACTATTTTCCTCAAAATAATAACCCTCGATATTATTTCAGAAACACCTCAGCGTTAAGGTATTCTAGTGGGCCAAGATCCATATTTGACCATAACCTGAGTCAGCTTTGGCTTTTCTCTCAAGTTACAGTTATTTAGGTAGGCAACTCCTTGCCAATTGCATCTTATGCAACTCTTGGATAGTTGGGTGAACAACACTTGTCCAAGCTCATCTCATGAACTTAAGCCCAACTCTATGCCTCTAAGTCCCTAATCCTATTAGGATGACTTAGTTAAGTCGGACCCAAAGTTAGCAATTTGGATATCACTATTATCCCATCGCGCCTTACCAAGATGAACATAGGTGCTTTGCTTTGGCAAACCCACCTAATGTTGATCAAAGTCTTGACGAGTGCCAACATTTGGAAGGCATCACATTTAATGACTTAATATTTGTTTGAGGGATTTTTCTTTTGATCTTACCAATTTGTTATCTCCGGTTATCTTATACATGCATCACATACAAATATAAAACATGCATCTCATGCTAACAAAAAGCAAATGTGACATGGTTATAGCCTAAACTATGCGATATTCTCAAGCCAATGAGAATATCATTAAAGCCTAAGAAAAGAAAAGGGTCTTCACAAGCTCATTCTCTTCCTTTCTTAGTTGCCCTTTTGTTGTCACCTCCTTGGACATACCACATTGGATGATCCCATAATGCACCATTACATCAATAATAGAAACCTCGAGTTAAATTCGAGGGGAGTAAGGTGAGAAGAGAATGTACAATGAGAGTAACAAGAGAAGGCACGTCTCGCAGACCGTATTTACAAGTACAACCAATCAAGGGTTATAACCATGCACCATGCTACAACCACCAATCAGCATAACATGTCAAATCTCATTCAACAAATGCATGCTAATTAACGCGAGTTGATTAACAAGTTTTTATTTATGTGGTGCTTCGCATATGGCGGTCCCGCTAGTCGATCAGCACCCGAGATCTTCTATTTTGAGCAAGTAGGAACCCGAGACTCCTCCATTCGAGCCACCAAAAGTACCTTACTTTCAGTGCCCGAACAAGCCAAATCCGAACCAAGCTTGGGTTTTTGCAACTATTGCAAGAATCCTAATCCATATTGGTATCTCATACCAATCAATTTCGGGATAATCTCATTAACCAATTAGTGTCATTTCTTCATATAAGTCATATGTTCATTACGAGTTTCGGTTTCATGCATCATAAATCAATCTAATTAATCATGGCCGAAAGCAACCAAACACATAAGATTATGCGATTCAACATTCAATACCGATTTAGGGTTTCACCAGTAGCTCTGATACCACTGTTGGGTTTCAGGAGCCAAACAAGCGCAGCAGAATTTAATCGAAACCCTCCAGGGCCCAAGTAACATAGGGTAAATCGGGTGTTCAAAAATTTTCATACCTAATTTTGGGTTAAGATCTCTCACTCAACTGTAGAGTCGAATCACAAAACCTGAATAGTTGATGTATTCAAGCTCTCTATGGTATCCACACGAGCCTCTCGGGATCACCACGCTTCCACCACGTCCCGGCAGATGGGTTTCTCTTGCGCTCACAGTGCTAGCTTGCGTCCTCCAAGGAATTACAAGAAAAGAGTGCGACTGTCCTTTTTGGGAGGCTAGGGCAAGAAGCTACGAATTTCTCACTAAAAGTTGTATTTATAATGAGACTCAACTTCCAGGCCTAATGGGTTTCAAAGCCCTAATCCAATTAGGCTTCAATTTTGGGCTTAATAATGGCTCAACTTTTTGGCCCATTATTAATTCAAAATTATTGTGAAACCATAACCCAAATAATTAGCCCATGCACTCTAATGTTCCAAATAGCTCTATGTGTGCGACCCAATAAGCTCTTACCACGCTGGCAATGATCATAAATCACATTTATGATCATAAGCAATGAGCGGTGTCTAGCAACACATCATTGCTACACAAGTGACAAGATTGTTGGTGATTCGACTATACCTTTATGATCATCACCGATATATGCTTGTCCCTTTGTCCAAGATATCAAGACTAAGCACGAGACATGGAATGTGTCACTCTCTTATAGCCCAATCTTTGGTTTCTTGATTATCGAGTAGACCAACTTAAACTGATGACGTTGATGTCGTATATCAACTCATCCGAGCATGGCCATATATTTTTATAAGTCTTACTCTATCAAGAGGCCCGAAGATATTACCCCCGTTACATAGGGGGGACAAATCCCATCTTGATCATACAAATACCTCCACGTGATATGTTACATACCCATTGACCTCCTTCAAGTTCTCTCAGTTACGATCAACAAAGGGAAGTATCAAAGTATGTGACTCACATGTAGGGAACCTTGATGATCTTAGGTCGAAGGACTACATACCATGATCACTATGAGAATCACTTCTGACACTCATATAACGATCCATGTAGTGTTCTCATGGTGGGTCGGTCCAGTACACAAGTTCTCCAACTTGTACCCATATGTAGACTACATATCTCATATTAGTCTCCACATATGCTAGTCATTATGTATTATTGCAACCCGCTCCACAATAATACTAGACCAGGGACGTTTTAGAATATCATTATTCTAGAGTTACAATTATGTTTGTTACGTTACGCAGAAACAGAACAACAAACATAATTTCTGGATTAATGCCTTATAAAATATCATGACTCAATGTGAAAAAAATACAATCATCTCATGATTGGCTTTTGGGCACAACACTAACACATATGATAGCCGAAGAGATAAGAATGGGGGGACCTAAGTCTAATCACCATCAGCCCGAAGGTTAGAGTCACCAACCTCGGTGTTCAGCTGAGGGCGAGGGAAGACGCTGGAAGCAGAGGGGGAGAAAACCCATGTCATTCACTCCCCTGAACACCTCAAGAACAAACATACTACTGGCCATGGGAAGACAAGGCAATCCAATCCAACGTTTGAAGGCCATGACTTTGGAAAACAAGAAAAATATGAAGAAATTCTGCCAGTTCCATCGGGACCATGGGCATGACATAGAGGATTGCTTCCAGCTGAGGAAGTACATCAAGTCTCTAATAAATGAGGGCCAACTTTGGCGCTACCTATGGATGCCTTCTTGAAAAGGGAGGAGGGAAGAGGAGAGGAAAGGAGATGATGACAACTATGATTCCGACAGGCGTCAGAATCGAAGTCCCAAAAGGCATCCACCACCTTTGACAGGAGTAATCCAGATGACCACCACTAGGATACCATTGGCTGAAAGGAAAAGAAAGATACGGGAAATCTCGGTGATGGAGTTCGGTCACCAGTCGAACAAGCTTGTTCAGAAGGATGGATCCACCGTGATGTTCCCTCATGACGACCCACTCCTAATCATGGCAAGGATAGGGAGTTGGAATGTTAAGAGAGTACTTCTTGACGATGGTTCCAACACTGACGTATTATTCTCCCATTTGCTGCCAAGTTTGGGTATCACAAAAAGGCAATCTCAAGCCTCTCACCTGCCCTACCTTCAGGGTAGGTCCATCCAAACTCCCTGTCCTCGGGTCGATCGACCTACCTCTGATGCTAAGAGGAGCTTTGCCACAAAACAAGGATGAGCTCTTTGCCTCCACAATGACAAGGTTCATTGTCATAGATGTCTCTTCGTCATACAATGCCATCCTCAGGAGGGAGACGCAAGGCAATCTCCACATCCGTCCAGATGTGAAGTACTTGACTGTCACCTTCGCAACGAAGAAGGGGGACGTTGAGATCTTCATTGACCAAGCAGAAGTGGAAGGTCTTTGTGAAAGCAAGATAGGCCCAGCAAAGATCCACACACAGACTTTGGGAGCAAAGGCTGTGCTTGGAGAATAGGCAAAGGGAAAAGGAACAATAGACGTCAAAAAAATAGAAATAAAAGATGTAAAACTTGTCCCAGGTTGAAGTACCCGAGTGGGGAAAAAGTTGGCCGAAGGTGATAAGAAAAAACTTGTATTTTTTTTGTTAATGAACAAAGAGCTGTTTACTTACTCGCCGAAGGACATGCTTGGGGTAGACCCCTCGCATAATCCAATATAGTCTTAAGGTACGCTCAGAGGCAAAGCCTGTTCGACAAAAAAAATGAAGCCTCTCGGCGCATAAGAACAACTTTATCAAAACTGAAGTCCAACGCTTAAGGGAAGCAAGAGTAATAAGGGAGGTCAAGTACCCTGAATGGCTGAGCAATGTTGTCATTACTACAAAAGAAGAGAGTGACAACTCCAAATGTGTATCAATTTTTGAAACATAAACGATGATTGCCCTAAGGATTCTTATCCTCTACCACCAATAGATTAGTTAGTGGACTCTACTGCCGAATACGGTCTACTCAGCTTCCTTGACGCCTTTAGTGGATACCACCAAATTCGGATGGATCCTGAAGATGAGGAGAAAACTGCCTTCATCACTGAAGTTGGGACTTACTGCTACATTAGAATGCCCTTCGGTTTAAAGAATGTTGGAGCCACATACCAAAGGCTAATGAACAGGGTGTTCGACACCCAAATCGGGAGGAATATGGAAGTATATGTCGATGATATGATAGTTAAGAGGAAATTGCCAAGTAGTCATATGTTAGACTTAACAGAAACATTCCACCGACTTCGGGAATTCGGAATCCATCTCAACCCGGAGAAGTGCGTGTTCAGGGTGAGTGCAGGCAAGTTCCTTGGATTCATGGTATCGGAAAGAAGTATCGATGCCAATCCGGAAAAAAGTCAAGGCCCTGCTGGGATTCCAAATTCGCACAACAGTCAAGGATGTGGAAAGGCTAACTGGGAGAATCACTTCTCTTAGTAGATTTATCTCCAAATATAGGGATCGGTGTCGACCGTTCTTCAAAGTGCTTACCAAAGCCGTAAAAAATGACAGTACCTTCGGCTTTGAAGAGCACCCTTGGAACGAAGATTGCCAAAAAGCCTGGGATGAGCTCAAAACCAACTTAACCCAACTGCCGACACTTTGGTAGCCGAAGGATAGAGAACCCCTCATCCTTTACCTCCCCGTTAGCGAAAAAGCAGTAAGTTCGGTGCTTGTAAAAGAAGAGGGAGGAAGATAATGGCCGGTATACTATGTAAGTAAGTCACCACATGGAGTCGAAGTCAGGTACCCTTTTCTATAGAAGGCCATCTATGCCTTAGTATTGGCAAGTAGAAGGTTATGACCTTACTTCCAAGCACACCCTATTACAGTCCAAAGTAATCTACCTCTTCAGGATATCATGAGGAGGGTTGATAACTCGGGAAGGCTATCAAAATAGTGCATTGAGGTCGGTGAATTTGACATCACCTATGAGCAAAGGAAGGCCATAAAGGCCCGAGCATTGGTAGACTTCATTACCAAGGTCCCAAAAACCGAAGATACCTTGGAAGACCTCATAAAAGTTGAACCTGAGTGGACGCTATTTGTCGATGGAGCCTCGGGTTTCGAACACCAGGGAGCTGGAGTAGTCCTCCGAGGTCCTAAAGGAATGGAGGCCACGAAGGCTATCAAGTTCTAATTCAATGTCACCAACAATGTTGCCGAATATGAAGCCCTTATAGCAGGCTTACGACTAGCAAAGAGGGTGGGTGTGAGAAATATTAAGGCCCACAGCGATTCTCAGCTAGTGGTCCGGCAGATGGTAGGAGATTATGGCGCAAATGATCCAACCTTGCCAAAATATCATAACCTTGTCAAAGAACTCATCTAAGAGTTTGACACGGCGCATATAGAAAATGTGCCTTGACGAGATAACATGGAGGCTGACACAGTGGCTAAGTCAAGAGAGTCAACAGAGGTACTGCACCAGCCGAGTATAGCAGTAATGTGCGTAACAACCTTGGGAAAAGGGTGGAAGGACCTTATAAAAAAATACCTCTCAACCTCGGAACTCCCCGAGGACTCGTTCGAAGTAGCTAAAGTGCAAAAACATTCAGGAAGATACTTCCTGATAGGGGAAGAGCTATACCGACAGAGGTGTATCGGTGAAGAGGATGTCAAAGTGATCCTTAAAGAAGTCCATAAGGGAGTCTGTCGTTCGCACATAGGAACTGACGCCCTTGCCAGGGTTCTCCTTCGGCAAGGGTATTTTTGGCCCACTCTGAGGAAGAACGCAAGGCAGGTTGTCCAAAAGTGCGATAATCGCCAAAGGCATGCTCCTGTCCAGAGACTACCCTTAGAAAAGATAACTTTGGCCAACTATCCCTGTCCCTTCGCCGTATAGGGCATCAACCTCATTGGGCCTCTCCCGACTGCTCCTGGAGGAGTGAAATTTTGTGTAGTCGCCATAGACTACTTCACCAAATGGATTGAGGCAGAGCCCTTAGCAGCGATATTGGCCAAGGATATATAGAGATTCGTTTGGAAAACCATCATATGCAGATTCGGTATTCCAAGGGTAATAGTGGCCGATAGTGGCTCCCAATTCATCGATAAAGGGTTCTAGGAATTCATAACCGACCTCAGAATTAAAATGCACTTCACCCCGGTGGCCCATCCTCAAAGCAATGGACAAGTTGAAATGTCTAAGGGGACAATAAAGGATGGCCTGAAGAAGAGGCTAAAAAAAGCAAAGGGAAAATGGCCAAAAGAGCTCCCAAGTGTGTTGTGGAGCTACCGAACCACTCGTATTCGATTCAGAGGCCATTATTCCTGTAGAAATCATCCAACCATCAGTTAGGATACAGGTGTTCGAAGAAGAAGGGAACAACCTTGGTTTAAGAACCAAGTTGGACCTCATTGACGAACATAGAGAAATGGCCGAGTTGAGAAGAAAAGCTTTCCAGCAGAGAGTAGCCATCGCTACCAACCTAC
The DNA here is from genome assembly GCA_005392925.1 of Aquilaria sinensis. Lineage (NCBI taxonomy): Eukaryota > Viridiplantae > Streptophyta > Magnoliopsida > Malvales > Thymelaeaceae > Aquilaria > Aquilaria sinensis. The sequence continues at coordinate 154,185 of SMDT01000536.1, forward strand.
ATGTAAAGCGGAAAGGAAAAAAAAAAGACCTCGTTCTCTGAAAAGCCGAGTTTGAACCTCGAAGACCATCGTAGGGAGCACTTCGTGCAAACTGGGATGGGCCCTATTTGGTTCTCAAAGAAATTTAACCGGGAGTGTACAAGCTCGGTGACACCGATGGAGGAGAATTGAAAAATACATGAAATTCGGATTCTTTAAGAAAATTCTATACTTAGAAATTTCTGAGGAAAAGGAAAAATTGTATTATTCTCCCTGTAGGAAACTAACCGAACATGGTGTAATGAGATTTTTTCTGAAGGCGTCTGAGCAAAACTTGACCAAACATGCCCGCTCTCGAACATTGACAACACCCAATTCCAAGGTGAAAGACCGAACATAGGCACGCCGAAGCGATAAGCTCGTAAAAATGGCCAGCCTTCGGCAAGCGTACGATGATAGCTGGCACCAAAAGCGTTTATCCCCGAAAAGCGCCTAAATGAACACTTGGAATTTTTTTTTTCAAAATTCGTGCAAAAACACAAAGGGAGCATGGCCGAGGTCGAATATTCCCGAAGATAGGTGTTTCCCTCGGTCGAACATTGTTCTCGAAGGAGAATTTCCCCAAGTGTATGGCTGGAACTTAGAAATATTTTCGAAAGGAAACACTAGATATGCCAAAGCTGGTCATCCAAATGAGTATATTATTGAGCTGTACCTTTGTATAAAAAATGTTGATCAGACATGATTCGAACAAAGGTTAAGTTTTGCAAAAGATAGCACTTTCCGAAAAAGTACTAACCGAATACAACAGAGTTTGAAGAAAGCAAAGTTTACTAACACTTATAAAAGAATACAACAGATCGATTACAGAAGGAAAAGAAGCAAAAGGAGGCTTATTCGCGATCTTGGGCATCCACTGGTTCCTCACCATCCTCGGGCTCCACGCATTCGAAATCTTTATCAGTAGATTTTGTCACCGAAGGTGGAACAGCAGGAAGGTTGAGGAACTCCGCCCTCGACCACTGCCAGGATGCTCTTTCGGGGATGTGTAGGGCCACCAAGAAGGAGAGGTCGAGATTTGGAAATCTTGATAAGACTTAGTGATGAGCGAGGCAGAAGCCGTCCTGATAAGACCTTTTGGTTGCTTGGTTGGACTTAGCCTTCTCCACGTCCAAATCCTCCAAATCTTTCCGAAGCTAAGCGATCTCCTTCTCCAGCTTCTTGTTCTTCTTCTTTCCCTCCTTCTTCAACCTCCCGACCTCGGCTTGAAGCTTGGAGTTGAGACCCAAGGCCTTCACCACTTGGGCAACAGCGTCGTCCTTTTCCTTCTGAAGAACCTCATTGGCCGAGGTTAGAGCTATCAACCTCACTCCGAGGTCTGACATCTTTGCAGAAAAGTCTTCGATAAGCTCCCCTTGGCTTTTGAGCATCTCCTCCCGAAGATTGGCCAGATCCTCCTTGGTTATTTTATTTAGCTCACCGTACTTAACGATAGAGCTAGCCAAGAGTTCCTTGGCCTTTGCCAGAGACTCCTTGGAGTGACTATGGATCGAAGATTGCTTGGCTGCCCAAGCCCGATAATACCCCATGTACACCAAAAGCTACAAAAGGGAGAGATCCTGAGTAAGGAACAAAAGGCAAACAAAAAATCACTAAGTGTCAAAAGGGTAGGAGTTTACCTGGGCAGCCTGCTCAGTCATCCTCGTGGAGAGGATCTCCTCATTTGGATACTCTTCAATCAGAGACTGAAAAGTGGCGTGCGTGATGACACCCGTTGCCATCTAAGGAGCCATCTTCTGGCTATCCTTGGAGAACAAGTTCATGTCCTCCGTGAACAACCAGAAGGACTCCATCGGAACCTTCTCTTTCAGGATCTTGGCATCCCAAATGGCCCTCTTCCGGGCATGATCTTCCACCCAGGGAGTTTGCACTACTTTACCTACAAAGTCCCGCCGAAGTTCCATCAGTACATTATCCCTTAGCCTTTTGTCTATAAGATCTAAAACACCAAAACTTCCCAAGCTCAAAGAAGAATGGCTAAGGGACAAATTGTTGGGTTTTGGGAGCTAAACAACAGAGCGGAATTTAACCGAAACCCTCTAGGATCCAAGTGAAACGGGGTAAACCGGGTGTTTGAAAATTTTCATACCTAATTTTTGGTTGAGATCTCTCACTCAACTGTAGAGTCGAATCACAAAACTTGAACAGTTGATGTGTTCAAGCTCTCTATGGTATCCACACGAGCCTCTCGAGATCACCAGGCTTTAACCGCGTCCGGCAGATACGTTTCTCTTGCGTTCGCAGTGCTAGCTTATGTCCTCCAAGGAATTGCAAGAGAAGAGTGCGACTGTCCTTTTGGGAGCCTAGGGCAAGGAGACTTGTGAATTTCTCACTATAAGTTGTATTTATAGTGACACTCAACTTCCAGGCCTAATGGGTTTCAAAGCCCTAATCCAATTAGGCTTTAATTTCGGGCTTAATAATGGCTCAACTATTGGGCCCATTATTAATCCGAAATTATTGTGAAACCATAACCCAAATAATTAGCCCATGCACTCTAATGATCCAAATAGCTCTATGTGTGTGACCCAATAGGCTCTTACCACGTTGGCAATGATCATAAATCACATTTATGATCATAAGCAATGAGCGGTGTCTAGCAACACATCATTGCTACCCAAGTGACAAGATTGTCGATGATTCGACTAAACCTTTATGATCATCACCGATATATGCCATTGTCCCTTTGTCCAAGATATCAAGACTAAGCACGAGACATGGAATGTGTCACTCTCGTATAGCCCAATCTTTGGTTTCTTGATTACCGAGTAGACCAACTTAAACTGATGACATTGATATCGTATATCAACTCATCCGAGCATGGCCATGCATTTTTCTAAGTCTTACTCTATCAAGGGGCCCAAAGATATCACTCCCGTTACATAGGAGGGACAAATCCCATCTTGATCATACAAATCCCTCCGCATGATATGTGACATACCCAATGACCACCTTCAAGTTCACTCAGTTACGAGCAACAAAGGAAAGTATCAAAGTATGTGACTTACATGTAGGGAACCTTGATGATCTTAGGTCGAAGGACTACATATACCATGATCACTATGAGAATCACTTATGACACTCATATAACGATCCATGTAGTGTTCTCATGGTGGGTCGGTCCAGTACAAAAGTTCTCCAACTTGTACCCATATGCAGACTACATATCTCATTTTAGTCTCCATATATGCTAGTCGTTATGTATTATTGCAACCCACTCCACAATAATACTACACTAGGGACGTTTGAGAATATCATTATTCTAGGGTTACAATTATGTTTGTTAAGTTACACAGAAACAAAACAAGAAACATAATTGCTGGATTAATGCCTTAATAAAATATCATGACTCAATGTGCAAAAAATACAATCATCTCATGATTGGCCTTTTGGGCACAACACTAACAATCTCCCACGTACAATAAAAGCCAATCATCCATGTATCTAATACCGATGGACCTAGAATGGCTATCATACTTCTCCTGCGGAAGGGGCTTTGTCAATGGATCAGCAATGTTGCTGTCTGTCGAAGTCCTGCATATCCTTACATCACCCCTCTCGATGATCTCCCTGATGAGATGATAGCGTTGGAGTATGTGTTTGGATCGCTGGTGAGATCGAGGTTCCTTAGCTTGTGCGATTGCTCCATTGTTGTCACAATAGAGCTCTATCGGGTCGGCAATGCTTGGAACCACTCCAAGTTCAGTGATGAACTTCTTGATCCAAACTGCCTCCTTTGCAGCATCAGAGGCGGCAATGTACTCAGATTCTGTTGTAGAGTCAGCTACTGTCTCTTGCTTTGAACTCTTCCAGCTCACAGCACCACCACCAATACAAAACACATAACCAGATTGCGATCTAAAATCATCCTTATCGGATTGGAAGCTTGCATCGGTGTAACCCCTTACAATGAGCTCATCTTCACCTCCAAAGACCAAGAATGCATCCTTAGTCCTTCATAAGTACTTAAGGATGTTTTTAACAGCTGTCCAGTGACTCTCACCGGGGTTCGATTGGTACCTACTCATCATGCTTAAGGCATATGTGACATCAGGACGAGTACATATCATGGCATACATGATAGATCCAATTGCTGAAGCATATGGAATCTTACTCATGCGCTCTCTCTCCTCGGGTGTACTCGGACACTGAGATCTAGAAAGAGTTATACCATGTGACATGGGCAAGAATCCTTTCTTGGAATCTTGCATGCTAAACCTTTTTAGCACCTTGTCAGTGTATGTACTTTGACTTAGGCCACGAAGCTTTCTAGATCTATCTCTATAGATCCTGATGCCTAACACATAGGCTGCTTCACCCAAGTCCTTCATAGAGAAACATTTCGCCAGCCAAGTCTTCACAGACTGTAGCTCAGGAATGTCATTCCCGATGAGTAGTATGTCATCTACATACAACACCAAGAAGACAATAGCGCTCCCACTAACCTTCTTGTAGACACAAGGTTCATCTTCATTTTTTGATAAAACCAAACTCTTTGATTACTTCATAAAAATGAAGATTCCAACTTCGAGAAGCTTGCTTCAGTCCATAAATGGACCTTTGCAACTTGCACACTTTATTAGCATTCTCAGGAGTGACAAAACCCTCAGGTTGTGTCATGTACACATCCTCAAGTAGCTTTCCATTTAGGAACACATCCTCAAGTAGCTTTCCATTTAGGAATGCAGTTTTGACATCCATTTGCCATATCTCATAATCATAGTGTGCAGCAATAGCAAACAAAATTCGGATGGATTTAAGCATAGCAACTGGTGAAAAAGTTTCATCATAGTCAATACCATGAATTTGCTTGAAACATTTTGCAACCAATCGCCCCTTAAAGGTAATCACATTACCATCCATGTCAGTTTTCTTCTTGAAAACCCATTTGCACCCTATGGGTTTTACCCCTTCAGGTGGGTCAACCAAAGTCCATACTTGGTTTTCATACATGGATTCCATCTCGGATTTCATGGCCACTAGCCACTTCTCAGAGTCAGGCACCGACATAGCTTGTTGGTAGGTTGTGGGCTCATCTTGATCCATGAGCATCACATCACCAGTATGAGTCATGAGAAATCCATATCTCTCAGGCTCACGCCGAATCCTACTAGACCTACGTGGGCTCTGTGCTACAGGAACAGACTCTTGAACCACAACATCTTGTGGTGTCTGTTCAGGTTCCATTTCAGGTTCGATGTCTCCTTGTTGTTCTTGAATTTCTTCAAGTTCTACTTTCCTCCCACTAGTTTCTTTAGAGATAAACTCTTTCTCTAAAAAGACACCAGTTCGAGCAACAAACACTTTTTGCTCAGAAGGATTGTAGAAATAGTAACCCTTTGTTTCTTTGGGATACCCAACAAAAAGGCATTTTTGAGATTTGGGCCCTAGTTTGTCAGAGGATTGACGTTTCACATAAGCGTCACAGCCCCAAATCTTCATAAAAGACAAATTGGGATGCCTCCCACTCCATATCTCATATGGTGTCTTTTGAACCGATTTAGATGGAACTCGGTTTAGTGTAAAAGCGGCTGTCTCTAGAGCATGTCCCCAAAAGGAGTTTGGAAGGTCAGCTTGACTCATCATAGAGCGAACCATGTCTAACAGAGTTCGATTTCTCCTTTCAGATACACCATTCCATTGAGGTGTACCTGGTGGAGTGAGTTGTGATACTATACCACACTCCTTCAGATAGTCAAGGAATTCTCGATCCAAGTACTCTCCACCTCGATCTGATCGAAGCACTTTGATACTCTTCCCGAGTTGATTCTCTACTTCATTCTTGAATTCTTTGAACTTTTCAAAGGATTCTGACTTGTGTCTCATAAGATACACATAGCCATATCTGCTGAAGTCATCAGTGAAAGTAATGAAGTATTGGAAACCTCCTCTAGCTTGTGTAGACATAGGGCCACATACATCACTATGTATGAGTCCTAGTAAGTCATTAGCCCTTTCACTTTGCCCTGTGAATGGGGCTTTGGTCATCTTGCCCAACAAACATGACTCACATGTCTCATATGATTCAAAATCAAATGAGTCCAAGAGTCCATCCTTATGGAGCTTGGATATGCGGGTCTCATTTATATGGCCCAAGCGACAGTGCCAGAGATAGGTCGGGTTTGAATCATTTAATCTGACCTTCTTGGTATTCACATTATAGATTGGATCTTCGAGGTCTAGAACATACAACCCATTGCTAAGTTGAGCACTACCATAAAAGATTTCATTCAAATAAATAGAACAACATTTGTCCTTTATTATAAATGAAAAACCTTTCTTGTCCAAACAAGAAACAGAAATCAAATTTCTACTAATAGTAGGCACAAAGTAGCAGTTGTCTAATTCTAAAACTAATCCACTAGGTAAAGTGAGAACATAAGTCCCTACGGCTAAGGCAGCAACCCTTGCTCCACTTCCAACACGTAGGTCCACTTCACCTCGGGCCAATCTTCTACTTCTACTTAGATCCTGCACATTTGCACAAATGTGAGATCCACATCCAGTATCCAATACCCAAGATGAGGAAGTAGAAAAGTTAGCCTCTATAACAAAAATACCTGAAGTGGAAGTCTTACTTCCCTTTTCCTTAGCAAGTTCTTCAAGATAGAGCTTGCAGTTGCGCTTCCAGTGTCCAGGTTGCTTACAATGGAAGCACTCCCCTTCCTTTGCCACACCACCCTTTGGTTTCAGTGCAGCTGAAGAAGAATTAGCATTGGACTTTCCATTAGCTTTATCCTTCTTCTTGTTGGCTTTTCCTTTTCCCTTGCCCTTTTGAACCATCAAAATGGGCTTAGCCTTCTTAAGGTTTTGCTCAGCAGTTCTCAACATGTTGAGCAATTCAGGAAGGGAGTTGTTAAGGTCATTCATGTTATAGTTCATGATGAACTGACTGTAGCTTTCAGGCAACGATTGCAAGACTACATCAATAGCCAACTCTTTCTGAAGAGCAAATCCCAAATTCTCAAGATTCTCAATGTACCCAATCATCTTGAGCACATGAGGACCCGCGGGACTTCCCTCAGACATCTTGCACTGAAACAATGCCTTAGAGGTCTCAAACCTCTCATGCCTAGCTTGCTCTAGGAAAAGCATTTTGAGATGTTCGATCATATCGAACGCCCCCATGTTCTCATGTTGCTTCTGAAGCTCAGATTCCATAGTAATAAGCATGAGGCATGCAACATCCAAAGCATCATCAGAATGCCTCTTGTGAGCATCCCTTTCAGCTCTTGGAGCAGTGGCAGCAGGCTCATTCGGAATGGGCTGCTCTAGGACATAAGCCTTTCTCTCTTGTTTGAGGACTATCCGTAAGTTTCGGTACCATTTGAGAAAGTTGGTCACCAATTTGTTATCTCCGGTTGTCTTATACATGCATCACATACAAATATAAAACATGCATCTCATGCTTACAAGAAAGTAAACATGACATGGTTATAGCCCAAACTATGCGATATTCTCAAGCCAATGAGAATATCATAAAAGCCTAAGAAAAGAAAAGAGTCTTCACAAGCTCTTTCTCTTCCTTTCTTGGTTGCCCTTTTGTTGTCACCTCCTTGGACATACCACCTTGGATGATCCTTGGACATACCACCTTGGATGATCCCATAATGTACCATTACATCAATAATAGAAACCTCGAGTTACATTCGAGGGGAGTAAAGTGAGAAGAGAATGTACAATGAGAGTAACAAGAGAAGGCACGACTCGCAGGCCGTATTTACAAGTACAACCAATCAAGGGCTATAACCATGCACCATGCTTCAAACACCAATCAGCATATCATGTCAAATCTCATTCAACAAAAATGCATGCCAATTGACGTGCGTTGATTAACCAG
>SMDT01000537.1:0-160497 GCA_005392925.1 Aquilaria sinensis
GTTCACCATTTGACCATCCTTATCTTGCTTTCCCAGCCCCTCCTTAGGTGGGATAACCCCACAATTTCAACATTTGACTTAAGTCAAAGACATACACATCTTAAACCCTACATTAGAACAGTTAGGTCCTTTATGTCTTTCTGTGTTTTCTTTGTCCTTAGTTGTCTTCCATAAGAAAATTGGTCCTCCAATAGCCCTTTCATACCATTCATATCCTTCTCATAACTCTCCAAATCTCTTTTTCTTACCCACTCCGGGGTAGTCCAGTTATGGTGACAAAACTGTCCATTTAAACTCCCAGGATTGGTAATGTTCTGTAAGCCATTAGAACACTACCCTTAGTGTGCATACCCAAGTGGCCCTCTTTGGCACTATGTAAACACATGCATATTGGTCCAACCATCACACACATATTCACATTTCATGCACACCATGGCAGCTAAGAAGGAAAACACTAGCACAAGTCTTAGTTTTGGCTTCCACACATTAGGCAATCTTGTTAAGTTCTAGTGACCAGCTACTGCACCTGTAACTTCCACTAATAAAATGTATCATTCTAGCCACATACCCCCATTTTTTATTTGCTCCATTATCAAGTAGAGACTTATAGAAAACCAAGCAATTTTGGTTTACATCAATAGCCCACCTATGCACCAACTATAGATTTTTCAAGTTGGTTACAAAATTCTGACCAAATGAACTGTAACTCATCCAACTTTGCAACATCATATCTTTGGATACAGGGCTATAAATCCAAAAATTCCAAATCCAAGTTAACCCTATAGATGTCCTCTATGTGTGGTCAAAATTTCATACCAAGATTCATTCTACACAGGGAGATATTAAACTTTAGGTCCAGAGTCAAAATTCTGGAAACTTTTGGACCATTTTGCCCATACAATTTTTCCAAACCATGCAAACACTTCATTCACAAGGGGAAATCCCTCCGAGGCTATCCCATATATGTCCATTACACATAGGAATTACATTCCATTTCTTTTAACAACTTTATGTGGTCAAAACAGAATTTACAAGTAAGCAGCCCATCATTCACACTTAGGCAGCTTTGCACCACATCACTTACATAGCCAAAACATTACTCAAATGTTCACATACTTGTCTCATTTTACATACAATACATGTACATGCATACATGCACTACAATATGGTCTTAATTCAGCTAAATACACACCCTAGGATACAGGAGGTCCTGAGACACAATGGACTCCAAAAATAGGATGCTGGACAGCTGCTGCACAACACAATAAGTACCACCATTAAAAATACGAAATGTGCTCCTAAAATCACCAAAATTTTCAGATCATAACTAGACATATGAAAGTTCATGTACCTGAAATTTCAGATTAAAAATCAAACCACAAAGGTTAGTTTGAAAGTGATCTTTCATCTGGACCTGAAATGATAGAATTGAGGGGAGTAAGTTTCATTGAGAAACTTAGTAAGGGTAGCACTTGGATTCAATAGGCAATGTAACCATCATTAAAACCTGCATCCAAAGACACTAAAACACAAAAACCACAATGCATAGATACAAGATATAACAACCAAATGCAGCAGCCAAACACAAACAACAAACACATGAAATGTGGCAGCAACATATACCATAGGTTAGTCCATAAAACACAAAATAAACATAAATAAATCACTATGGCAGCCCTCCTCAAGATAATGCTTGGTCTTAGGAGGATTTTAACACTAGTTAGTACTAATTTGGGCTCTAGAAACCCTCACTTTACTTCCATCATTGTGCACCTCACACTAGGTCACAAAACCTTCAATAAGTGCACTCCCCTCACTAAGCTTGGTTCATCAAGCTCATGGCTCTCTTCCAAGCTTAGCCCTAGCTCCATGGATGTTTGAAAATTGCAGAAAAGAACCCATGAGAGCAAGAGAACCCTTACCAAAGTGGGTAGGCCGAAAATCAAGCTTGATCCTTGAAGTATCCAAGAAATAGCTCTAGTTTGCTTCCAATTGCTTCCTTTTGCCTCAATTTCAATCAATTGCAAGTTTGAAGGTGTGGTGGCTATGGACGAAGTATGACAGTGTTCTTGGGCTGGGGGAGGATGAAAATGAGAGAGGAATATGTGATTTGGACACTTAAATGGCCTTAAATGAGCTTAAGGGCACAAAACACACTTAACAAGCTTAACCTTGCTTTATGTCATTTTCTTTCTCACTAATTATGGTTTCTTTGTCTTAAACTCATTGGTACACATGTGCCCAACATTTTTTACTAATTATCAAGCCTTGGCTGCCTCCCCCATGTGATAGCCAAAGGCTATTGCCTCCTCGGTAGTAACTCCCTGCCAAAATATTGGCCGAGGAGTCTGACGTCACCCAAGAGAGGATCTTTTTACTGACCTCGGAAGGTGCGAAGTCAAACACTATGAGCTCGAGACTTGGGTTAGCTCGTCAGGAATTCCGAGGATAACACCGTCTCCATCGAGGGGCCAAACTGACCGTCTTCGGGTAAGAAAGCCATCTCTCTGAAGCAAGGAAGAATCTCCCCGAAGGCAGAAGCCCCGAAGAGGATCTTCCCCAAACAAGAAACACCTGAACAAGGGAATCAGTCCCGAAGAAGGTGTTCATCAAGGGAACTCCCAGAACTATGGGATAGATCCCGAAGGAGGTGCTCGCACCAAAAGACGGATAGAATCCGAAGAGGGTGCACGCACCGAAGGGCGACCTCGCCCAGGGGACCTCGGGAGTACGATATGAGCATTTAAGGAGCCTCTGACATGTCGCCCACAAGCCCTACACGTCACATCAGAACGGCGAACTGACACGCCGCAGCCGCCCCAGTCCTGACACAACCTGTCCGGGTCCAGGGCTAAAGGAGGCTGCAAACGGCTGCCTGTCCCCTAGGTCCAAAAGTACAGATCAAATCCGACCAAACACGTGTCATGATCTGAACGGACCAGCTACTCCTATAAATACTAGGAAATGGGACTGGGCAAAGGATGGGAATTTTCCTCCCTCTGAGAAAACACAAAACAGGCAAGACACTTGATCCCTTAGTGTTCTTCCTCCACTTTCACTCAGAAAACTAACTTGGGCGTCGGAGGGTCCTCCCCCGGAAAAGCAAACCGGGGACCTCCTAACCTCTTCTTTGAGCTTTTCAGGCACACTCAGCTGGGAAACCAGAGCTCCAGGCGCTCGCCTCCTCAGGAAGTCTCCCCACCTGTCAACATGACAACAAATGAAGATGCCTCGGGGCATCATTTGGCGCCGTCTGTGGGAAACTACTCCCAGGTAGCTGTTGTTGAAACTCGGCGTTCGAAGGACAAAGGACTCCCGAAGTCCCCGTCCGCGCCTGAGACCCAACCAGCTACCGAACAAAGTCCCCCAGAGACTTCCTTGCCTGAAGAGGAACGCCCTCTTGTCATCACCATGGGTTTTTTACGAGACTTTCAGAGGTCTGTTGTGGCTGAAATGACACAACAGATAGACCGAAGGTGGCCGCAACCAGCCCAGGCGCAAAAACCCACTTCGCCAGCACGACCTCGGGAGAAAAGCCCAAGGGCAACCCATCATAGCTCGGGAAGTGGGGAGCCACGGGAAGAGTCCTCGACAGATAACTTGCCCCTCGGAGCACGGCTGGCGGAAAGAGCGAGGTCTGAACGACCCGAAGTCCCGTCCAGAAGAAGTTTGTCGCCAGAGGCAAGGTCCCCCTCACCTCGGTACCGAAGTCGCTCCCCGAAGAGACGGCAACAGTCCTTTTACCCAAGAACCTCCAAGCACCAGGAAGAGGAGCCCAGTGCCACGCTCCTCCTGGAGAAAGTCTTGGCAAGACTGGAGAGAGTGGAACAGCAGGTGGCACGCAAGCCTGTTTGGGCCAGGCTAACTGAAACCGTCTCTGGAGATGAAACTCCTTTCGCCCGAACAGTGGTCGAGGCGGCCATGCCAAGTGACTTCAGGCTACCTCGGCTAGAGACCTATGAGGGTCGGACTGATCCCCAGGCCCACCTAACAAAGTACAAACGCAGCATGGTGCTACACGGGGCTGATGATGCTACACTCTGCAAGTGCTTTGAAGTCACCCTCGCAGGACCAGCAACTGCCTGGTACAATTCCCTGCCTCCCGGAAACATCAGGGGGTTCCAGGAGCTGTCCACAGCGTTCACCCAACAGTTCATTGGGAGCAAGCCGACGGCGAAGATGCCCGTCCAGATGTTTGACATAGCACAAAGAAACGGGGAGACCATCCGTGACTATGTCGAGAGGTTCAACAGAGAGGCCCTCAGTGTTCCGGACTTTCGTCCCGAAATCCGCATCCTCGCCATGACGAGGGGCCTCCGGAGGGATTCGCACTTGTTTTATGAATTCTCCAAAGATCCCCCGGACACGCTGGGAGAATTCTACCGAAGGGCTGAACAACATATGACAGCCGAAGAGCTGAGAATGACCGGACCGAAGGCTGACCATATTCACGCTCGTGGCGAAGGGTCCAGCCAGCAAGCCCGGTGTCCAACGGAACAGTTAGGCCGACCTCGGAGAATGCGAGTAGGAGGAAGGAAGCCCCAAAACTTTACACCTCTGAGCACCACGAGGGCTAACGTCCTCATGGCGTTGGAAAAACAGGGGGCTCAAATCCAACGACCGAGGGGCATGACTGCTGACAACAGAAGGAACATGAAGAAGTTCTGTCAGTTCCACCGTGATCACGGTCATGACACCGAAGACTGCTTTCAGTTGAAAAAGTACATTGAATCACTGATAAAGCAGGGCCAGCTTCGGCGTTATTTGAGAATACCTTCCCCGAAAGGGAAAAAAGAGGAAGAAGGAAAGCCCGATGACGAGGATTACGATTCAGACAGGCGAAGGAACCGAAGTCCGAGAAGGCGTCCTCCACCTTCGGCAGGAGTAATACAGACGATCACAACCGGGCTTCCATCCTCGGAAAGGAAAAGAAGGGCCAGAGAGATAGCGGTGATGGAATATCAGAGCCCGATGAAAAAATTGGCCCGCGAGGATGGCTCCACCATCGTATTCCCTCATGACGATCCATTGCTAATAATGGCAAGGATAGGAAACTGGGACGTCAAGAGGGTACTGCTGGACGATGGGTCAAACGCAGACGTCTTGTTCTCACATTTGCTGCCAAGCTTGAGCGTATCCAGGAGTGACCTCAAGACTGTTACTTCACCCACGTTCGGCGTAGGACCATCTGAGCTACCTGTCCTCGGGTGGATCGACCTCCCCTTGATGATGAAAGGAACTTCGGAGAAAGGAACTGCTGAGTTGTTCGCCTCTACCATGGCAAGGTTCATAGTCATGGACGTTCCTTCGTCATACAACGCCATCCTCGGCAGACAGACACAGGGAAATTTGCACATTCACCCTGATGTAAAGTACTTGACCGTCACCTTCGCCACCAAAGAAGGAGACGCAAAGATCTTCATTGATCAAGGCGAGGTGAGAAAGGTGTTCGTCAGAGCACGAAAGGCTCCAGCAAGCAACCTAGCACATGCTGTAGAAGCAAAAGAGTTGGAAAGGGGCGAGGCAGAAGATCCCACAAAAGCGGAAACAGAAGAAGTAGAGCTTGTCCCAGGCCATAGTACCCGAATAGGGAAAAGCATGGCCGAAGGAGACAAGGAAAAACTTGTATCTTTTCTGCTTGCAAATAAAGATCTGTTCGCCTACTCGCCGAAGGACATGCCAGGGGTAAACCCTCGCGTAATCCAGCATAGCCTCAAAGCGAGTCCAGAAATAAAACCTGTCCGGCAAAAGAAACGGAGCATCTCAGCTCACAAAAGTGACTTCGTCAAGACCGAAGTCCAGCGTCTGATAGACGCTAGCGTTATCCGGGAGGTAAACTACCCCGAATGGCTAAGCAACGTAGTAATTGCCACAAAAGAAGGAAGTAGTAAGCTCCGGATGTGCATCGACTTCAGAAATTTGAACGATGCTTGCCCGAAAGATTCATATCCTCTTCCGCCAATAGACCAACTGGTAGACTCAACTGCCGAGTACGGGCTCCTAAGTTTCCTGGACGCTTTCAGTGGGTATCATCAGATAAGGATGGACCCCGAAGATGAAGAGAAGACTGCCTTCATCACCGAGGGAGGAACATATTGCTATATCAGGATGCCCTTCGGACTCAAAAATGCAGGAGCCACCTACCAGAGGCTGATGAACAAGGTCTTCAAAGACCAAATGGGGAGGAACATGGAGGTGTATGTTGATGATATGATAGTCAAAAGCAAACTGCCTGGCTACCACGTTGCAGATTTAGAGGAAACCTTCCAAAAACTCAGAGCCTTCGGGATCCGCCTTAATCCTGAGAAATGCATCTTCGGGGTGACCTCGGGAAAGTTCCTTGGGTACATGGTATCCGAAAGAGGCATCGATGCTAACCCCGAGAAGATTAAGGCTCTGCTTGAATTCCGAACTCCTGCCACAGTCAAAGACGTGCAAAGACTCACCGGAAGAATAACCTCTCTGAGCAGGTTTATTTCCAGGTACGGAGATAGGTGTCGACCCTTCTTCAAAGTCCTCACAAAGGCAGCAAAGATGGAAGGCGACCTCGGAAGGAATGGTCATCCTTGGGATGAAGATTGCCAAAAAGCCTGGGAAGAACTCAAAGTCTACTTGGCCAGCCTGCCGACCCTGCGGCAACCTCGGGAGGGAGAGCCCCTCGTATTATACCTCGCCGTCACGAAAAAAGCTGTGAGCTCGGTCCTCGTGAAAGAAGAAGGGCCAAAGCAATGGCCGGTCTACTATGTCAGCAATTCCCTGCATGGCGCCGAAGTCAGGTACCCTTTGCTTCAAAAATCTATATATGCCTTGGTAGTTGCAAGAAGGAGGCTACGGCCATACTTTCAGGCTCACCCCATTATCGTCCGAAGTACCCTGCCTCTACGCGATGTTATGAGGAAAGTGGATCATTCGGGAAGGCTTTCCAAGTGGTGCATAGAGCTTGGCAAACACGACATCACGTATGAACCCCAGAAAGCTATAAAAGCTCAAGCTTTGGCAGACTTCATCGCCGAAGTACCAAACACCGAGGAGGGACATTCCTTTTCGGGCGAAGACGAGCCAGAATGGACGTTATATGTTGACGGGGCCTCAGGATCCGAACACCAGGGAGCTGGAGTGATTATCAGAGGCCCCGAAGGCCTAGAAGTAATGAAGGCCATCAAGTTCAGTTTCAACGCCACCAACAACATGGCCGAGTATGAGGCCCTCATAGCAGGATTACGCCTTGGCCAGAAAAATTGGCGTGAGAAACTTGAAAGCCCATAATGATTCCCAGCTGGTGGTCCGGCAAATGGCAGGGGACTATGGCGTGAAAGACCCGACCTTGGCGAAATACCATGAGTTGGTAACAAAGCTTATTCGGGAATTTGACGTCGTGAAAATCGAGAACGTAACCCGACGAGAAAATGCTGAGGCAGACTGTTTGGCGAAGTCCAAAACTTGCACCGAAGTGCTAAGCCACCCCAGCGTCGCGGTGTTAAGCATAGCGACCTCGGGGAAAGGATGGAAAGAACCAATCAAAACGTATCTCGCAACCAACACACTCCCCGAAGACCCCAGTGAAGCCGCAAAAGTGCGAAGGCGCTTCGGACGTTTCTTCTTAATTGGAGAAGAACTATATCAGCAAGGATATGCAAATCCACTACAGAGGTGTGTTAGTGAAGAGGATACTGAAATGATCCTCGAAGAAGTTCAAGAAGGTGCCTGTGGTTCGCACATCGGAACCGACGCCCTGGCAGCAGTGATACTTCGCCAAGGATACTGAAATGATCCTCGAAGAAGTTCACGAAGGTGCCTGTGGTTCGCACATCGGAACCGACGCCCTAGTAGCAGTGATACTTCGCCAAGGATACTTCTGGCCTACCCTGAGAAAGGACGCCAAGCAGTTCGTCCGGAAATGTGGTAGTTGCCAGAGACATGCGAACATCCAAAGAACACCCTCGGAATTCGTGACTGCGGCAGACTATCCTTGGCCCTTCGCAGTTTGGGACATAGATCTCATTGGGCCACTCCCAACAGCGCCTGGAGGCGTAAAGTTCTGCGTAGTAGCAGTAGACTATTTCTCTAAGTGGGTCGAGGCAGAACCTCTGACAACTATCTCGGCAAAAGAAGTGCAGAAGTTCGTATGGAAAAACATCGTATGCAGATTTGGCATACCGAGGGTACTCGTAGCGGACAATGGATCCCAGTTCATAGACAAAGGATTCCAAGAGTTCATTAGCGACCTCGGGACAAAAATGCACTTCGCCCCAGTAGCTCACCCCCAAAGTAATGGGCAGGTGGAAGTATCTAACAGGACCATAAAAGATGGTCTGAAAAAGAGACTGAGGGAAGCAAAAGGGAAATGGCCAGGAGAACTCCAAAGCGTGTTATGGAGCTACCGAACAACACCCCGAAGAGCCACAGGGGAAACGCCTTTTTCACTCGTCTTCGGTACAGAGGCCATCATCCCTGTCGAAGTAGTACAACCGTCAATACGAGTCCAAGTGTTCGATGAAAAAGGAAATGACCTCGGCCTGAGAACCAAGCTCGACCTCGTCAGTGAACACAGAGAAGTAGCCGAGTTGAGAAGAAAAGCTTTCCAGCAAAGAGTGGCAGCAGCCATAAACCTACGCGCCAGGCCAAAAGGAATAAAGAAGGGAGACCTCGTTCTCCGAAAGGCTGAATTTGCACCCCGAAAGCCGTCCCACGGGGTACTTCGCGCAAATTGGGAAGGACCCTACCTGGTACTTGCCGAAGTACGAAAAGGAGTTTATAAGCTCGATGATGCCGAAGGCATAGAATTAAAAAATACTTGGCACTTAGAGGCCTTGAAAAAATTCTATGCCGAAAAAGTTCGGTGGGAAAGTTGTATTGCACAAGTTGCAAAAATTTGTCTAAGTAAAAAGTTCTGAAGAAGTACAAAACAAGAGTCTCACGAAAGCAATCGCCGACGAAAACAAAAGTAAGTTTTTCCGAAGCCTCTTGAGCGAATATGTTCGGGACAAAGGAAAGCAAGAGTTTGGTTTTCCGAAGTATCTTGAGCGAATATGTTCGGGACAAAGGAAAGCAAGAGTATGGTTTTCCGAAGTCTCTTGAGCGAATATGTTCGGGACAAAGGAAAGCAAAAGTATGGTTTTCCGAAGTCTCTTGAGCGAATTATGTTCGGGACAGAAGGAAACAAAGGAATCTGGCAAAAAATACTTAGCCAAATTTTTATCTATTGAGCCAAAGAGTGCTTACAGAGAAGAAAGTTGCTGAAAGACTACAAAAAAGAAGAAGAAAATGAAGGCAAAAGGCCCTAGTACTAAGGAACCTCGGCGTCTTGAAAACTGCCAGCCTCTGTGCTTTTGTCAGCAGCCTTCGGCGCCGGGAGAGAAGGAGGCAGTTTCAAGTGCTCGATCTTGGACCAAGTCCACCGAGGCTCCTTGGGGATGTTCATGCCTTCCAGGAAGGAGAGGTCAAAATCTGGGAACTTCTGCAGAATTTGGTGCCGAGCAAGACAGAAGCCGTCTTGAAAGCCCAACTTCGTCATATCATCGGACTCCCGCTTCTTGACCGCCAAATCCGCGTAATCCTTCTCCAAATCCTTGAACTTTCTCTTCAATGCCTTCATCTTCTTCTTCTCTTCTGAAGGCTTCTTCAGAGATGCGACCTCGGCTTCGAGCTGGGCCTTTTCCTCGAGCGTCTTCGCAAGGATTGCGTCACTTTCTGACTTATCCTTTTGAATCGTTTCTACGATCGAAGTTAGCTCCGCCATCCGAGAGCCGATGTCGGAAAGTTTCTGGGAGGTGCCTTTCTCAAGTTCCTCTTTCTCTTTTATGAACCCCTCCCGAAGTTCAGCAATTTCCTTCTCTGAAGACTGCTTCAGCTGAGCATTGTCGGCAGCCAACGCCGAACACTGGGCCTTCGTCTTGGTGTAAAGGTCCCAGAGTGACGCCCTCCTTTCTGACTCTCGCGCCACCCGAACACGGAGCAACCCGGCATACCCCATCAGCTGCAAAAAAAGCAAACAAAGGGAAAATGATGCTAAGTAAAAAGCAAAGGCGAAATTGGCACTGAGGAAACAGTGAAGCGTACCTGGGCGGCATGTTCAGTGAGTTTGGCGGCCAAAGAGTTGTCGCCTGGGTAAGCCGCCGTAAGGGCCTTGTAAGAGGCCTCAGTAAGCACCCCTTTGCACACCTGCCTGGCCATCTCGGGACAGTCCTCGGAGTACATATTCATGTCCTCCGTGAACGTCCAGAAGGGCTCCTTCGGAACTTTCCCTGCTGGGACTTTGGCATCCCGAAGGGCCCTCTTGCGGGCGTGTTCGCCAACCCAGTCAGGAGCGGCCACCTCCGCTGCACAACAAGGCAGAAAAATTGGTTAAGGCCAGAAAACCCTTAAGGATTTACAAAAGAAAAAAAAAGGTTCTTCGACAAAGTACAAACCTGCTGGCACCTCGGTAACGTCGTCGTCAAGAATCGACGTCGCCTCAGTAGAGATCCCCTTGCCTTTTATTTGGCGCCGTTCCTCGGCAGAAGGGGTCTCCTCCCCATCGCCCTCCAGAAGAGCATGCAAAGGCGTGGGGCTTTGAGGAAGGACGTCGGAAGAAGGGGCGTCGACAGAAGGAAGCTCGGGCAAAGGGGCAGCAGGGTCTTCGGGCTCCTCGCCTACCTCCTCCGGAATTTGCGGAAGAGAGGAAGGAGCAGCTTTCTTTGCCCATTTGGAAGGAGGGCCGGCCGAAGTCTGCTTCCGCCTCCGAGAGGCGGCCTTCTTTGTCTGTTCGCCCCTCTCAGCCTGCCCGGTAAAAAGAGCCTTGTTGAAGGCAGCCGCGTCGTCGCCCATCTCTGAAAAAAGAAAATGAAGATCAGTGTAAGTCCAAGATGAAGTTATGAAGGGAAAAATGAGAAGGTAACTTACTCTCATAAAAAGACTCATAAGTCTCATTCCCCCGAAGGAGTTTCACGAGCCAGGAGTCCTTCCCCGAAGAAGCCGGTTTCGGCATGTTGAGGTCTGTCTCATGCTCCTTTACCACCTTGAGTTCCCGAAGGACCTCTTCGGTCATGAGCCTCCAGTTGATCGGAAAGGGGTAAAGGGCACGAGGAGAGACCTCGGCAGCCCAGTCAGAGACAGCCCGGATGCGCCTGTCGAAGTCCTCAAAGATAGGTGCTACGTCGGCGTCTAGCAGTATCTTCGGGTCAACAACATCCATCTTGAGCCTCCCCTGAGCCCACTTGGTCGGGACGTGCGACCAAGTCTCCGACTTCTTCAGGAAAAAGAATTTTTGTTGCCACCCTCGCCAGCTGTCTTTGGTGGCGAAGGTGAACGTATACTTTTTGCTCCCGGATCCCCGAGGTAGCATAAAGTAGAAGCCACCCTTCGGGACCACGAAGAGCTTGTAGTACTGAAGAAAAACTACAAAGTGAGGTTTTATTTTGAAAACGCCGCACATACAGAGGAAGGCGTTGAAATAGCAGTACGAGTTCAGTGGGAGTTGGTTAATGGCAATGCCATGGAAGTTGCAGAACGCGCTAACCATCTCCGGGGGGGGATACCGAAGTCCGACCTTCAGTTGGGCTCGGAAAACGGTGATTTCATCACTTCGGTTGGAGAAAGGAAATTGGTCAGGACGGGGCAACCTCGTCACAGAGTAAGAGGGTAAGAAAAACTTTTTCTTCCACTTCGCTAGTTTTGCCGGAGTAGTGCAGCAAGGGTGAGAAAGAAGAGGTTGCCAACTCTCGGGAACAGGCATGATGAAAATGAGTTCGGGAAAAACAACGAAAATGAGTTCGGGAAAAACAACGAAAACGAGTTCGGGAAAAACAAAGAAGAAGCTTTGAAAAAAGCAAAAGGACTAAAACCCACCAAAGGTCTTGCCGAAATCTGGATTTCTGGAAGCCGTCGTGAAAAGTGGGCGGAAAAACGCCTGAAAAAGGAGAACCGCCGCGGAAAATCGGGAGAGAATTAGAAGGCAGAAGAAAGCAAAAGCAGAAGCAAAAAGAGGGTTATGACAGGGCTGGTATATATAGGCCGAGAAGGCCAGGTGAACCGTCGTCATTAGTACCCCTCGGAAGGCGAAGCGTCGCCATAACTGCTAAATGCGCCTGAAAAGTCGCGCCTGCCGTACTCAGTGCATTCCCACCCAATAATAGTGTGCCATGTGTCGGTCATCGCGCAGCAAACGTGCCACGTGTCGTCCATCACGTCGAGCACGCCCTCTGACACCATTTGGTCTAGAGGCGCCGCCCTAGACTGACTCTGCTGGACACAGGATGCAACGCATGAGCAGACCTATAAAGGCAAAAAAGTAGGTTACCTCGAAGACACCAAAAGACAGTCTGTGACTTCGGGCAAAAGGTCTATCTTCGGTACAAGGTTATCCTATTTTCCCTCGCCACGAGGACACCAAGAGACAGCCTGTGACTTCGGGCAGAAGGTGTATCTTCGGCACAGGGACAGCCTATCTTCTCGCACCTCGAGGACGCAAAAAGGGCTGCCCATCGCTTCAGGCAGAAGAAGGCGTCTTCGGCGCAGATATCACAACCACAGGACCCGAAAACCGATGAACCGAAGTTTCTCATTTTCAACTTTTCGGAGGGGGGCCTGTGATAGCGAAAGGCTATTGCCTCCTCGGTAGTAACTCCCTGCCAGAATATTGGCCGAGGAGTCTGACGTCACCCAAGAGAGGATCTTTTTACTGACCTCGGAAGGTGCGAAGTCAAACACTATGAGCTCGAGACTTCGGTTAGCTCGTCAGGAATTCCGAGGATAACACCGTCTCCATCGAGGGGCCAAACTGACCGTCTTCGGGTAAGAAAGCCATCTCTCTGAAGCAAGGAAGAATCTCCCCGAAGGCAGAAGCCCCGAAGAGGATCTTCCCCGAACAAGAAACACCTGAACAAGGGAATCACCGGACTATGGGTATAAATCCCGAAGAAGGTGTTCATCAAAGGAACACCCAGAACTATGGGATAGATCCCGAAGGAGGTGCTCGCACCAAAAGACGGATGGAATCCGAAGAGGGTGCACGCACCAAAGGGCGACCTCGCCCAGGGGACCTCGGGAGTACGATATAAGCATTTAAGGAGCCTCTGACATGTCGCCCACAAGCCCTACACGTCACATCAGAACGGCAAACTGACACGCCGCACCCGCCCCAGTCTTGACACAACCTGTCCGGGTCCAGGGCTAAAGGAGGCTGCAAACGGCTGCCTGTCCCCTAGGTCCAAAAGTACAGATCAAATCCGACCGAACACGTGTCATGATCTGAACGGACCAGCTACTCCTATAAATACTAGGAAATGGGACTGGGCAATGGATGGGCATTTTCCTCCCTCTGAGAAAACACAAAACAGGCAAGACACTTGATCCCTTAGTGTTCTTCTTCCACTTTCACTCAGAAAACTGACTTGGGCGTCGGAGGGTCCTCCCCGGAAAAGCAAACCGGGGACCTCCTAACCTCTTCTTTGAGCTTTCCAGGCACACTCAGCTGGGAAACCAGAGCTCCAGGCGCTCGCCTCCTCAGGAAGTCTCCCCACCTGTCAATATGACAACAAACGAAGATGCCTCGGGGCATCACCATGGTGGGATAACCCCACAATTCCACCCTTAGACTTAAGTCAAAAGCTTGAATACCTTAAGGTTTACACTAGGACATTTAGGTCCTTATTGCCTTTAGTGTTTCCTTTGTCCAAACTTGTCTTCCACGAGCAATTTGGTCCTCCAATAGCACTTTCATACCATTCATATCCTTCCCTTAACTCTCCAAGTCTCTTTCTTGAGAGTTTTACAATTGAGTACCCGAATTTCCAAAACCTTACAAAAAAGTCCATAGGTTGCTTGACAAACAAGCAATCCTTAAGGCTTTTCTTGGGGACCAAGTTACCAACTTGGAACGGTTTTAATGAGGTGTTGATCATGACTTTTACCCCCCACACTTCAATTACTATGTTGAGAATTACACAATATAATGGTTTTTAGCCATTATGACATACTTGTCATTCTCGCATTTTGTGAGGTGGTAACATTTTTGTTAAAGTGTTACAATTTAGTACCCGAATTTTCAAAATTTTATAAAAAAGTTCATAAGTTGCTTGACAAAAAGGCAATCCTTAACACATTTCTTGGGGGCCAAGTTACCAACATAGAACACTTTTAAGGAGGTGTTCATTATACCTTTTACCCCTTATACTTCAATCACTATGAAGAGAATTACACAATATAATGGTTTTTGACCATTATGCCATACTTTGCATTTCTCCCATTTTTGTGAGGTGGTAACACAATTCATACCTAAGACAATATCATATTGTGGAATATTCAACGCTAGTAGGTTCGTCATAATCTTAGTTTTTCCTACTTTTAGCTCACAGTTTTTAGTTAGTTCATTAGTGAAAAGACATTACTACCTTCTGTTCTTATTAATGATATGTTAGGCATGAATTCAATAGGCAATTTCATGTATTCAGCTGACTTCTTGGCAATAATGCACACAGAGGCACTAGTATAAAACAATGCACTAAGGGACATACCATTTAAATAAATGTTACCTTTAAGTGCCCTTGTTGGGATGCCTCGCCTTTGTCAATAAGGAATACTCTTCTAGCTCTCTATACTTGCGGCATTCATACTGTTGGAGCACCTCTTCCTTGACATCTCTAGCAACTGGCATATTAGGCCTAATCTGGCCTTGCTCATCTTGCCTTTTTCTTTGGACCAAAGAGTAGTCTTTGATCTAGTGATCGAAAGAACCGCTTATGAGACATGCTTATGTCTCAAAAGAACATGGCTTCTTGCTATGGAATTTCTTGCATTGAGGACACCTTGCACCAACAAACTTACTCTTGGGAGTGCCATCCATACTAGGTTTTCTAGCCTTGGTGGTGTCCTTCCCATTCATTGGCTTCTGCTATCTTCCAGCCTAGCTGGTTTCTCATGGTCCACTGGGAAACCATTTACTTTCATACTCTTCTTGTTCCACCAGTAAGGCCTTTCGAACAGCATCATAACATATAATAGCATTGAAAGGCCTAAGAGCTCTCCTGATATCTTGTCTCAGACCTCTGACAAACCTCTCTACTTTATGTTCTTCCAACCCGTGGTATTGCGGTGCATACCTCACAAGTTGGTTGCACTTGTGTTCATATTCCAAAACACTGAGATTGTCCTATTTCAGTGCATCAAACTTAGCTTATCTTAGGTCTTTGATGGCATCACTTACATACTGGTCTTGGAACATCCTTGTAAATTCAGACAATGTCATCTCTAGCTCATAATCTACTCTTCTAGCTCTCTGGGCAGGATACCTATCTCCAACACTTCTCCAGCACATTTATGCACCACCTACAATATTGTAGGTAGCCAAAGATACTTTCTTTGTAGAGCTCAAATACATCCTCCCAAACATCATCTCAACGAATCTTAGCCACTCCTCAACTTTCTCTAGTCCAATTCTACCATCAAATTGTGGAGGTCCTAGGCCTTGAAACCTCTCCAACAATTTGACATCATCAGAAGCTTCAAGATCTTCAGCTCTATGCCTTTTGCACTTACATGATTGTTGGGTTTCGGGATCCAAACAGTACAGCGGAATTTAACCGAAACCCTTCAGGATCCAAGTGAAACGGGGTAAACTGGGTGTTCGAAAATTTTCATACCTAATTTTCGGTTGAGATCTCTCACTCAACTGTAGAGTCGAATCACAAAACCTGAACAGTTGACGTGTTCAGGCTCTCTATGGTATCCACATGAGCCTCTCGGGATCACCACGCTTCCGCCACATCCCGGCAGATGCATTTCTCTTGCGCTCGCAGTGCTAGCTTGCGTCTTCCAAGGAATTGCAAGAAAAGAGTGCGGTTATCCTTTTGGGAGGCTAGGCCAAGGAGACCCTGCGAATTTCTCACTAGAAGTTGTATTTATAGTAAGACTCAACTTCCAGGCCTAATGGGTTTCAAAGCCCTAATCCAATTAGGCTTTAATTTCGGGCTTAATAATGGCTTAACTAATAGGCCTATTGTTAATACGAAATTATTGTGAAACCAAAACCCAAATTATTAGCCCATGCACTCTAATGATCCAAATAGCTCTATGTGTGCGACCTAATAGGCTCTTATCACGTTGGCAATGATCATAAATCACATTTATGATCATAAGCAATGAGCGGTGTCTACCAACACATCATTGCTACCCAAGTGACAAGATTTTCGGGAATTTGACTAAACCTTTATGATCATCACCGATATATGCCATTGTCCCTTTGTCCAAGATATCAAGACTAAGCACGAGACATGGAATGTGTCACTCTCGTATAGCGCAATCTTTGGTTTCTTGATTACCGAGTAGACTAACTTAAGCTGATGATATTGATATCGTATATCAACTCATCTGAGCATGGCCATGCATTTTCTAAGTCTCACTCTATCAAGGGGCCCAAAGATATTACTCCCATGACATAGGAGGGACAAATCCCATCTTGATCATACAAATCCCTCCACATGATATGTGACATACCCAATGACCTCCTTCAAGTTCACTCAGTTACAAGCAACAAAGGAAAGTATCAAAGTATGTGACTCACTTGTAGGGAACCTTGATGATCTTAGGTCGAAGGACTACATATACCATGATCACTATGAGAATCACTTATGACACTCATATAATGATCCATGAAGTGTTCTCATGGTGGGTCGGTCCAGTAGACAAGTTCTCCAACTTGTACCCATATGTAGACTACATATCTCATATTAGTCTCCACATATGCTAGTCGTTATGTATTATTGCAACCCGCTCCACAATAATACTAGACTAGGGACATTTAAGAATATCATTATTCTAGGGTTACAATTATGTTTATTACATTACGCAGAAACAGAACAACAAACATAATTGCTGGATTAATGCCTTAATAAAATATCATGACTCAATGTGCAAAAATACAACCATCTCATGATTGACTTTTGGGCACAACACTAACAATGATCCCTAAAACTCATGATGCTCTCTAGGTCTCCTGCTTTCTCTCTTTTCACTACGGTTCCCAGCTTCTAAGTGATCGGCCCTTGACACTTGGCCAACCTCAGATATGATTGTTCTACCTCTAGGATATCTTCTATCCTCTTCTTCTTCCAATTCTTCATCCTCATTTGCTTCAGAAGGAACATTCAATGGGTTGTTTCTAGCAACTTCCTAGTTTTACTCCTACGGTAATACCTATGCTACCTGGACTCCTTGTTGTTGAGCTTGCAGTAGCCATATTATGTTTTCACTTATCGTGGCTAGATTTCTTTGTAGTTCGACCCACACTGTGGTATGTTCATTTCAAGTGCTAGGTTTTCTACTCCCTGAACCCTTGGCTACTCCTGTACACTCCTTCCATTTCTGTCGGCTTGTATTTGCTCAATAGGAGTTCTTAAGGGTCTCTGATCCCCTCTACTTATGGCTACCATTTTCCTATTTCATGATTAATAGAGGAGCACAATATATAGTATACATTAGGTGCTTGGCACTAGCAACTAACCCAACTAAGTTCTATGTATGTAACTATGTGCCTCCATGATGGAATTACATGCAACTCTAATTTGAACCATGCTCTGATACCAACTTCTTGTTACCACTCTGAATATTTAAATACAGTGATCAATTTCAATGAGCCCAAGCCCCAGGTAATCCACGTCTTGTAGGCCAAGCAAAACATGCACTCTATGTTTACCCAAGTGGCCCTCTTGATCATTATGCAAAGATGTGTGTATTGGTCTAACCATCACACACATATTCACATACAATTTCATCTAGAAATAATGATGATAGTGAAATTCTTTATTGTTGGCTAATATGGAATTTGAGCAAAATCCCCAAGTGCATGTACAATCATATGCACACACAATGCTATTGGTGCCCATTTTATATGTCCAAACTTTCACACCATATCCAACTCAAATTCTACTCATATTCTCCAATGCCCTAAAGGTTTTAAACCCTTTAATACACTTAAACCTTCATAGGGAAATAGGTTTTAGACATTAAATCCATCTAAGTTTACAATTATAGAATTTACACTTAACCAGGTGGAAATGGCCATACGACAGTGCTCAACAAAATCATCAAATTTTCATGGGCCATAACTCTAGTGACAGGGAACCAAATCTAATGATTTAAAAGCCAAGTTATTAACATTGAGGTGTTCTAGGCTTTGTCAAAATTTCATGGCATCTGTAGTACAGGGTATCAAATTTTAGCCAATACTGACCAATATGCCCATACAAAATATCATAATATTTATAGACTTCATTTCCAAGTGCAAAACCCACTTGGTGGTGTCCATACATCACTTATACACCTGGGAAAGGTATTCCCCTAAATTTAGAACCCTTTTAACCATCATTCATAAAAATGTAATGAAAACAGCCCATAAAACACCAAATGGACAGCATTGTGTACACACTTCAAACTATACTCCATTGATCCATATATCCTTCTCACACTACACATACAACATACCGAACTCATTTACATGCATTTATACACCACATACATTACAATAACCTATTTAATATGTACACTAAGCTCTTTGCAGAACTTCAAGAGCACTAATGTTACCCACTCCGGGGTAGTCCAGTTATGGTGCCAAAACTGCGGATTTAAACTCTTAGGATTAGTGTGTCCTGTAGGTCATCAGAACAACACCCCTAGTGTGCATACCCAAGTGACCCTCTTGAGCACTATGCAAATACATGCATATTGGTCTAACCATAACACACATATTTACATTTATTCACACTATGGCATCTAAGAAGGAAAACACAAGCACAAGTCATAGTTTTGGCTTCCACACATTAGGCAATCTTGTTAAGTTCTAGTGACCTGCCATTGCACCTGTATTGCCACTAATAAACTGTATCATTCTAGCCATCTAACCCCCTATTTTATTTGCTCCATTATCAAGTAGAGACTTACAGGAAACCAAGGAATTTTTTTTTAGATCAATAGCCCACCTATGGACCAAGTTATGGATTTTTTAAGTTGATTACAAAATTCTGACCAAATGAACAGTAACTTAGCCAACTTTGCAGCATCATATCTTTGGGTACAAGGATCTAAATTTAGAAATTCCAAATTCCAGTTCGACTTCTAGATTTTATTTAGGTTTGGTCAAAATATCATACAAATATTCATTCTACACAGGGAGATATTGAACTTTAAGTGCAGAGTCAAAATTCTGGTCAATTTATGACCATTTTGCCCATACAAAATTTCATAAGTGTGCAAACACTTCATTAACAAGGGGAAAGCCCTCCAAGGCTACCCTATATATGTCCATTACACATAGGAAATATATTCCCTTGAATTTAACAACTTTATGTGGCCAAAACAGAATTTACAAGTAAGCAGCCCATCATTCACACTTAGGCAGCTTTGCACCACATCACTTACATAGTGAAAACATTACTCAAATGTTCACATACTTGTCTCATTTTGCGAAAACTACATCTACATGCATACATGAACTACAAAATGGTCTTAACTCATCTAAATATGCATCCTAAGTTACAGGAGTGCCTGAAATGCAATGGACTCCAAAAACAGGATGCTAGGCAGCTGCTGCACAACACAATAAGTACCACCATTAAAAATACCAAATGTACTCCTAAAACCACCAAACTTTCCAGATCATAACTAGACACATGGAAGTTCATGTACCTGATATTCACAGAGAAATTCAAATGAAAACTATTAATCTGAATATTCTCTTTCAGGCGCTCCTGAAAAGGACAGAAAGGGGGTAAGTTTCTTGAATGAAACTTAGGGAGGGCTTATCAATAAAATATTCAAACTTCACCTGTATACCTGAAATCCAAAGACACTAAAAAACAAAAATATAGTACAAAAACACAAATATACACCTCCAAATGCACAAACAAACATAGCATCAAACATATGAAATGCTGGCAGCAATAAAACATTAAGGTTAGTCCATAATCATTCAATTAAAAAAACAATATATCACCTTAGAAACACTATGGAAGCCCTTCTCAAGATTTTTCTTGCACTTAGGAGTCTTTTAGGTATTAGTTAGTACTAACTTGGGCTCTAGAAACCCTTCTTTCTGGTGGCCATCTTTAGCATGGTAACACTAAGGCCGAAACCTTGCCATGCTTCTTTTCCCTTAACCCATACGTGGTTCCTTGAGATTTTTGCTCTCTTTCAAGCATGGTTTTAGCTTCATGGATGTTTGGAAATACAGTAAACAATCCAACAAACTTTAGAAAACCCTTGATTGCATTGCAATAATAGAGCACCGAAGTTGTAAGGCCAAAACCCTTGGTGCGATTTCCCCCTTAACCTAAACTTGGTTCATCAAGCTTTTGGCTCTCTTCCAAGCTTAGGGTCTTAGCTTCATGGATGTTTGTGTTAGTGTTGTGCCCAAAAGCCAATCATGAGATGATTGCATTTTTTGTACATTGAGTCATGATATTTTATTAAGGCATTAATCCAGCAATTATGTTTGTTGTTCTTTTTCTGCGTAACGCAATAAAGATAATTGTAACCCTAGAACAATGATATTCTTAAACATCCCTAGTCTAGTGTTATTGTGCAACGGGTTGCAACAATACATAACGACTAGCACATGTGGACACTAATATGAGATATGTAGTTAAATATGGGTACAAGTTGGAGAACTTGTGTATTGGACCGACCAACCATGAGAACACTACATGGATCGTTATATGAGTGTCATAAGTGATTCTCATAGTGATCATGGTATATGTACCTAAGATCATCAAGGTTCCCTACATGTGAGTCACATACTTTGATACTTTCCTTCGTTGCACGTAACTGAGTGAACTTGAAGGAGGTCATTGGGTATGTCACATATCATGCAGAGGGATTTGTATGATCAAGACGGGATTTGTCCCTCCTATGTAACGGGAGTGATATCTTCGGGCCCCTTGATAGAGTAAGACTTAGAAAAATGCATGGCCATGCTCGGATGAATTGATATATGATATCGATGTCATCAGTTTAAGTTGGTCTACTTGGTAATCAAGAAACCAAAAATTGGGCTATACGAGAGTGATACATTCCATGTCTTGTGCTTAGTCTTGATATCTTGGAAAAAGGGAAAATGGCATATATCGATGATGATCATAAAGGTTTAGTCGAATCATCGACAATCTTGTCACTTGGGTAGCAATGATGTGTTGCTAGACACTGCTCATTGCTTATGATCATAAATGTGATTTATGATCATTGCCAATGTGGTAAGAGCCTATTGGGTCACACACATAGAGCTATTTGGATCATTAAAGTGCATGGGCTAATAATTTGGGTTTTGGTTTCATAATAATGTTGTATTAATAATGGGCCCAATAGTTGAGCCATTATTAAGCCCGAAATTAAATCCTAATTGGATTAGGGCTTTGAAACCCATTAGGCCAGGAAGTTGAGTCTCACTATAAATACAACTTTTAGTGAGAAATTCGAAGGTCTCCTTGCCCTAGCCTCCCAAAAGGACAGCTGCACTCTTCTCTTGCAATTCCTTGGAGGACACAAGCTAGCACTACGAGCGCAAGAGAAACACATCTGTCGGGACACGGTGGAAGCGTGGTGATCCCGAGAGGCTCGTGTGGATACCATAGAGAGCTTGAACATGTCAACTGTTTAGGTTTTGTGATTCGACTTTACAGTTGAGTGAGAGATCTCAATCGAAAAGTAGGTATGAAAATTTTCGAACACTCGATTTACCCCGTTTCACTTGGATCTTGAAGGGTTTTGGTTAAATTCTACTGCGTTGTTTGGCTCCCGAAACCCAATCATTTGGGCATCAGTATTGAACAATAAAGAGCCATGAAACCTAGATAAAACTCTTTCCTTTTCCCAGAAATCCAATAAACCTTTTGTAAACCCGAAAATTAGGGGTTTTTCTTGTTCTTGGTGCATCCAGTTGCTTTCCTCTGTGATTTCTTGAGAGCTTGAGCTATGGTGGTTATAGAAGCTTATGGTGGAGATAAGAAATAGATTGTGCATAGTGGGGGATGAAAATGTCCAAGAAATGGCAAGAAATCAAGATATTTTACTTGCCTTGATTAGTTTAACCTTAATATTCACTTAGGTCACTATAAGTATGTCTTAAGCAAAGACTTTTTGGCTAATCTTTAGCCCACCTTTTTGACTTCTTTAGCCCACCTTTTTTACCTTAGAACTCAGAAATAAAAGGTTGGGAAAATGCTAGAAATGCTCACCTTTGACTCTTGTCAAAAATCATCCCATCCTTAAGTTATTTTTGTGAACAATTGTACACTTAGTTGTCCTAGCTTCTTAAATAATAGCTTTTGTTTCCTTTATGCAATTCAGCCTCCAAAATTTGTTTCCATACCATTCATATCCTTCCCATAACTCTCCAAAGCTATTTTGTGAAAGTTTTGCAATTGAGTACCCAACTTTCCAAAACCTTACAAAAAAGTCCATAGGTTGCTTGACAAACAAGCAATCCTTAAGGCTTTTCTTGGGGGCCAAGTTACCAACTTGGAACACTTTTAAGGAGGTGTTGATCATGCCTTTTACCCCCCACACTTCAATCACTATGGTGAGAATTACACAATATAACGGTTTTTAGCCATTATGACACTTGTAACTCTCCCATTTTTGTGTGGTGGTAACAACTAAACACTTCAAAAACTTGAAGGGACCAGCTCCTGTGTAAGGCAGAAAATACCATTATGAAAAATAGCTAATGTGCTCCAAAAATCATGAGAATTTCTAGTTTAAAACAACAATATGGAAGTTAATATACCTAAATTTTCATAGAGAAATTCAAATGACAGGTATTATTTTGAATGCTGCCTTTTAGGTGCTCCTGAAATGGACAGAAAGGGGGTTAAGTTTCTTGAATGAAACTTAGTAAGGCCTTATCAATAAAATATTCAAAATCAAATCATATACCTGAAATCAAAAGACAATAAAACACAAAATACATCACAAATACACAAACACATCCATCCCAATGCACAAACAACACCGCACCAAACAAATGTACTGCTAGCAGCAATAAACACATTAGGGTTAGTTCATAAACAATCAAATAAACATTATGTAATCACTATGTCAACCCTCCTCAAGTTAATGCTTGGACTTAGAAGGTTAATTAGTCTTAGTTAGTACTAACTTGGGCTCTAAAAACCCCTCAAAACACTGCCATCTTAGTGCATGAAAAATAGTAAGGCGAGAACTTTGTTCAAGCACTCCCCCTTAACCCATACATGGTTGGTTGAGCTTTTTACTTTCTTCCAAGCATGGTCTTAGCTTCATGGATGGTTGATCATCATCTTAGGACAGTAAACAACCATGAAACTTGAAGATAAAACCCTTTACCTAAGCTGTGAACACTGAAATCTTCAAGAGATACACAATAAAACTGAAAATTAGGGTTTTCCTCTTTCTTGTTGCATCTTATTGCCTTCCTTTGTGATTTCTTGGGAGCTTGAGCTGTGGTGGCTATGGAAGCTTATGGAATAGCTTAGGAAGGAACTCTAGTTGGTAAGGTCTAAAAATGACCAAGGGAAGGTAAAGAAATCAAGATATTTACTTGACTTGCTTAGTTTAACCATAACCTTCGCTTAGGTCACTATAAGTATGTCTTAAGGAAAGAATTTTTTGCCAATCTTTAGCCCACCTTTTTTATGTTAGAACCTAGAAATAAAAGGCTAGGATAATGATAGAAATGGCCATCATTGACTCTTGTTAACAATCATCTAATCCTTAAGTTATTTTTGTGAACAATTGTAAACGTAGTTGTCCTAGGTTCTTGAATAATAGCCTTTGTCTCCTTTATGCAATTTAGCATCCAAAAATTTCTTCCATACCATTCAAATCCTTCCAAAATCTCTCTTTTTGAGTTGTACAATTAGGTGCCCAAGTCTTGAAATCTTGCAGTAAGACCCATAGATTACTTGTAAAACAAGTAATCCTTTAGGGCTTCCTTTAGTACCAAATAACCATTGTAATCTTTTAAGGAATTCTATATTATTCACTTTACTCCTCACATTTCATTCACTATGGTGAAAATTATGCTATATAATGGTTTATAACCATTATGCCTTTATACTGTAATTTTCCCATTTGTTGAGGTGGTAACACTTAGGGGTTAGCTTAAGAGCTAAATGATCCTTTGTTGCTGTAGGGGCTATGTTACCTTTAGGTGTATGTTGATTTTTATGATAGCTAGCTATGTAATGGCAAGTACTAGGGTTCTTACATGGTAGGCTTTTGTGTATTATGTGTTATGTGTTCAAAGTGGCTTTTGGGTACTACTAAGTACTATGGCATGTAACTAAGTATCTTCGGATGTGGTATGTTTGAATGTTCTTGGAGGTATTCAAAGGAACAATGTACTAGTTGATGTGTGGTGTAAGGTATGCCTTAGGTAGGCTTACCTAAACTTATGCATATACTTGATGTTCTGTATGTGTGATATGAAGATTATGCTATATCTATGTGGTTTCGGTGGTGTGAACATGTGTGGTATGGCTTGTGTAAATTTAGCCGACTATGTTTGGTTAACCTCCCTTACATATGAAAATGGTTTTCAAAACTTGAGAATGGGCATCTTGGTTGTTGTGAATTATGTATGCACACTTGATATTCACAAGAGCACAACACTTGAAAAGTTGCATTGGAAGCTTGCCTTGCGGTGCGAGTTTGACATAGGGTTAGGTTGGTGAATTCTTGGGGCACACCTTCTAGTGCCCTATCCATGCTTGTATGTGTCTATGACCTAGTGCCCTATGAGATAGTGCCCTAATGTGCTCAGTTTTTAGGTAGGTAGGCATACCTAGTTTGCAATAGATGCAATAGGGCACAATAAAGCCAATTCTTGGATCCAAGCATCTATATGTTTGGTAGGCACCCTGGGAGGGCACCAGGTTACTACAGTAAGTCTCCTAGGCATAGTTTAGGTGCATTTTGGGTAGGGCATACGTGGGGCATGACAGCTTTGTTTGTATTAGAGCAAGTTTTGCATTTTTGAGTCTGTATAGACTTGTTCCCACATAAGCTTGAGTAGAATTGTACATATGAGCATTTGTATATTAAATACCCTTATGTGTAGGATGAGAACCTGAGGTAAAGACAAAGAAGCTCTTAAGCAATATGAGAATAGGGCTACCCATCCTGGGGATGGAGATGAGCATGTGAGGCAACAGGGGTGGTAGAGCCTGATAAGGCTGAGGAGCCTAATGCCAGGTTTCACATACTTGGGTCTAGTAGAGGAAGAGAAGAAAAGATGGAATAAACTATAGAAGCAATGCAAGCCACCATTGCTTAATTGGTGGTAGGCATGCAAGCGTTGGCTAGAGGCCAACCCCAAACACATGAGAATGCTAAGGAGTTCAAAGAAGTAGAAGAAGGCAGAATGGGAATGAGTCCTAGCATATGGCCAGTGTTTATAGATCAGTTAAGCAAGAATGGCCATGATGATGATGATGATGGTGAAGAATAGAGGAGACACCCAAGAGCAAGAAGAGTAAGATCAGAGGTGAGACTAGAAATGAGAGTAACGATAGAGGAGAGTCCAAAGGTGGAGGAACTGGACATAGACACTACTCCAAGGAGGACTGAGCCTTCTACAAACGTTATTACAAGAAAAGGGCCGCAAGAGGTTGAACGCAAGACGTTGAAGTAAGATTATGGAAACTCAATAAAGGTGGTCGTAGGGAGGGCCAGTTGGAAGGATTCCTGGCATTGAAACCTCCCATATTCAGAGGTGGTTGTGACCCTAAAGAAGCTAAATTTTGGGTTTATCAAGTAGAGAAAATCTTTGAAAGGATGGAAGTGCCCTCCACACAAGAGGTGCTCCTAGCCACCTTTAGAGTTGAGGGGAAAACTGGGCACTAATGGAAAGCTATGTAGAGGACCTACAAAAGCAAGAATTAGAGGAGGCCACCTATAAGAAGAAGATCAATGAGATGGCCTAAATTCCTCAAAGTCTTTCAACAACAATATGTGAGTGAGGCCATAAAAGATCAAAAATAAGTGGAATTTGATTAGTTGGAGTAGAGGAATCTTAGTGTAATGGAGGATGAGTAGAAATTCAACAGCTTGATATGATATGCTCCATAATATAATCGGCAAGAGCACCTAAAAATGAAAACGTTTTTAAGAGGTTTAAAACCTAAGCTGAGGCAAATCCTCAAAGCCGTGAGAGCTAATGAGTACTACCAAGTGGTGCAAAATGCTCTGGATTTTGAGCAAGAATTCAAGGGGAAAATAAAGAGTGATCCAGGAAGTGGGAGTGGAACCCCTAAGGGGAAACAGAAGTAGGCAAGAGCAGAGGCCGAGCCTGTAGATTGGAGAAGGACCGCAAAGAGAGAAAGAAGACCTTCGTAGTATGGCCCCCAATCCACTCCTTGTGGTAAGTTTGATGGCAACAAGTGATGCTTCATACTTTCTAATGGTTGCCTCAAATGTGGAGCTCAAGAACATTGGGTAAAGGACTGCCCAGAAAAGAGGAATGACAGGAAGACAATAGGGGCGTACAACCCAAAGTGGGTTAATGGAGAACCATATTTAAGAAGGCCTAACATGCATTACCTGAGAAAAGAACAACTGCCTAAGTAGCCACAGGACGAAAGGAGGCAGAATCCTCCTCTTGGCAGGGTGTTTCAGTTGGAAACATCTAAGAGAGTGCAGGAACCAATAGAGGCGGAGACCATAGAGATGGAGGAGGGCTATAGGAAACCAAGTAGGAGAGCCCTAAAAGGTATGATTTACCTTAACAGCTAGTTAGTTTCTACTTTGTTTGATACTAAAGCATCATTGTCCTTTGTTTCTTCTAAGTTGGTAATAGCCATAAAATTGGAAGTAAGAAACATGAAAAATATGTCTTTAGTTAAAACAGCTGGCAATGAATGTCACATGCCTTTACCTATAATCTTATCTAAGTCATATAGGACCGCAGGAACCTTACATTAATTTAGTTTTATGCTTGTGCAAGTTGCTCCTTAGTGGGTCTGCTAATTAATTAAATCCTTAAAGCATTACTATTTTATACCATGCCTTACTATGGCTGTAGGTCAATAACTGTAAAAATAATATATACTTGGTATAGCTAGCCAGCATTTCAAA
Source organism: Aquilaria sinensis (assembly GCA_005392925.1). NCBI lineage: Eukaryota > Viridiplantae > Streptophyta > Magnoliopsida > Malvales > Thymelaeaceae > Aquilaria > Aquilaria sinensis. The sequence continues at coordinate 27,079 of SMDT01000537.1, forward strand.
ATATGCATTCATATAAAACATACTGTTATGCACTGTGTATCCATAAAAGCTACTATAGAACATAACCAATAGTTCTATAGCATTTACCAGAGGCATAAATTTTACACACATATATATATCATACACAAAAGCGTTATACATATGCTAAACATTGAGAATCTTGGGATCCAATCCCACCTGATTTACACTGCCAAAAGGGATCACTACAGTGTTCAGGTATCCCCTGCTCCTTGTCTCTATATAACGAAGGCTAGTAAGTTAGTATTTCAAGTAATTAGGAACCTACAAGAAAGAAACATAACAACAATGTACAATAGCAATTAACTTATGCACACCTGGTCATGAAATACTGACAACCTTTCCTTCTATTGGTTGTTAGCCCCAGATGTACTAGTATTTGCACATAAAACATGTAAGGGCTGTGAGAACCAGAGGTTCCCAATAAGGGCTACAACCTGCAGGAAAAACAACTATATAAGATGGTGCATATTATCCATAAGGATGTCAATATATGCCTAGTGCACTTGAGCTCAAGTCATAGTGCCAGGAATTCATATTATTGGCCAATAATCATGGGCGTACCTAATTCCCCCAATTCCTTTTCCCATTTGTCTTGCGATTGACAAGTCCAACTTGTCCATACAAATTTTGCTTTGAAAGAATCTTAGTATTTGATAATATCCCCTATTTTATGTATAGAAGTGAACTATTTGCTTATTCAAATGCATGTGTTACTGCTAGCATTCCAAGGTTCTGTGAGTGGTTGAGAACACCTCCCCCTCTTAGGTTCACCTAAGCCTTGACCAATCATAGTGACCTTAGGTATCTTAGGTTCTCAAACCATCATGCTCTCCATAAATTAGACCATACGAAGGTCCATGTTGCTTATACATTGAAGTTTACAAATATGCACTTACACACTTCATATGCACTTCATAATTTGGTTTCCTACCAAACCCAAGCATATAAGCTTCTTAAATAACCATCAATACTCAATTTACATGCTTGTTAAATCCATCAATAATTCAGACACTTGATATACAAGTATTTTAGCCAAATTTATTTAACACATAAGCATACAAATCAAGTAACCCTTACCTTAGATAACTTAGTTTGCAAGCTTCAAGTAGTTAGCCTTTTTGTCTCGGTTTCAAGACAAACTTAGGACCTCTCTTAGTAGCTTATTCCCAGCGCCTATATTAATCACTTTAAGCATAATTTATCAATTTTAACGCTTGGAAAATAGCCCCTGAAACAACCACCAGCAGCCCAAAATTTTCTGTCTCTGGTTTGCGTATCTTATGGTTCTTTACACTTTTAATACCATAAATGTAGTCCAAATCTTGATATCTTATTTTTCATGTCTTGTATAATAGTGTATGAGCAGGATTATTACAACCAATAGCCACCAAAATTTCTGAAATAATACAATTTTTTCTTGGAATTACAATTTCAGCAGCTTCAAACCTTCACCTTAAAGCACAATATGGTTCCCATGGTTAATTCACTGCCCAGCACCTATTCTCCCAATTCCCAGCCTTCAAATCATAGTTCATAAGTAAAAGGGACAACCTTATTGAGCTGCCAAAACCCCTGGAACATGAAATTATGGCTGGCTATAAAAGAATTAAACCACACTTAGCACAACACTCCTAGTTTCAGCTACACCAAAATTCCAACCTTAGTTCTCTTGGGTTTCTAGCTCAGCATTTCAATTCACATATTACAGGTAGGAAACACATAAATCCAAAGATGATTAAAACTACACCATAGGAGCAAAATTAACTATGGTTAAGTTCATAAACACCTTCAAACATGTTGAGCACCTCTGATTTCTCTTAACAACCAAGCCTAACATTAATTTCTAGAATTTACAGAGCTAAATCGGAGTTCAAAATGGGCAGAAATAATAGAACAAAACTTACTTGGACAAAAAGCAAGAAATCCTAGCTTAGGATAGCACAAAACTTGATTTTCCCTCAAAATCTTGATTATTTGTGCTTGAATTTGGGTGGATTAAGCTTGGAGGGATCTTGGCTATGGTGGTTTGAAGATGAGATAGGTTTTGGCAGGCTGGAGCTTTTGGCTAAGTGAGGAAACAAGTTGGTTCAATTAATAAAGCTTATTAAATAAGCTAGCATGTGCAAGGCGCATCCATGGTCTAAGTGAGTGATTGTTAATGTTTGATCCTTAGATGATAAAATGTCAAAAATTGAGGACCAAGGTTAGTATTACACCACAGCTTGTTTATTCACAGATATAATTACACGTTAGTCTCCAGCTTTTTTATAAACATCTAATTTAAACTTATGGACAATCTAGTCAATCCAAAATTTCATGATAATAGAGCGAAAATTATGAAAAACCATGATACCTTAAATTTAATATTTTCTTATGCTCTATCTAACCATGCAATAAAAATGGGTCACTATATGAACTGACCAAAATACCCCTCTTGCCCCGTCTTGCTTAAATGATCAATTTTATTCATTTTTAACTGTTAGACCCTATATTACCGAGATTTAGCTTGCAAATAAATTATCTAAAGTGTAATTTGTTAAATTAACTAATTACCTAGCTGATTAGACTTGTAGCTCCGAGGGCTGTCACAATGAAATTATGTTTACAAATTACATTGTAGAGAATTGTGTGATTGGGCTTGGTAAACTTGAGTTCCAAGCAAACCTAGTAGTTCTAGAAGTGTATGACTATGACTTAATACTAGGGCTGAACTGGTTAAGTGAAAACAAAGTGGTGATGGATTGCTATGCAAGGCAACTCTTAATACCTGATTGTGTGCCACATAAGCCTGAAAGTACACTAAACTTGGTGAGTGGAATTGGTGGAACAAGTGCCCATTGTTGTTGACCAAAAGTTTATGGGACTCAATGATGATGGAGTAGTGAATAAGCTGGGTAGAATACCCATTATGCAAGAGCATCTAGAAGTTTTCCCTACAAATTGGCCTGGGTTTCCTCCTAATAGGGAAGTGGAGTTTGAAATTAAATTGGTGCCAGGTGCAACTACTGTGTCTACAGCTCTATATAGAATGGCAATACTTGAAATTGTAGAGCTAAAGAAGCAGCTATATGAATTGCTTGAAAAAGGGTTCATTAGACCTAGTGTGTCTCCGTGAGGAGCGCCTGTATTGTTTGTGAAGAAAAAGGATGGATCCCTTAGGCTTTATATTGATTACAAGAAGGTAAATGCCTTGACCATTAAGAACAAGTACCCTTTCCCAACGATTAAGGGCTTGTTTAACCAATTGAAATGAGTAAAAGTGTTCTCCAAAATTAATCTCAGGTCATGTTACTTTCGGTTGAGGGTTAAAGATAAAGTCATACCTAAAACTGCTTTCAGAACTAGGTATGGACACTTTGAGTACATTGTGATGCCATTTGGGCTCACAAATGCACCTACTTTCTTGATGGACCTTATGTAGAGGATGTTTAGAGTATACTTAGATGATTTTGTGGTAGTCTTCATTGATGACATATTAGTGTACTCAATAGCTTAGGAAACTCAAAAAGAGCATTTGAGGCATGTGCTTGGTTTGCTCCAAGGAGACAAGTTTTATGGAAAGTTGAGTAAGTGCAAATTTTGGACAAGGGAGATTGGGTTCTTAGGGCATGTGGTTAGGGACCAAGGATTGGCTATGGATCCTGAAATGGTCAAAGCCATCTTGGATTGCAAGCAACCCTAGAGTGTTAAGGAAGTTAGGAGTTTTCTGGCATTAGTTGGCTACTACAAAAGGTTTGTACCTAAGTTTTCTGTCCTAGCAGCTCTAATGACACAGTTAACCAGGAAAGATAAGAAATTTACTTGGGGAAGTGAATGTGAGAATACCTTCCAAGAGCTGAAGAGGAGGTTGACTATGGCTCCTATGTTAGTGTCACCAAACCTTGAAAAGGCATATGAGGTATACACTGATGCCTCCCAAGTGGGATTAGGTTGTGTCCTAATGTAAGACGTGCAGGCAATTGCTTATGGTTTAAGACAACTAAGACCATATGAGAAGAATTATCCAGTCCATGGGCTAGAACTAGCAGTTGTGGTCTTTGCACTGAAGCAATGCAGGCACTATTTACTCGGCAATAAGTTTCAAATCTATACAAAGGACGAGTGCCTCAAGTACCTTTTCACTCAAAAGGACTTGAACATGAGGCAGAAAAGATGCTTGGAATACCTTAAGGACTTTGACTGTGTGATTGAATACATAGCAGGCAAAGCCAATGTGGTTGTAGATCCCTTCAGCAGGAGTTATACTGGAGTGGTAAAAGGCAGTTGTTGAAATAGGAGTTTGAATAATTAAATATGCTCATCATTACCCTTGAATAGAAGAAACTTAACAAAGAAGCACAACTTAATGATAAAAAGATTGATTTGCTGTCTGGACAAAGGAAGGGGGTGCTATTCCAAGGCTTCTCGTACAAGGAAAGACTGTACTTCTAGAATAGGCTGCACGTGCTTGAAAAGAAAGGTCTCAGGTCTTAAATTCTAGAAGCACATTAAAGCAAGGTGGGTATGCATGTAGGAACAACTAAGATGTATCATGCTTTAAAAGCTTATTTTTGGTGGCCATATATAAAGCATGACATTGGAACTTATGTAGCTAAGTGTGAAGTGTGCCAACAAGTGAAAGTTGAGCACTAGAAACTAAAGGGGAAGCTTTAAAGGTTACCTATACCTAAAAGAAATGAGGATCCTTATCTATGGACTTTGTGGTAGGGATGCCACTAATAAGAAGAAAACATAACGCCATTTGGGTCATTGTAAATAGATTGACAAAGGCAGTCCACTTCCTACCTATAAACTGTTAGTGTTTTGCCCAAAAGCTAATCATGAGATGATTGTATTTTGAACATTGAGGCATGATATTTTACTGAGGCATTAATCCTGTAATTATGTTTATTATATTTTTTCAATGTAATGTAATAAATATAATTATAACCCGAGAATAATGATACTCTTAAATGTCCTTGCTTTAGTATTATTGTGGAGCTGGTTGCAATAATACGTAAAGACTAACATATGTGGAGATTAATATAAGATATGTAGTCTACATATGGTTACAAGTTAGAGAACTTGTGTACTGGACTGACCCACCATGAGAATGCTACATGGATCATTATATGAGTGTCATAAGTGATTCTCATAGTGATCATGTATATGTAGCCCTTTGACCTATGGTCCTCAAGGTTCCCTACATGTGAGTTACATACTGTGATACTTCCATTTGTTGCTCGTAATTGAGTGAACTTGAAGGAGGTCATTGGGTATGTCATATATCATGCGGAGGGTTTTGTATCATCAAGATGGGATTTCCCCTTCTATATAATGGGAGTGATATCTTATGGCCCCTTGATAGAGTGAGATTAAGAAAATTCATGGCCATGCTCGGATGAGTTGATATACTATATCAATGTCATCAGTTTAAGTTAGTTTACTCGAGAATTAAGAAACCATAGATCGGGCTATACAAGAGTGACACATTGCATGTCTCGTGCTTGGCCTTGGTATCTTGGGCAAATGGACAATGGCATACATTGATAACGATTATAAAGGTTTAGTCAAATCACTCACAATCTTGTCACTTGGTAGAAATGATGTGTTGCTAGACACTGCTTATTGCTTATGATCATAAATGTGATTTATGATCATTACCAATGTGGTAAGAGCCTATTTGGATTATTTGAGTGCATTGGCAAATTTATTCGGGTTATGGCTTCATGATAATTTCGTATTAATAATTGGCCCAAAAGTTTAGCCATTATTAAGCCTGAAATTAAACCTAATTGGATTAGGGATTTAAAACCCATTAGGCTTGGGTGTTAAGTCTCACCATAAATACATCATATAGTGAGGTTTTGAAGCTCTTGCCCTAGCCTCCCAAAAGGATGAAATCAGAGGAGTTCTGAAACCAGCCACAGTTTTTTCTTGCTATTCCTTGGAGGACACAAGCTAGCACTGTAAGCGTAAGAAAAATGCATCTACAGGGACATGGTGGAGGCGTGGTGATAGCAAGAGGCTCGTGTGGATACCGTAGGGAGTTTGAACATGTTGACTATTTAGGTTTTGTGATTTGACTCAAAAGTTGGGTGAAAAATCTCAACCAAATTAGGTATGAAAAATTTCGAACACCCAATTTACTCTATTTCGCTTGGATCCTGGAGGGTGTTGGTTATATTCCGTTGCGCTTGTCTAGGTCCCGAAATCCTACAATCATATCAAAGTTACTTGTGAAACCCTAAATTAGGATTAAATGTTGAATTGCATGATATGTTGTGTGTTCTAATGTTTTGATCATGATTAATGTGGTTGATTCATGATGCATGAAACCGAAACTCATAATGTATATATAACATATATGAAGAAATGACACAAATTGGTTAATAAGTTTAACCCTAAATTGATTGTTATGAGATACCTACACAGATTAAGATTCTTCCAATAGTGCAATGACATGACCATCCTTGGCCCTTGCCCAGGAAGCCTGTGGGAATTGGTCTCACGGTGGTTGCAATTGGCTAGCTGTATATGTGCGCGGATTAGCCAAGAATATGCAAGATGTATGCCCTTCATGCTTTGACTTGGATTGATGAAATCCATAAAACATTAACGTGGCTAAGACATCTCCAAAGAAAACAAGTTCAAATAGCCAAAGCATACAAAATCAACATTTATGTGAGTTTACTACACATAACAACTATATGGGAGCATTCATACATAAAGTAGACAAATGGCCTCACCCAAGAGTAGCCCTGAAGTCTAGGACTCCTCAAAACATAGAAAATGAAGGAAACTAGGAGTAATATATATACAAGCCTCAACTGAGATCTTCTTGAAGTAACTCCAACCTTGGATGCAAGTCCCAATGGCGAGTCACGAAAGGCATTGTCTAGGTACTACTAGGCTCTACAGCCAAAGGAAGCCTATAGTTAGCACTATTACTTAACCAACAAGTAATCCATGTAGACTAGAATCATAAAGATTCTCAAGTGAAATACTTGCAACAAAAGCAAACCACTGCGATAACCCTCAGTGGTTACCCTGCCTAACAACATCAGAATCTGCACAACATAACTTGGGAGTGAGAATTCAGAAATTCTCAATAAGGGGCTTCACTGTACCTATAAGAAAATTACTAAGGACTCTACATATGAGAACATATGTAACCTGCTGTAAGCTCATACAGCCTGAGGGTCTAATATATCTATATACCTAGGCCTCACGGGACCTCTCCTCATCCTGGTCCTTGAACTACAAGCCATTGCTTTGTCCTCTAGCAAGCTTAGCTTGCCAACCTAATTAGTGATAAATCACCTATTAAACCTCTCCCGTTTATGTTGTACAAGGGCACTATTGTGAGACTATTGTAGACTGTGCCTTAAAGGCCTTGTGGACTAGGTGCGCTAAGGTTTCACCTTGCATCCTCATGGCTAATGGCACGGGTAGGTCGCCAAGGGTTCTAAACCTTTCACCCAAGCTAGTGATACCTAGTTGTGAGCCTTTGTAAAGTAGTTTTCTTGCTTACGGTAGAAGTAACCATATAACTTTACAAGACTCAAGAAAATTATTAGGTCTCAAAGTACTTTTGGAAGTATCGGAGTACCCCCGGAATGCTTAGACCCCAAGGTAGCCTAAGAACCCACTTAGGCCTCCCCTTGACCTTCCTAGCAAAACTTGGAAAATTTAGCCAGCATACTTGTGGCGATGCATCACCATAGTTGACAAAAAACTGTCTATTTTGTAGTATTGGCGATGCATCATGGGGAAATGGTATGGATTGGAGACATGTCACCAATCTGTGGAAGCCAAAAAACTTTCCTAGTTGTGCTGCTATGAACTTTGGACACTTCCCAAACATATCAAACATGGATGGATAGCCTCCAAACTTCACATACAAGTAAAGGATTTTGCATAGATCACAAGCAACTACACAAGCCAATCAATGATCCATTATAACATCATTCCAATCATCACAAACCTCATAGTCCACCATGACTCAACCTTGCCCACTAACTAAGGCTATTGCTAAAACTACTCAAAGTCATCAAGAAAACTCATTCCAATAAGATTAATTGAACTCAAAAACACAACTTCCTTACCTTAACTTTGCTTCACAAACAAGAAACAAATAACTCTTCCCCAAAAACTCAAGTTCCACAAAGCTTCACCTTGTTCTAAGCAACCAAAGGCACCAATTACATAAATACTAACTTCTAACTAAAACCCAAGCTCCCAATCAACTAATAAACATGAAATTACTCAAGAACACATTGATTACCTCGTATCAAAAATAGGGGATGGAAGGAAACAAACTTCCAAGCTCCAAAACCATGATTTTATGCTTGAAATGAGCTTCCAAAGGCCTATATGCTTATGGTAGCTTATCTTTTCACCAAAAACTCTCAATTTTGGGCTCAATTGGATGAGAAATGATGGTGTGAAGGATGAATTCGGGTTATGGCAGCCATCCACACTTTACCATCTTATAAACCAAGTTTAAAACCCAAGCCACTAAAGTATTAGACATGGAACACTTAAACTCCATTATTTTGGTAACCTTAGTCATTCTTGGTCAATTTATGTTTACTTCAACTAAGTTTGGGTTAATGTTAAAATTTAGGTTATAAAAACTCATTTTAACTACTCGAGTCTCTGCTTGACTGGTCAAGATGAAAAATTACCATTTTTCCCCTAAACCTAATTTAGCGCCTTAACCTTCTCAAAACTTAGTAAACTTTGCTAAACTTTCCTATTCTTGCATTGTAAACTTGAATTCAGGTTCTAAACTTGATTTGAAACACTTTACCTTCCTCAAACATGCTTCCCCACTAGAAGGACCATAACATGCAAAACCCTAGCATGGATCAGGTTAGGGCCAATAGGACCGCCAAATGTAAAGTGCCACATTAATAAAAACTGGTTAACTAATGCACATTAATTGGCATGCAATTTTATTGAATGAGATTTGACATGATATGCTGATTGGTGGTTCAAGCATGGTGCATGGTTATAGCCCTTGTTAGTTGTACTTGTAAATACAGCCTGCGAGTCGTGCCTTATTCTTGTTATTCTCATTGTACATTCTATTCTCACCTTACTCCCCTCGAATGCAACTCAAGGTTCCTATTATTGTTTTATTGTGCAATATGGGATCATACAAGATAGTGTGTCCAATGAGGAGACAACAAAAGGGCAACCAAGCAAGGAGGAGATAGAGCTTGTGAGGACCTTTTTTTTTTCTTAGGCTTTTATGATATTCTCATTGGCTTGAGAATATCGCATAGTTTAGGCTATAACCATGTCACGTTCACTTTGTTGTTAGCATGAGATGCATGTTTTATGTTTGTATGTGATGTATGCACAAGACAACTGGAGATAAAAATTGGTGAGATCAAAATGAAAAATCCCTTAAACAAAATATTATTTCATTAAATGTGATGCTTTCCAATTGTTGGCACTCGTCAAGGCTTTGATCAACATTGGGTGGGTTTGCCAAAGCAAAGGACCTATGTTCATCTTAGTAAGGAATGATGGGATAATAGTGATATCCAAATTACTAACTTTAGATTTAACTTAACTGAGTTATCCCAATAGGGTTTAAGACTTAAAGGCATAGGGTTGGGCTTGAGTTGATGAGATAAGCTTGGACAAGTGTTGTTTAGCCAACTATCCAAAAGTTGCATGAGATGCAATTGGCAAAAAGTTGCCTACCTAAATAACTACAAATTGAGAGAAAAGCAAAAGATGACTCAGGTTATGGTGAAATATGGATCTTGGCCCACTAGAATACCTTAGCACCAAGGTGTTCCAAAATAATATTGAGGGTTATTATTTTGAGTAAAATAGTGGGAGTATCGTTTAACAAAAGTCTTTATTAAATGAATTAAAATGCATGATTCTTAGACTGCATATTTACTATTATGGATAACCATGGCACAAAACACATTGACATTTTTGTTGTAATTGCTCCTTGAGAAGGAAAAACTGAAAAGGACCAACTTTCTCAAATGGTATAGAAATTTGAGGATAGTCCTCAAGTAAGAGAGAAAGGCTTATGTCCTAGAGCAGTTCATTCCAAATGAGCCTGCTGCCAATGTTCCAAGAGCTGAAAGGGATGCTCCCAAGAAGCATTCTGATGATGCTTTGGATGTTGCTTGCCTCGTGCTGATAACCATGGAATCTGAGCTTCAGAAGTTACATGAGAACATGGGGGCATTCGATATGATCGAACATCTCAAAATGCTCTTCCAAGAGCAAGCTAGGCATGATAGTTTTGAGACCTCTAAGGTATTGTTTCAGTTCAAAATGTCTGAGTGTGCTCCCATGGGTCCTCATGTGCTCAAGATGATTGGGTACATTGAGAATCTTGAGAGTTTGGGATTTGCTCTTTAGAAAGAGTTGGCTGTTGATGTAGTCCTGAAATTATTGGCGGAAAGCGACAATCAGTTTTTCATGAACTATAACATGAATGACCTTGACAAGTCATTCCTTAAATTGCTTAACATGTTGAGAACTGCTGAGCAAAATCTTAAGAAGCCTAAGCCCGTTATGATGGTACAAAAGGGTAAAGAAAAGGAAAAGCCAACAAGAAGAAAGATAAAGCTAAAGGAAAGTCCAATGCTAATTCTTCTTCAGCAGCACTGCAACCATATGGTGGTGTGGCTAAGGAAGGTGAGTGCTTCCAATGTAAGCAACTTCGGCACTAGATGCACAACTGCGAGCTCTATCTTGAAGAACTTTCTAGGGAGAATGGAAGTAAGACTTCCACTTCAAGTATTTTTGTTATAGAGGCTAACTTTTCCAATTTTTTATCTTGGGTATTCGATACAGGATGTGGATCTCATATTTGTGCAAATGTGTAGAATTAATTAGAAGTAGAAGATTGGCCCAAGGTGAAGTGGACCGACATGTTGGAAATGCAGAAAAGGTTGCTGCCTTAGCAGTTGGGACATAGGTTCTCATTTTGCCTAGTGGATTAGTTTTGGAATTAGACAACTACTACTTTGTGCCTACTATTAGTAGAAAGTTGATTTTTGTTTCTTGTTTGGACAACAAAGGTTTTTCATTAATAATAAAGGACAAATGTTGTTCTTTTTATTTGAATGAAATCCTTTATGGTAGTGCTCTATTTAGCAATGGTTTGTATGTTCTAGAACTAAAAAATCCAACCTATAATGTGAAAGCTAAGAAGGTCAAATTCAATGATTTGAACATGACCTATCACTAGCATTGCCACCTGGGCCATATAAATGAGACCTGTATATCCAAGCTCCATGAGGATGAACTCTTGGAGTCATTTGATTTTGAATCATATCAAACAAGAGAGCCATGTTTATTGCGCGAGATGACCAAAACCCTTTTCACTGGGTAAAGTGAAAGGGTTAATGACTTATTAGGACTCATACATTGTTACCCACTCTAGGGTAGTCCAATTATGGTCCCAAAATTGTGCATTTAAAACACCCAAGGATGGTTTGTTCTGTAGGCCTTAGTGTACATACCCAAGTGGCCCTCATGGGCACTATGTAAATGCATGCATATTGGTCTAACCATTACACACATATTCATATTTTATGCACACCATGGTAGCAAGGAAGGTAAAAACTATCACAAGTCTCAATCTTGGCTACCACACATTAGGCAATCTTATTAAGTACAAATGACTAGACACCGCACCTAAAACTTCTTCCAAAAAATTGTATGAATCTAGCCATGTAACCCCCTATTTTCTTTCCTTCATTATCAATTAGAGTATTTAAGTAAACCAAGGAAATTAGTTTTACATCAATAGCCCATCTATGAACCAAGTTATGGATTTTTTAAGTTGGAAACAAAATTCTAACCAAATGAACACAACTTAGCCAACTTTGCAACGTTATATCTTTGGCTGCAGGGGTCCAAATTCATAAATTCCAAATCCTAGTTGAACCTCTATATGTGCTCTCTAGGTGTGGTCAAAATTTCATACCAAGATTCATTCTACACATGGAGATATAGAACTTTGAGTACAGAGTCAAAATTCTGGTCAAAATTTCATAAGTGTGCAAACACTTCATTCACAAGGGGTGAGCCCTCCAAGGCTATTCCATACATGTCCAATACACATAGGAATTACATGCTCTTACATCTAGTAACTTTATGTGGCCACAATAGAATTTACAAGTAAGCAGCTTATCATTCACACTTACGTAGCTTTACACCACATCACATACATAGCCAAAACACTACTCAAATATTAACATACTTGTCTCATTTTACATACACTACATGTACCTGCATACATGCACTACATTATGGTCTTAACTTAGCTAAATATGCACCCTAAGTTACAGGAGTGCCTGAGAGACTTTGGACCCTAGAACAGGATCCAGGACAGCTGTTCCATAACACAATAAGAACCATCACCAAAAACATCAAATGTGCTTCTAAAATCACCAAAATTTTTAGATTACAGCTAGACATTTCAAAAATTAAATACTTGAGAAATTCTAGATCAAAACTTAAATGACAAAGGTCAATTTGAATGTGATCTTCCTGCTTGACCTGAAATGGTAGAATTGAAGGGAGTAAGTTTCATTGTGAAATTTAGTAAGGAAAACACTTGGTTTCTTAAGGAAATGTAACCCTCATTAAAACTTACATCCAAAGACACTAAAACACAAAACTACAATGCATATATACAAGATATAGCAATATCTAATTATGTTAACCCTTATTCACAACCAACAATGTTAACCACTCCAGGTTATTCTAATTATGGTGCCAAAATTGTGCATTTAGACTCCTAGAATTGGCAACGTTTTGTAGGCCATTACAACACTACCCTTAGTGTGCATACCCAAGTGGCCCTCTTGGGCACTATGTAAACACATGCATATTGGTCCGACCATCAAAAACATATTCACATTTCATGCACACCATGGTAGCAAAGAAGGAAAACATTAGCACAAGTCTTAATCTTGGCTACCACACATTAGACAATGTTGTTAAGTTTTAGTGACCAGCCACTGCACCTGTAACTTCCATTACTTAACTATTTTATTCTATCCATGTACCCCAATTTTCTTTGCTTTATTATCAAGTAGAGACTTAGAACAAATGAAGGAATTTTTTTTTTACATCAATAGCCCACCTATGGACCAAATCATGGATTTTTTAAGTTGGTTACAAAATTCTGACCTAATGAACAGTAACTTAGCCAACATGATATATTTTGCTACAGGGCTCCAATTTCAGAAATTCCAAATCTCAGTTCAACCACTAGATGTTCTCCAGGTGTGGTCAAAATTTCATACAAATATTCCTTCTAAAAAGGGAGATATAGAACTTTAAGTGTAGAGTAAAAATTCTGGTCACTTTATGACCATTTTGGCCATACAACATTTTATAAGTGTGCAAACACTTCATTCACAAGGGGCAAGCCCTCCAAGGCTACCCCATATATGTCCATTACATGTGGGAAATACATTCTCTTGCATTTAACAGCCATATGTGGCTGAAACAGAATTTTCGAGAAAGTAGCCCATCATTCACACTTAGGCAGCTTTGCACCACATCACTTACATAGCCAAAACATTACTCAAATGTTCACATACTTGTCTCATTTTACATACACTACATGTACATGCATACATGCACTACAAAATCATCTTAACTCAGCTAAATACACACCCTAGGTTACAGGAGGTCCTGAGACACATTGGACTCCAAAAATAGGATGCTGGACAGTTGCTGCACAACACAATAAGTACCACCATTAAAAATACCAAATGTGCTCCTAAAATCACCAAAATTTCCAGATCATAACTAGAAATATGAAATTTCGTGTACCTGAATATTTAGATAAGAAACCAAAGAAAAATGGTTAGTTTGAATGTCATCTTTCTGCTGGACCTGAAATGACAGAATTGAGGGGAGTACGTTTCATTGGGAAACTTAGTAAGGGTAACACTTGAATTCAATAGGCAATGTGACCATCATCAAAACTTGAATCCAAAGACACTAAAACAAAAAACCACAATGCATATATACAAGATATGGCAACCAAATGCATTAGCCATTCACAGCCAACAAACACATGAAATGCAGCAGCAACAATAACCATAGGTTAGTCTGTAAAACATGCAATAAACATAAATAAGTCACTATGACAGCTCTCTTCAAGCTAATTCTTGGTCTTAGGAGGATTTTAATACTAGTTAGTACCAACTTTGGGCTCTATAAACGATCATTTCACTGCCATCTTTGTGCACTTCACACTAGGCCACAAAACCTTCAATAAGTGCCCTCCCCTTACTAACCTTGGTTCATCAAGCTCATGGCTCTCTTCCAAGGTTAGCCCTAGCCCCATGGTTGCTTGAAAATCTAGAAAACAACCCATGAGAGAAAGATAACCCTTACCAAAGTGGGTAGGCCAAAAATCAAGCTTGATCCTTGAAGTACCTAGGCAATAGCTCTAGTTTGCTTCCAATTGCTTCCTTTTGCCTTCAATTTCAATCAATTGCAAGTTTGAAGGTGTGGTGGCTATGGATGAACTGTGGCTATGTTCTTGGGCTAGAGGATGTTGAAAATGGGAGAGATATAAGTGAGTTGGCCACTTAAATGACCTTAAATGAGCTTAAGTGCACAAAACACACTTAAACAAGCTTAACCTTGCTTTATGTCATTTTTCTTCTCATTGATTATGGTTTCTTTGTCTTAAAATCACTGGTACACATATGCCCAACATTTTTGACTCATTTATCAAGCCTTGGCTGCCTCCCTCATGGTGGGATAACCCCACAACTCCACCATTTGACTTAAGTCAAAAGCTTGAGCACCTTAAGGTTTACACTAGAACATTTAGGTCCATAATGCCTTAAGTGTTTCCTTTGTCCAAACTTGTCTTCCATCAACAATTTGGTCATCCAATAGCAGTTTCATATCATTCATATCCTTCCCATAACTCTCCAAAGCTCTTTTGTGAATGTTTTGCAATTAAGTACACAAATTTCCAAAACTTTACAAAAAAAGTCCATGGGTTGCTTAACAAACAAGCAACCCTTAAGGCTTTTCTTGAGGGTGAAGTTACCAACTTGGAACACTTTTAAGGAGGTGTTTATTATACCTTTTACCCCTCACACTTCAATCATTATAAAGAGAATTACACAATATAATGGTTTTTAGCCGTTATGACACACCTGTAATTCTACCATTTTTGTGAGCTGGTAACAAACAAACACATGAAATGCAGTACCAACATAAACCATAGGTTAGTCCATAAAACATGAAATAAACTTAAGTAAATTACTATGGCAGCCCTCCTCAATCTAATACTTGGTCTTTGGAGGATTTTAACACTAGTTAGTGCTAACTTTGGGCTCTAGAAACCCTCACTTCACTGCCATGATTGTGCAATTCACGCTAGGTCACAAAACCTTCAATAAGTGCACTCCACTCACTAAGCTTGGTTCATTAAGCTCATGGCATTCTTCCAAGCTTAGCTCTAGCTCCATGGATGCTTGAAAATATAGTAACAATCCATGAGAGCAAGAAAGCCCTTATGTTGATGGGTATGATGAAATTGGAGCTTGATCCTAGGTGCTCCCAATCAATAGCACCGAATAGCTTCCAATTGTGCTTCCTGGACTTCAATTGCTAGTAGTTTTGAGTTTAAAGGTATGGTGGCTATGGTGGAAGTTTGGAGGGGGTTGGGCTACATCCCTTGGATTATATTGCTGAATATGAGAGAAGAAAAGGTGGTCTTGACTACTTAAATGGTGCAAAGTACACTAAACACACTTAAGTAGTCTTAACCTTGACTTATGTCATTTCCCTTGCTACAAGACCATGGTTGCTTAGTCTTAATCTCTTGGCCCACATTTTTCCATCCTTATCCTATTTTAGTAGCCCATACTTAGGAGGGAGAACCCCATAATTTCACCATTTGACTTAAGTCAAAGACATATACATCTTAAGGCCTACATTAGAACACTTAGGTCCCTTGTGCCTTTTTTTGTTTTCATTGTCCTTAGTTGTCTTCGAAAAGTAATTTGGTACTCGAATAGCACTTTTATACCATTCATATCCTTCTCATAACCATCTAAATCTCTTTTCGGAGAGTTTTACAATTGAGTACCCAAATTTTCAAAATCTTACAAAAAAGTCCGTAGGTTGCTTAAGAAAAAAGCACTTCTTAAGGCTTTTCTTGGGGGCCAAGTTACCAACTTGGAACACTTTTAAGGAGATGTTAATCATGTCTATTACCCCCCATACTTTAATAACTATGATCAGAATTACACAATATAATGGTTTTTGACCATTGTGCTACACTTTGTAATTCTCCTTTTTTTGTGAGGTGGTAACAATCCTCCCCCCTTAAAAATTTTGGTCCTCCAAAATTGCCTTTAAATTTGGGTATTCTATAGGATACATTTCCATAAGTTCTTTCTCAGTTTTCTAGGTTGCTTCCCTTTCAGAGTGGTGTGATCACTGAAGTTTAACCATGGGAATGAGCTTGTTTTTTAACCTTCAGGTATCCTTGGCTAAGATAGCTATAGGTTTCTCTTCATATGTCAAGTTAGGTTCCAACTGTATGTCTTCCACTACAATAGCATGCTTTGTGTCAAACAGACACTTCTTAAACATACTGATGTGAAAAACATTATGAGCACTTAGCATCCTTGGTAGTAAAGCTAACCTGTTTGCTACCTTTCCGACTCTATCCAAGGTCTCATAAGGACCTATATATCTTGGAGCTAACTTGGTTCTTCTGCCAAATCTGACAGTGCCATTGGTTGGTGCAAGTTTCAGCCAACCATTGTAACCAACCTCAAACTCCAATTTTCTCCTTCTTTTATTCACATAAGCTGTCATTCTTTCATTGGCTGCCTTTAATCTTTCTTGAAACTTCTTGTTCTTAGAAGTAGTTTCCTCAACAATTTTAGGACCCAACTCTAGCCTATCTGAGGCTTCCACGCAATAGTGGGGTGTGATGCACCTTCTTCCATATAACGCTTCATAAGGTGTCATGCCAATTGTGCTCTGATAACTATTATTATATGAGAATTGCACCAATGGCAAGTGTTGGTCCCATTCACCCTTCAAATCCAACACACAACTTTTGAGCATCTGTCATAATATCTGTATCACCCTTTCAGATTGCCCATCAGTTTGAGCGTGATAAGTAGTACTCAGGTGGTTTTGGTACTTAGTGCTTTGTGAAAAGAAGTCCAAAACTAAGCTGTAAATCTTGGATCTCTATCAGATACAAGGGAATCTAGTAGTCCATGTAGGCACATAGATTTGGTCCTTAAAGTACAGTAATCCTTGCCTGTGGGCAAATGATTCATAAAAGGAACCTTTTTCCTCTCAAAAAATCCTTTTCAATTTAAGATCTATCTCCTGTGCCTTTCTGACCTCTTCAATCCATTCTGATTAGATTGTCAACGTGTAGATTTGGGCTTCCTCCCACTTTTGCCATTTATGCCATAGGCATAGTAGATTATTCTGCTCATCATGATCAGCTATGGATCCTACTTTCTGAAGACTCGTGTGCTTCCTGCTCAACACATCTGCTACTAGATTGCATTAACCCTCTATATGCTCTATACTGCGGTCATAGTTGTTGATGTACTCTAACCATCTCCTTCGGCTCATGTTCAACTCTTTCTAAGTGAACAAGTACTTTAAGCATTTATGGTCAGTGCAGATCACAAAGGAACTACCCATCAAGCAGTGTCTCCATTGCTTCAAAGCAAAAATCACTACTGCCAGTTCTAGGTCATGGGTAGGATAATTTTGCTCATGGGGTCTCAACTGCCTTGACCCGTAAGTAATGACATTTATTTCTTGTATAAGTACACAACCTAACCCTGATCTATATACGTCTGTATAGATTGTTAGTGTTGTGCCCAAAACCCAATCATGAGATGATTGTATTTTTGCACATTGAGGCATGATATTTTATTAAGGCATTAATCCAGCAATTATGTTTGTTGTTTTGTTTTTGTGTAACGTAATAAACATAATTGTAACCCTAGAATCATGATATTCTCAAATGTCCCTAGTCTAGTATTATTGTGGAGCGGGTTGCAATAATACATAATGACTAGCATATGTGGAGACTAATATGAAATAAGTAGTCTACATATGGGTACAAGTTGGAGAACTTGTGTACTGGACCGACCCACCATGAGAACACTACATGGATCGTTATATGAGTGTCATAAGTGATTCTCATAGTGATCATGGTATATGTAGTCTTTTGACCTAAGATCGTCAAGGTTCCCTACATGTGAGTCACATACTTTGATACTTTCCTTTGTTGCTCATAACTGAGTGAACTCGAAGGAGGTCATTGGGTAAGTCACAAATCACGCAGAGGGACTTGTATGATCAAGATGGGATTTGTCCCTCCTATATAACGGGAGTGAAATCTTTAGGTCCCTTGATAGAGTGAGACTTAGAAAAATGCATGGCCATGCTCAGATGAGTTAATATACGATATCAATGTCATCAGTTTAAGTTGGTCTACTCGGTAATCAAGAAACCAAAGATTGGGCTACATGAGAGTGACATATTCCATATCTCGTGTTTAGTCTTGATATCTTAGACAAAGGGAAAATGGCATATATTGGTAATGATCATAAAGGTTAAGTTGAATCACCGACAATCTTGTCACTTGGGTAGCAATGATGTGTTGCTAGACACCGCTCATTGCTTATGACCATAAATGTGATTTATGATCATTGCCAACATAGTAAGAGTCTTTTGGGTCACACACATAGAGCTATTTGGATCATTAAGGTGCATGGGCTAATTATTTGGGTTATGGTTTCACAATAATTTCGTGTTAATAAGGGGCCCAAGAGTTGAGCCATTATTAAGCCTAAAATTAAAGCCTAATTGGATTAGGGCTTTGAAACCCATTAGGCCTGGAAGTTAAGTCTCACTATACAACTTTTAGTGAGAAATTCGTAGCTTCTTGCCCTAGCCTTCCAAAAGGACAGCCATACTCTTCTCTTGCAATTCCTTGGAGGACACAAGCTAGCATTGCAAGCGCAAGAGAAACGCATCTGCCAGGGCATGGTGGAAGTGTGGTGATCCCGAGAGGCTTGTGTGGATACCATAGAGAGCTTGAACATGTCAATTGTTCAGGTTTTTTGATTCGACTCTACAGTTGGGTGAGAGATCTCAACTGAAAATTAGGTATGAAAATTTTTGAACACCCAATTTACCCCGTTTCACTTGGATCCTTGAGGGTTTCAGTTAAATTCAGCTGCATTTGTTTGGCTCCCAAAATCCAACTTAGATGATGTAGGGCTTGCATGGATTAGGAAGAATCAATATTAGAGCTTCAATCAACCTCTGCTTGAGCTCTTGGAAACTCCTTTCACATTTCTTAGTTGACTCAAATCTTTGACCCTTCTTCGTTAGATGAGTAAGAACTGAGGCATCATGGAAAAGCCTGATACAAATCTCCTATAGTATCCAGCTAATCCTAGGAAACTTTTAATTTTCTTCATAGTCTTTGGTCTTTCCCACTCTTGCACTGACTTGACCTTTTCAGTCTCTACCTTAGTGCCATGTGCATCTATCATATGTCCCAGGAAAGATACTTACTTTATCCAAAATTGGCACTTGGATAACTTGGCATACAGCTAATTTTCTAGTAGGGTGTTCAAAATAATTTGCAAATGATGTTCATGTTCATTTTCATCATTGGAATATGCTAGGATGTCATCAATGAACACAACCACAAATTTGTCCAGATGTTGTTTGAACACCCTATTCATCGGGTCCATGAAAGCAACTGAAGAATTAGTCAAAACAAATGGCATAACTGTGCACTAATGATGCCCATATTTGGTCTTGAATGTAGTCTTTAGAATGTCTTCTTCCTTTACTCTCAATTGGAAGTATCCAGATCTCAAATCTATCTTGGAGAAAATCTTAGCTCCCTTGAGTTGATCAAAAAGATCCTCAATCCTAGGGAGTGGATACTTGTTCTTGATAGTCACTGCATTGAACTTCCTATAGTCAATGTGTAGTCTCAATGATCCATCCTTCTTCTTCACAAAGAGAACATGACCTTTCCATGGTGAAACACTTGGCTTTATGAACCCTTTTTCAAGAAGTTCATCAAGTTGTTTCTTAACCTCATTCATCTCTATGATAGGCATTTTGTAGAGAGGAATGGATATCAAACTAGCCCTTGGTTACAACTTGATCTCAAACTCAACCTCCCTTAGTGGTGGAATACTTAGCAGGTTTTTAGGAAAAACTGGTGGAAAGTCTCTCATTATAGGTATTCTACCCATTTCTTATTCACAATGCAATTCATTCAGTGCATAACAATAATCATGCTTAGAAATCACAAGTATCTCATCTAATACCTCTAGTTCCATGCCATGTCTTTCATACACTAATTCCTTAGAATTCAATACTGCATGCACTTCACCATCAGGCAATGTATTTCTCTTTTAGCATAATCAATTCCTATATTATGCATAGCAAGCCAATTCATACCCAGCACCAAATCATACTTAGGAATGTCCAATGCAATCCTTAGCTAGGTCATTAGTTAAATGACATTGACCACCTGCTATTATCCTAGGCATGATTTCAGTACTCAATTTCATGGCATCAACAAATTTCCTAGCCACTATAGACACAAATGCACCAGTATCAAATAGACACTAACAGGCATACCATTAAGGTAAATGTTACCTCTTAGTGCTCCTCCCTACTATGATGTCTCTAGCCTTTCCACTTGGAACACTACTAGCTCTCCGTATTGGAGGCCTTTGCACTAAATGAACTGGTCTATGATGTCCTTCCTTGTGTGCTACCTCTCTAGGTCCTACTCTGGTAGGTCTCACCAGACCTTGGTCTCCTGATGCTCTTCCTTGCACATGTGGGCAATCTTTGATCCAATGATCCATTGCACCACACGCTAGGGAAGCTTGAATATCAAAATAGCAAGCTTTGTTTCCATGAAACTTCTTGCATTTAGGGCACCTTAGGCTGGGGGACTTCCCTTTAACCTTGCCCTCGCCACCAAGGTAGGAACTCTTGGCAATTCCCTTACCATGTGGTTGCTTTTTCTGCTTCCCTCCTACTTGGCTACTTTCCCTTGGTCCACTAGGAAAGTACCTAGTCACATACTCCTCTTGCTCTAGTAGTAAAGCTTTTTGTACTGCTTCATAGTATGTGAATACTCCAAAAGGTCATACAACCTTTTTGATGTCTAACCTTAGGCCTGTAACAAATCTTTTACCTTTAACTCCTCTAGTCTGTGATATTGAGGAGTATACCACACCAATTGATTGAATTTGTGCTCATACTCTAAGACACTAAGGTTGTCCTACCTTAGTGTTACCACTCTGAGAGCTTAAATACATTAACAATATTTAATGTGTCAATCTTCCAAGAGCTATGCATGTTCTATAGGCCATCAGAACAATTCTCACTATATTACCCAAGTGGCCCTCTTGGTCATTATGAAATTATATGTATATTGGTCAAACCATAACACACATTTACATTTATGCACACTATGGCAACTAAGAAGGAAAACACTAGCACAATTCTTAGTTTTGGCTTTTACACATTAGGCAATCTTGTTAAGTTCTAGTGACCAGCCACTGCACCTATAACTTCCACTAATAAACTGTATCATTCTAGCCATGTAACCCCCTATTTTGTTTTTTCCATTTATCGAGTAAATACTTAGAGCAAACCAAAATTTTTTTTGTTACATCAAAAGCCCACCTATGGACCAAGTTATGGATTTTTGAAGTTGCTTACCAAATTCTAACCAAATGAACAGTAACTTAGCTGACTTTAGAATGTCATATCTTTGGCTACAGGGCTTTAAATTTAGAAGTTTCAAAGTCTAGTTCAACCTCTATATGTGCTCTAGGTCTCGTCAAAATTTTATACTACACAGGTAGTTATGGAACTTTGAGTGCAGAGTCAAAATTCTGGTCAGTTATGACCATTTTGCCCATACAAAATTTCATAAGCTTCATACACTTTATTTTGAGGTACAAAAGCATCATGGGCAGGTTCTTACATGTCTTAAACACTTGGGAAAGTCATTCCCCTAAATTTAGAGGCATTCCATAAACATTAAACATAATTTTCTTTGGAACAGCTAATGGGTTGCAAAATGGACAAAATTGAACATTCAACCTCAAACATCACTTTATTGCTCCATATATCATCCATACACCATCCATAGTGTATTTACATGCATATATGAATCATACATATTTCCTAGCTTAGTTGGGTATGTGCACTAGCTTCTTGGAGAGCCTCACAACCATAATGCACTCCAGAAACTTCAAAAGACAGCTGCTGCATAAGGCAGAAAGTACCAACACTAAAATTAGCAAATGTGCTGTAAAAATCATGAAACACTTCATTCTAATACTAGACATATTGAAGTTCATGTGCCTAAAATTTCACAAGAAAACCCAAACTAGAACTATTAGTTTGAATGTTCTCTTTTAGGTGTTCCTGAAAATGGATAGAAAGGGGAGTAAGCTCTTTGTAAAGAACTTAGTAAGGGCTTTCAATGTAAAGTCTTCCATAGCAGTGTACCACCTAAAATCAAAAGAGATAAAATCATACAAAAAACATCACATACACACAAATATGGAAACGATATGTACCAACAAACACATGTAGTCTTGGCAACAACAACACATTAGGGTTAGTACATAATCATTGAATAAAACAGTAAGATATTACTTTAGTAATTCTATGGCAGCCCTCCTCAAGCTTTTGCTTGGTCTTAGGAGTCTTTTAGGTCTTAGCTATTACTAACTTGGGCTCTAGAAACCCTTCTTTCTTGCTGCCATCTTTAGCATGGTAACACTAAGGCCGAAACCTTGCCATTATTCTTTCCCCTTAACCCATACTTGGTTCCTTGAGCTTTTTGCTCCCTTCCAAGCATGGTATTAGCTTCATGGATGTTTGGAAATATAGTGAACAATCTAGGAAACTTTAGAAAACCCTTACCTTTTGCTATAAAAAATGTGAAAACCCAAATAGAACCAAAATTAGGTTTTCTTGCACTATTTGATGTCTTCTTTGCTCTCTCTTGCTTTCTCTTGTTTTTTTAAGGTATGGTGCCTAAAGAGGATAATGGAAGAGCTTAAGGAAGAGGTCTTAGCTACTCGAGGCCAAAATTTAAAGAAAATGGCAATGAGATGAAGATTTTTCTTCATTTATACATCATTTTGACCATGGTGGCATATATGCAAATTTTTGAATCTTTTGCCAAAACTTGGATAGATTATTTCTAGCCATTTTGGATGGGAAAATGGCATATTTTGGCCTCTTTTATCCTTGTCAAAAAATCATTTTGATTTTAGGCAAAAATATGGACACTTAACCAGCTTAGTTAGCATTATGCCATAATTGTTCAACTTTGCCTTTTTAAGCATTTTGGTGCCCAACAATATCCTTAATTAGATCCATGTCCTTTGTTCATAATTAGATCCACGTCCTTTCCATAGCCATCTTTAGAAATTTTTACAAATGAGTACCCAACTTTTGTAACCTTACAATTTAGTCTATAGGTTACTTGAAAATTAGGCGATGTGCCAATGCTTTCTTAAGGACCAAGCTATCATTGCTTTTGCCACTTAAGGGGGTGTATATTAATTACTTTACACTTCACAAATCATGCACGATGGTGAAAATTTAAGCATATAAGTTTAGGTCCTTATGCTGTAATTTTCCCATTTTGTGAAGGTGTAACACTTAGAGCATCAAATACAGGTTGTTTCATTTCCTTGATGGCATCACCGATGTACTGCTGCTGAAACAACTGAGTGAACTCTGGCCAGCTCATTTCAATATGTCTTCCTGGCAGTCTGACCTTCTAGACAGCATATGTATCTCTGGTGTTTCTCCACCACATTTTTGCACTACCTACAAAGTTGTAAGTAGCCAATGACACCATCTTGGTTGAGCTGAGTGACATCCTCTCAAACATCTTCTCAATGAAGATTAACCACTCCTTAGCTCTTTTAAGCCTAACTCTTCCATCAAATGTGGAGGCCTATGTCCTTGGAACTTCCTTAGTAGTCTAACCTCATCTAGGCCTTCTAGATCCTCTCCTCTTTGTCTTCTGGATCTATGAGAACCCTCAGCATGGAGATGCTCTCCATGGTCTCTATGTCTTCTCTTACCTCTTTTCTCAAGATCTTCACCAATCTTATTCCTAGTAGAGGAATGGTCATAGACTGAGGGATTAGTCCCAAATACCTAACCAATTTCATATCTCACTCTTCTTCCTCATGGATTTCTTCTATCCTCATCTTCCACTTCATTAGCTTCATCATTTTTGTTTCCTGTTCTTCCAAAAGGAACATGTTCAAATGTGCTCCTAGCTTCCTCTTATGGTTGCTACTATGGATCCTGAGTTGCTTTCACCTATGCTACTGGGACTCATTGATGTTAAGCCTGAATCAGCCTTACTAAGTTTTCATTGATGAGAACTAAGTTTCTCTGAAGCTCTAACCAAACCCGAAGCACTTCAGGGTTTAATGCCTCATGTTGGCGCTGATTCCCTCTATTCTGTCCAGTTCTTTGTTGCCCAGATTTAGTAGGAGGCCTTCGGGGTGGTTCCCCCCTCCTTGTGGAAACCATGTTTACTTCCTGAATTGATGATTCATTATAAAGCACATATAAAGATTGTAGGAATTTATATGGCACTTGACAACAGCAGCTGACCACATTGAGTTTCATGTATGTAGCTAGCATGTAATGCAACTATATGCTATGTACGTGTGTAAACCATGCTCTGATACCAACATCTGTTACCAAGTTCGGGGTAGTCCAGTTATGCTACCAAAATTGTACATTTAAAACTCCCATGGTTGGTATGTTTTGTAGGCCATCAAAACAATACCCTTAGTGCACATACCTAAGTGGCACTCTTGGGCACTATGTAAATGTATGCATATTGGTCCAACCATTACTCAAATATTCACATTTTATGCACACCATGGCAGCAAGGAAGGAAAACACTAGCACAAGTCTTAATCTTAGCTACCATACATTAGGCAATCTTATTAAGTGCAAGTGCTCAGCCACTACAGTTGAAACTTCTTCCAAAAAACTATATTAATCTAGCCATGTAACCTTCTCTTTTATTTGCTTCATTATTTAGTAGAGTCTTGAAGAAAACCAAGGAATTTGGTTTTACAACAATAGCCCACGTATGGACTATGTTATGATTTTTGAAGTTGGTTACAAAATTCTAACCAAATGAATAGTAACTTAGCCAAATTTGCAACTTCATATCTTTCACAACTGTGCCCCAAATTTCAAAATTCCAAATCTCAGTTCAACCTCCATACATGCTCTAGGTTGCGGTCAAAATTTCATACCAAGATTCACTCTACACAAGGAGATATAGAACTTTGAGTACAGAGTCAAAATTCAATTCACTTTATGACCATTTTGCTGATACAAAAATTCATAAGTGTGCAAACACTTCATTCACAAGGGGTAAGCCCTAAAAGACTATTCCATACATGTCTAATATACATAAGAATTACATGCTCTTGCATCTAGCAACTCTATGTAGCCAAAATAGAATTTACAAGTAAGTAGCCTATCATTCACACTTAGGCAGCTTTGCACCATCTCACATACATAGCCAAAACATTACTCAAATGTTCACATACTTGTCTCATTTTATATACACTACATGTACATGCATATAGGCACTACATAATGGTCTTAACTTAGCTAAATATGCACCCTAAGTTCCAAGAGTGCCCCAAACACTATGGACTCCATAACAGGATGTTGGACAGCTGCTGCATAACACAATAAACACCATCACCAAAAATACCAAATGTGCTTCTTAAATCACCAAACTTCCCAGATCTGGACTAGACATGTGGACATTTAAATATGTGAAATTTTCAAAATTCAAATGACAAAGGTCAGCTTGAATGTGATCTTTTCTGCTGGACTTGAAATGGCATAATTGAGGGGAGTAAGTTTCATTGTGAAACTTAGAAAGGTGAACACTTGGTTCCTTAAGGAAATGTGACCCTTAGCAAAATCATGGCTACCACACATTAGGCAATCTTGTTAAGTTCTAATGACCAGCCACAGCACCTGTAACTTCCACTAATAAACTGTATCATTCTGACCATGTACCCTAATTTTTTCTTTGCTCCATTATCAAGTAGAGACTTAGAGAAAACCAAGGAATTTTTTTATACATCAATAGCCCACCTATGCACCAAGTTATGGATTTTTTAAGTTGGTGACAAAATTCTGACCAAATCAATAGTAACTTAGCCAACTGTGAAACGTCATATCATTTGCTACAGGGCTGCAAATTCAGAAATTCCAAATTCCAGTTCAACCTTTAGATGTTCTGCAGGTGTGGTTAAAATTTAATACAAATATTCCTTCCACATAGGGAGATATAGAACTTTAAGTGCAGAGTCAAAATTCTAGTCACTTTATGACCATTTTGCCCATACAAAATTTCATAAGTGTGCAAACACTTCATTCACAAGGGGAAAGCCCTCCAAGGCTACCCCACACATGTCCATTACACATAGGAAATACATGTTCTTCCATTTAACAACTTCATGTGGCCAAAATAGAATTTACAATTAAGCAGCCCATCATTCACAGTTAGGAAGCTATGCATCACATCACATACATTGCCAAAACATTACTCAAATGTTAACATACTTGTCTCATTTTACATACACTAGCTTAGCCCTAGCTCCATGGATGTTTAAAAATTACAAAAAATAGTCTAGCAAGAGAACTCTTACCATGATGGTGTTAGTGTTGTGCCCAAAAGCCAGTCATGAGATGATTCTATTTTTGCACATTGAGTAATGATATTTTATTAAGGCATTAATCCAGCAATTATGTTTGTTGTTTTGTTCCTGCGTAACTTAACAAACATAATTGTAACCCTAGAATAATGATATTCTTAAAAGTCCCTGGTCTAGTATTATTGTGGAGCGGGTTGCAATAATACATAACGACTAGCATATGTGGAGACTAATATGAGATATGTAGTCTACATATGGGTACAAGTTGGAGAACTTATGTACTGGACTGACCCACCATGAGAACACTACATGGATCGTTATATGAGTATCATAAGTGATTCACATAGTGATCAGGGTAAATGTAGTCCTTCGACCTAAGATCTACAAGGTTCCCTACATGTGAGTCAAATACTTTGACACTTTCCTTGTTGCTCGTAACTGGGTGAACTTGAAAGAGGTCATTGGGTAGGTCACATATCATGCGGAGGGATTTTGTATGCTCAAGATGGGATTTGTCCCTCCTATGTAACGGGAGCATATCTTGGGCCCCTTGATCGAGTGAGACTTAGAAAATGCATGGCCATGATCGGATGAGTTGATATGAATGGACAGCGGGGGGGGACCGCCGTATGCGAAGTGCGCCACATAAATAAAAACTGGTTAATCAACGCACGAAAATTGGCATGCAGCAACCAAGAAAGGAAGAGAAGGAGCTTGTGAAGACTCTTTTCTTTTCTTAGGCTTTTATGATATTCTCATTGGCTTGAGAATATCGCATAGTTTGGGCTATAACCATGTCACGTTTACTTTCTTGTAAGCATGAGATGCATGTTTTATATTTGTATGTGATGCATGTATAAGAACAACCGGAGATAACAAATTGGTGAGATCAAAAGAAAAATCCCTCAAACAAATATTAAGTCATTAAATGTGATGCCTTCCAAATGTTGGCACTCGTCAAGACTTTGATCAACATTAGGTGGGTTTGCCAAAGCAAAGCACCTATGTTCATCTTGGTAAGGCGCGATGGGATAATAGTGATATCCAAATTGCTAACTTTGGGTCCGACTTAACTAAGTCATCCTAATAGGATTAGGGACTTAGAGGCATAGAGTTGGGCTTAAGCTTCATGAGATGAGCTTGGACAAGTGTTGTTCACCCAACTATCCAAGAGTTGCATAAGATGCAATTGGCAAGGAGTTGCCTACCTAAATAGCTGTAACTTGAGAGAAAAGCCAAAGCTGACTCAGGTTGTGGTCAAATATGGATCTTGGCCCACTAGAATACCTTAGCGCCGAGGTGTTCCAAAATAATATCGAGGGTTATTATTTTGAGGAAAATAGTGGGAGTATCGTTTAATAAAAGTCCTTATTAAATGAATTAAAATACATGACTCTTACACTGCATATTTACTGTTGTAGATAACCATGGCACAAAACACATCGACACTTTCGTTGCGATCGATCCTTGAGAAGGAAAAACTGAATGGGACCAACTTTCTCAAATGGTACCGAAACTTGAGGATAGTCCTCAAGCAAGAGAGAAAGGCTTATGTCCTAGAGCAGCCCATTCCGAATGAGCCTGCTGCCACTGCTCCAAGAGCTGAAAGGGATGCTCACAAGAGGCATTCTGATGATGCTTTGGATGTTGCATGCCTCATGCTTATTACCATGGAATCTGAGCTTCAGAAGCAACATGAGAACATGGGGGCGTTCGATATGATCGAACATCTCAAAATGCTTTTCCAAGAGCAAGCTAGGCATGAGAGGTTTGAGACCTCTAAGGCATTGTTTCAGTGCAAGATGTCTGAGGGAAGTCCCGTGGGTCCTCATGTGCTCAAGATGATTGGGTACATTGAGAATCTTGAGAATTTGGGATTTGCTCTTCAGAAAGAGTTGGCTATTGATGTAGTCTTGCAATCGTTGCCTGAAAGCTACAGTCAGTTCGTCATGAACTATAACATGAACGACCTTGACAAGTCCCTCCCTGAATTGCTCAACATGTTGAGAACTGCTGAGCAAAACCTTAAGAAGGCTAAGCCCATTTTGATGGTTCAAAAGGGCAAGGGAAAGGGAAAAGCCAACAAGAAGAAGGATAAAGCTAATGGAAAGTCCAATGCTAATTCTTCTTCAGCTGCACTGAAACCAAAGGGTGGTGTGGCAAAGGAAGGGGAGTGCTTCCATTGTAAGCAACCTGGACACTGGAAGCGCAACTGCAAGCTCTATCTTGAAGAACTTGCTAAGGAAAAGGGAAGTAAGACTTCCACTTCAGGTATTTTTGTTATAGAGGCTAACTTTTCTACTTCCTCATCTTGGGTATTGGATACTGGATGTGGATCTCACATTTGTGCAAATGTGCAGGATCTAAGTAGAAGTAGAAGAGAAGATTGGCCCGAGGTGAAGTGGACCTACGTGTTGGAAATGGAGCAAGGGTTGCTGCCTTAGCCGTAGGGACTTATGTTCTCACTTTACCTAGTGGATTAGTTTTAGAATTAGACAACTGCTACTTTGTGCCTACTATTAGTAGAAATTTGATTTCTGTTTCTTGTTTGGACAAGAAAGGTTTTTCATTTATAATAAAGGACAAATGTTGTTCTATTTATTTGAATGAAATCTTTTATGGTAGTGCTCAACTTAGCAATGGGTTGTATGTTCTAGACCTCGAAGATCCAATCTATAATGTGAATACCAAGAAGGTCAGATTAAATGATTCAAACCCGACCTATCTCTGGCACTGTCGCTTGGGCCATATAAATGAGACCCGCATATCCAAGCTCCATAAGGATGGACTCTTGGACTCATTTGATTTTGAATCATATGAGACATGTGAGTCATGTTTGTTGGGCAAGATGACCAAAGCCCCATTCACAGGGCAAAGTGAAAGGGCTAATGACTTACTAGGACTCATACATAGTGATGTATGTGGCCCTATGTCTACACAAGCTAGAGGAGGTTTCCAATACTTCATTACTTTCACTGATGACTTCAGCAGATATGGCTATGTGTATCTCATGAGACACAAGTCAGAATCCTTTGAAAAGTTCAAAGAATTCAAGAATGAAGTAGAGAATCAACTCGGGAAGAGTATCAAAGTGCTTCGATCAGATCGAGGTGGAGAGTACTTGGATCGAGAATTCCTTGACTATCTGAAGGAGTGTGGTATAGTATCACAACTCACTCCACCAGGTACACCTCAATGGAATGGTGTATCTGAAAGGAGAAATCGAACTCTGTTAGACATGGTTCGCTCTATGATGAGTCAAGCTGACCTTCCAAACTCCTTTTGGGGACATGCTCTAGAGACAGCCGCTTTTACACTAAACCGAGTTCCATCTAAATCGGTTCAAAAGACACCATATGAGATATGGAGTGGGAGGCATCCCAATTTGTCTTTTATGAAGATTTGGGGCTGTGACGCTTATGTGAAACGTCAATCCTCTGACAAACTAGGGCCCAAATCTCAAAAATGCCTTTTTGTTGGGTATCCCAAAGAAACAAAGGGTTACTATTTCTACAATCCTTCTGAGCAAAAAGTGTTTGTTGCTCGAACTGGTGTCTTTTTAGAGAAAGAGTTTATCTCTAAAGAAACTAGTGGGAGGAAAGTAGAACTTGAAGAAATTCAAGAACAACAAGGAGACATCGAACCTGAAATGGAACCTGAACAGACACCACAAGATGTTGTGGTTCAAGAGTCTGTTCCTGTAGCACAGAGCCCACGTAGGTCTGGTAGGATTCGGCGTGAGCCTGAGAGATATGGATTTCTCATGACTCACACTGGTGATGTGATGCTCATGGATCAGGATGAGCCCACAACCTACCAACAAGCTATGTCAGGGGCCTGACTCTGAGAAGTGGCTAGTGGCCATGAAATCCGAGATGGAATCCATGTATGAAAACCAAGTATGGACTTTGGTTGACCCACCTGAAGGGGTAAAACCCATAGGGTGCAAATGGGTTTTCAAGAAGAAAACTGACATGGATGGTAATGTGATTACCTTTAAGGGACGATTGGTTGCAAAAGGTTTCAAGCAAATTCATGGTATTGACTATGATGAAACTTTTTCACCAGTTGCTATGCTTAAATCCATCCGAATTTTGTTTGCTATTGCTGCACACTATGATTATGAGATATGGCAAATGGATGTCAAAACTGCATTCCTAAATGGAAAGCTACTTGAGGATGTGTACATGACACAACCTGAGGGTTTTGTCACTCCTGAGAATGCCAATAAAGTGTGCAAGTTGCAAAGGTCCATTTATGGACTGAAGCAAGCTTCTCGAAGTTGGAATCTTCATTTTGATGAAGCAATCAAAGAGTTTGGTTTTATCAAAAATGAAGATGAACCTTGTGTCTACAAGAAGGTTAGTGGGAGCGCTATTGTCTTCTTGGTGTTGTATGTAGATGACATACTACTCATCGGGAATGACATTCCTGAGCTACAGTCTGTGAAGACTTGGCTAGGGAAATGTTTCTCTATGAAGGACTTGGGTGAAGCAGCCTATGTGTTAGGCATCAGGATCTATAGAGATAGATCTAGAAAGCTTCTTGGCCTAAGTCAAAGTACATATATTGACAAGGTGCTAAAGAGGTTTAGCATGCAAGATTCCAAGAAAGGATTCTTGCCCATGTCACATGGTATCAACTCTTTCTAGATCTCAGTGTCCGAGTACACCCGAGGAGAGAGAGCGCATGAGTAAGATTCCATATGCCTCAGCAATTGGATCTATCATGTATGCCATGATATGTACTCGTCCCGATGTCTCATATGCTTTGAGCATGACGAGTAGGTACCAATCGAACCCCGGTGAGAGTCACTTGGACAGCTGTTAAGAACATCCTTAAGTACTTACGAAGGACTAAGGATGCATTCTTGGTCTTTGGAGGTGAAGATGAGCTCGTTGTAAGGGGTTACACCGATGCAAGCTTCCAATCCGATAAGGATGATTTTAGATCGCAATCTGGTTATGTGTTTTGTATTGGTGGTGGTGCTGTGAGCTGGAAGAGTTCAAAGCAAGAGACAGTAGCTGACTCTACAACAGAATCTGAGTACATTGCCGCCTCTGATGCTGCGAAGGAGGCAGTTTGGATCAAGAAGTTCATCACTGAACTTGGAGTGGTTCCAAGCATTGCCGACCCGATAGAGCTCTATTGTGACAACAATGGAGCAATCGCACAGGCTAAGGAACCTCGATCTCACCAGCGATCCAAACACATACTCCGACGCTATCATCTCATCAGGGAGATCATCGAGAGGGGTGATGTAAGGATATGCAGGACTTCGACAGACAGCAACATTGCTGATCCACTGACAAAGCCCCTTACGCAGCAGAAGCATGATAGCCATTCTAGGTCCATCGGTATTAGATACATGGATGATTGGCTTTTAGTGCAAGTGGGAGATTGTTAGTGTTGTGCCCAAAAGCCAATCATGAGATGATTGTATTTTTTGCACATTGAGTCATGATATTTTATTAAGGCATTAATCCAGCAATTATGTTTGTTGTTTTGTTTCTGCGTAACTTAATAAACATAATTGTAACCCTAGAATAATGATATTCTTAAACGTCCCTAGGTCTAGTATTATTGTGGAGCGGGTTGCAATAATACATAACGACTAGCATATGTGGAGACTAATATGAGATATGTAGTCTACATATGGGTACAAGTTGGAGAACTTGTGTACTGGACGCTGTTTGGCTCCCGAAACCCAACACAATAAACCATAGGTTTAAAACACATAACAAACAAAACCAAATCACTATGGTAGCCCTCCTCAAGCTAATGCTTGGTCTTAGGAGGATTTTAATAGTAGTTAGTACTAAATTTGGGCCCTAGAAACCCTCATTTCACTGCCATCATTGTGCACTTGACAATAGGTTACAAAACCTTCAATAAGTGCACTCCCCTCACTAATCTTGGTTCATCAAAATCTTGGCTCTCTTCCAAGCTTAGCCCTAGCTCCATGGAGTTTAAAATTACAAAAAATAGTTGATGAGAGTGAGAGAACCCTTACCAAAGTGGGTAGGCCAAAAATCAAGCTTGATCCTTCAAGCATCCAAGCAATAGCTCTAGTTTGCCTCCAATTGCTTCCTTTGCCTTCAATTTGAATTAATTGCAAGTTTGAAGCTGTGGTGGCTATGGAGGAAGTGTGGCTATGTTTTTGGGCTAGATAAGGATGAAAATGAGAGAAGGATAAGTGATTTGGCCACTTAAATGGCCTTAAATGAGCTTAAGGGCACAAACCACACTTAAACAAGCTTAACCTTGCTTTATGTCATTTTCCTTCTCACTAGTTATGGTTTGTTTGTCTTAAACTCATTGGTACACATGTGTCCAATATTTTTGTCTATTTATCAAGTCTTGGCTGCCTCCCCCATGGTGGGATAACCCCACAATTCCACCCTTAGACTTAAGTCAAAAGCTTGAACACCTTAAGGTTTACACTAGGGCATTTACGTCCTTATTGCCTTTAATGTTTCCTTTGTCCAAACTTGTCTTCCATGAGCAATTTGGTTCTCCAATAGCACTTTCATACCATTCATATCCTTCCCATACCTCTCCAAGTCTCTTTCTTGAGAGTTTTGTAATTGAGCACCAGAATTTCCAAAACCTTACAAAAAAGTCCATAGGTTGCTTGACAAACAAGTAATCCTTAAGTCTTTTCTTGGGTGCCAAGTTGCCAACTTGGAACACTTTTAAGGAGGTGTTAATCATGCCTTTACCCCCCACACATCAATCACTACGGTGAGAATTACACAATATAATGGTTGTTAGCCATTATGACACTTGTAATTCTCCCATGTTTGTGAGGTGGTAACAATCCTCCCCCTTTAAAAATTTTGTCCTCCAAAATAGCCTTTAGCTTCAAGTATTCTTCGGGATACCTTTCCATAAGGTCTTTTTCATTTTCCTAGGTTGCTTCTCTTTCAGAGTGGTGTGACCACTGAACTCTAACCATGGGAAAATGTTTGTTTCTTAACCTTATGGTATCCTTGGCTAAAATAGCCATAGGTTTCTGTTCATATGTCAAGTTAGGTTCCAACTGTATGTCTTCGACTACAATAGCATGCTTTGTGTCCAATAGACACTTCTTAAGCATACTGAGGTGGAAAACATTACGAACACTTGACATGCTTGGCAGTAGAGCTAAGCTGTATGCTACCTTGTTAACTCTGTCCAAGATATAATAAGGGCCTATGTATCTTGCAACTAACTTGGTCCTTTAGGCACACAGATTTGATCCTTGAAGTGCAGTAATCCTTGCTTGTAGGCATAGGATTAATACAAGGAACCTTTCCTTGTTTTGAAATCTTTTCACATTTTTCAGTCCACTCAAACCTTTGACCCTTCTTGGTCAAATGAGTAAGAACTCAGGCAATCATGGAAAAGCATGATACAAATCTTCTATAGTATCCAACTAATCCTAGGAAACTTCTGATTTCCTTTACATTCCTTGGTCTTTCCCACTGTTCCACTGCCATGACCTTTTCAGGGTCTGCCTTAAGGCCTTGTGCATCTATGATGTGTCCTAGGAAAGACACTTCCCTTATCTAGAATTCACACTTGGATAACTTGGCATAAAGCTAATGTTCGAATAGAGTCTTTAGGACAATCTTCAGATGATGTTCATGTTCATTTTCATCCTTGGAACACACTAGTATGTAATCAATGAACACAACCACAAATTTGTCTAGATGTGGTCTGAACACCCTGTTCATCAAGTCCATGAAAGCAGCTGGGGCATTTGTCAAACCAAATGGCATGACTGTGTACTCATAATGCCTATATCTGGTCCTAAATGCAGTCTTAGGAATGTCCTCTTCCTTTACTCTCAACTGGAAGTATCCAGATCTCAAATCTATCTTGGAGAAGATCTTAGCTCCCTTGAGTTGATCAAACAGATCCTCAATCCTAGGGAGTGGATACTTGTTCTTGATAGTCACTACATTAAGCTTCCTGTAGTCAATGCATAGTCTCAAAGATCCATCCTTCTTTTTCACAAAGAGAACAGGAGCTCCCCATGGTGAAACACTTGGCCTTATGAACCCTTTTTCAAGAAGTTCATCAAGTTGTTTCTTGAGCTCATTCATCTCTGTGATTGGCATTCTGTAAGGAGGTATGGATATTGGACTAGCTCCTGGTTGCAACTTGATCTCAAACTCAATTTCCCTTTGTGGAGGAATACCTGGCAGGTCTTTAGGAAAGACTTGTGGAAAGTCTCTCACTACAGGTATTCTGTCCACTTCCTCATCACAGTGCAATTCATTCAATGCATAACAGTAATCATGCTCAGAAATCACAGGTATCTCATCTAGTACCTCTAGCTCCATGCCATGCATTTCATACACTAATTCCTTAGAATTCACTAATGCATGCACTTCACCATCAGGCAATGTGATTTCCCTCTTAGCACAATCAATTCTTATGTTATGCATAGCAAGCCAATTCATACCCAGCACTAAATCATACTTAGGAATGTCCAACACTAGCAGATTAGTCATAACCTTAGTCTTTCCTACTACTAGCTCACAATCCTTAGCTAGGTCATTAGTGAAAAGACATTGACTACCTGCTGTTTTCACTAAGGATATCCTAGGCATGATTTCAGTAGGCAATTTCATGGCATCAACAAATTTCCTAGCCACTATAGACACAGATGCACCAGTATCAAACAGAACACTAACAGGCATACCATTAAGGTAAATGTTACCTCTTAGTGCTCCTCCCTGCTCTGATGTCTCTGGCCTCTCCACTTGGAAGACTCTGCCAGCTCTCTGCACTGGAGGCCGAGGCACTGGAGGAACTGGCCTCTGCTGTCCCTCCCTAGGTGCTCCCCCTCTAGGTCCTGCCCCAATAGGCCTTACTGGACCTTGGTCTTCTGGCCTCCTTTGAGCCTGTGGGCAGTCTTTGATCCAATGATCCATGGATCCACATCTTAGACATGCTTGGGTGTCAAAATAGCAAGGTTTCTTTCCATGAAACTTCTTGCATTTAGGGCACCTTAGGCCAGGGAACTTCCCCTTAACCTTGCCCTCACCACCAAAATGAGAATTCTTGGCAATTCCCTTGCCATGTGGTGGCTTCTTCTGCTTGCCTCCTGCCTGACTACTTTCCCCTGGTCCACTGGGAAAGTACTTAGTCTCATACTCCTCTTGCTCTACTAATAGAGCTTTCTGCACTGCTTCATAGTATGTAACTGCTCCAAAAGGTCTAACAGCCTTTCTAATGTCTAACTTTAGGCCTCTGACAAATCTTTTGGCCTTCAACTCCTCCAGTCCATGATACTGAGGAGCATACCTCACCAACTGATTGAATTTGTGCTCATACTCTAGGACACTGAGGTTGTCCTGCCTTAGAGCATCAAATTCAGCTTGCTTCATATCCTTGATAGCATCACTGATGTACTGCTCCTGAAATAGCTGTGTGAACTCTAGCCAGCTCATCTCAATATCTCTTCCTGGCCTTCTCCCTTTCTGGATAGCATATCCATCTCTGGTGCTCGTCCACCATATCTATGCACTGCCTACTAGATTGTAGGTAGCCAGTAAGACTCTCTTGGTGGAGCTAAGTGGCATCCTCTCAAACATCTTTTCTATGAAGATTAACCACTCCTCAGCTCTCTCTGGCCTAGCTCTTCCATCAAATTGTCGAGGTCTTAGGCCTTGGAACCTTTCCAATAGTCTAACTTCATCTACAACTTCCAGATCCTTTGATCTATGTCTCTTGGATCTGTGAGAGCCCTCTGTACGGTGATACTTTCTATGATCTCTCTACCTTCTCCTGGATATTTTCTCATGGCCTTCCTCAATCTCATTCCTAGCGGAGGAATGGTCATAGACTGAGGGGTTGGTCTTGTATACCTGACCAATCTCAGACCTTAGTCTTCTTCCTCTTGGATTTCTCCTATCTTCATCTTCCTCCTCAATGGTCTGATCATTTGTATCCTTTAAGCTTCCAAAAGGAACATATTCATATGTGTTCCTTGTTAGTGTTGTGCCCAAAAGCCAGTCATGAGATGATTGTATTTTTGCACATTGAGTCATGATATTTTATTAAGGCATTAATCCAGCAATTATGTTTGTTGTTTTGTTCCTGCGTAACTTAACAAACATAATTGTAACCCTAGAATAATGATATTCTTAAAAGTCCCTGGTCTAGTATTATTGTGGAGCGGGTTGCAATAATACATAACGACTAGCATATGTGGAGACTAATATGAGATATGTAGTCTACATATGGGTACAAGTTGGAGAACTTGTGTACTGGACCGACCCACCATGAGAACACTACATGGATCGTTATATGAGTGTCATAAGTGATTCCCATAGTGATCAGGGTATATGTAGTCCTTCGACCTAAGATCATCAAGGTTCCCTACATGTGAGTCACATACTTTGATACTTTCCTTTGTTGCTCGTAACTGAGTGAACTTGAAGGAGGTCATTGGGTATGTCACATATCATGCGGAGGGATTTGTATGATCAAGATGGGATTTGTCCCTCCTATGTAACGGGAGTGATATCTTCGGGCCCCTTGATAGAGTGAGACTTAGAAAAATGCATGGCCATGCTCGGATGAGTTGATATGCGATATCAATGTCATCAGTTTAAGTTAGTCTACTCGGTAATCAAGAAACCAAAGATTGGGCTATACGAGAGTGACACATTCCATGTCTCGTGCTTAGTCTTGATATCTTGGACAAAGGGACAATGGCATATATCGGTGATGATCATAAAGGTATAGTCGAATCATCGACAATCTTGTCACTTGGGTAGCAATGATGTGTTGCTAGACACCGCTCATTGCTTATGATCATAAATGTGATTTATGATCATTGCCAACGTGATAAGAGCCTATTGGGTCGCACACATAGAGCATTTTGGATCATTAGAGTGCATGGGCTAATTATTTGGGTTATGGTTTCACTTTAATTTCGTATTAATAATGGGCCCAAAAGTTGAGCCATTATTAAGCCTGAAATTAAATCCTAATTGGATTAGGGCTTTGAAACCTATTAGGCCTGGAAGTTGAGTCTCACTATAAATACAACTTTTAAGTGAGAAATTCGCAGGTCTCCTTGCCCTAGCCTCCAAAAAGGACAGCCGCACTCTTCTCTTGCAATTCCTTGGAGGACGCAAGCTAGCACTGCGAGCGCAAGAGAAACGCATCTACCGGGACGTGGTGGAAGCGTGGTGATCCCGAGAGGCTCGTGTGGATACCATAGAGAGCCTGAACACGTCAACTGTTCAGGTTTTGTGATTCGACTCTACAGTTGAGTGAGAGATCTCAATCGAAAATTAGGTATGAAAATTTTCGAACACCCGATTTACCCTGTTTCACTTGGATCCTGGAGGGTTTCGGTTGAATTCCGCTGTGCTGTTTGGCTCCCGAAACCCAACATTCCTAGTATCCACTTTTGGTTGCTATTGTGCATCCTGAACTGGCTCTACTGGAGCTACTTAAACTCCTTTCTGTTGTGCTTGAATCATCCTCATTAAGTTTTCATTGATTAGAGCTAAGTTCCTCTGAAGCTTTAACCAAACCTGAGGCACTTCAGGGTTTGGTACCCCCTGTTGCCCTTGATTAGCTCTATTCTCTCCATTTCTTTATTGCCCAGTGTCAGTATGAGGCCTTCGGGGTGGTTCCCCTCTCATTGTGGCAACCATGTTTTCTTCCAACTTTGATGATTCATCATAGAGCACATATAAAGATCATAGGTATTTCAATGGCACTTGACACTAGCAGTTGACCAAACTGAGTTCATGTATGTAGATGCATGCAATTCAAATATATCCTATGTACATGTACAAACCATGCTCTGATACCAACTTCTATTACCCACTCTGGGGTAGTCAAATAATGGCGCCAAAATTGTGCATTTAGACTCCCTTAATGTGCATACCCAAGTGGCTCTCTTGGACACTATGTAAACACATGCATATTGGTCCAACCATCACACACATATTCACATTTCATGCACACCATGGCATCAAGGAAGGAAAACACTAGCACAAGTCTTAATCTTGGCTACCACACATTAGGCAATTTGTTAAGTTCTAGTGACCAGCCACTGCACCTGTAACTTCCACTAACAAACTGTATCATTCTAGCCATGTACACCCATTTTTTATTTACTCCATTATCAAGTAGAGACTTAGAGAAAACCAAGGAATTTTTTTTTACATCAATAGCCCACCTATGGACCAAGTTATGGATTTTGTGAAGTTGGCTACAAAATTCTAACCAAATAAACAATAACTTAGCCAACTTTGCCATGTCATATCTTTGGCTACAGGGCACCAAATTCAAAAATTCCTAATTACGGTTCCACCACTAGATGTTCTCTAGGTGTGGTCAAAATATAATACAAATATTCCTTCTACACAAGGAGATATAGAACTTTAAGTGCAGAGTCAAAATTCTAGTCACTTTATGACCATTTTGCCCATACAAAATTTCCTAAGTGTGCAAACACTTCATTTACAAGGGGAAAGCCCTCCAAGGCTACCCAATATATGTACATTACACAAGGAAATACATGATCTTACATTTAAAAACTTTATGTGGCCAAAACATAATTTACAATTAAGCAGCCCATCATTCACACTTAGGCAGCTATGCACCACTTCACATACATAGCCAAAACACTACTCAAATGTTAACATACTTGTATCATTTTAAATACATAAAATTTACATAAATACATGGACTACAATATGGTCTTAACTTAGCTAAATACACACCTTAGGTTACAGGAGATCCTGAGACACAATGGACTCCAAAAATAGGATGCTGGACAGCTGCTGCACAACACAATAAGTACCACCATTAAAAATACCGAATGTGCTCCTAAAATCACCAAACTTTCCAGATCACAACTAGACATATGGAAGTTCATGTACCTAAAGTTTTGGATCAAAACTCAAACCATAAATGTCAGTTTGAATGATATCTTTCTGCTGGACCTGAAATGACAGAATTGAGGGGAGTAAGTTTCATTGAGAACCTTAGTAAGGGTAGCACTTGGATTCAATAGGAAATGTGACCATCATTAAAACCTGGATCCAAACACACTAAAACATAGAAACCACAATGCATATATACAAGATATAGCAACCAAATGCAGCAGCCATTCACAACCAACAAACACATGAAATGCAGCATCAACAATAACCATAGGTTAGTCCATAAAAAACATAATAAGCATAACCAAATCACTATGGCAGCCCTTCTCAAGATAATGCTTGGTCTTAGGAGGATTTTAACACTAGTTAGTACTAACTTTGGGCTCTAGAAACCCTCATTTCACTGCCATCTTTGTGCACTTCACACTAGGTCACAAAACCTTCAATAAGTGCACTCCCCTCACTAAGCTTGGTTCATCAAGCTCATGGCTCTCTTCCAAGCTTAGCCCTAGCTCCATGGATGTTTGAAAATTATAGAAAACAGTCCATGAGAGTAAGAGAACCCTTACCTTGATGGGTACGCTAAAATTGGAGCTTGATCCAAGGTGCACTCAAGTCTTAGCACCACATAGCTTCCAATTGCCCTTTCTTGCTTTCTTTTGCCTTCAATTTCAATCTTGGAGGTATGGCGGCTATGGAGGAGCTATGGAAAAAGTGTGGAGGAGGGTGGTGGCTGTGCGGGTCAAATATGAGAGAGAGATAAGTGAATTGGCCACTTAAATGGCCTTAAATTAGCTTGAGTGCACCAAAACACACTTAATAAGCTTAACGTTGCTTTATGTCATTTTCCTTCTCACTAATTGTTGTTTCTTTGTCTTAAACTCATTGGTACACATTTGCCCTACATTTTTTACTATTTATCAAGTCTTGGCTGCCTCCTCCATGGTGGGAAAACTACAAATTACTTCATTTGACTTAAGTCAAAGACATACACATCCTAAGGCCTACATTAGAACACTTAGGTCCTTTTATTCCTTTTTGTGTTTTCTTTGTCCATAGTTGTCTTCCATGAGCAATTTGATCCTCCAATAGGACTTTTATACCATTCATATCCTTCCCATAACCCTCCAAGTCTCTTTCTTGAGAGTTTTGCAATTGAGTACCTGAATTGCCAAAACCTTACAAAAAAGTCCATAGGTTGGTTGACAAACAAGCAATCCTTAAGGCTTTTCTTGGGAGCCAAGTTACTAACTTGGAACACTTTTAAGAAGGTGTTGATCATGCATTTTACCCCTCACACTTCAATCACTATGGTGAGAATTACAAAATATAATGGTTTTTAGCCATTATGACACACTTGTAATTCTCCCATTTTTGTGAGGTGGTAACATACATAGTGATGTTTGTGGGCCTATGTCTACACATGCTAGAGGAGGTTTCCAATAGTTCATTACCTTTACTGATGACTTCAGTAGATATGGCTATGTGTATCTCATGAGACACAAGTCAGAATGCTTTAAAAAGTTCAAAGAATTCAAGAATGAAATAGAGAATCAACTCGAGGAAAGTATCAAAGTACTTTAATCAGATCGAGGTTTAGAATACTTGGATTGAGAATTCCTTAACTATCTAAAAGAGTGTGGTATAGTATCACATCTCACTCCACCTGGTATACCTCAATGGAATGGTGTATTTGAAAAGAGAAATCAAACTTTGTTAGGCATGGTTTGATCTATGATGAGTTAAGCTGACCCACCAAACTCCTTTTAGGGACATGCTTTAGAGACAGTCACTTTTACACTAAATTGAGTTTCATCAAAATTGGTTCAAAAGACACCATATGAGATATGGAGTGGGAGGCATCCTAGTTTGTCTTTTATTAAGATTTGCGGTTTCGATGCTTATGTGAAATGTCAATCCTATGACAAGCTAGGGCCCAAATCTCATAAATGCCTCTTTGTTTGGTATCCTAAAGAAACAAAAGGTTACTATTTTTGTAATCCTTCTGAGCAAAAAGTGCTTGTTGCTCAAGCTGGTGTCTTTCTGTAGAAAGAGTTTATCTCTAAAGGAACCAGTTGAAGGAGAGTAGAACTTGAAGAAATTCAATAGAAACAAGGGGGCATCGAACCTAAACAAACACCACAAGATGTTGTTATTCAGGAGTTTGTTCCTGTAGAAAAAATGTAGGTGTGGTAGAATTTGGTGTGAGCCTGAGAGATATGGATTTCTCATGACTCACACTGGCAATGTGATGCTCATGGATTAGGATGAGCCCACAACCTACTAACAAGCTGTGTTGGGGCCTGACTTTGAGAAGTGGCCAGAGGCCGTGAAGTACGAGATGGAATCCATGTATGGAAACCAAGTGCAGACTTTGGTTGATCCACCCAAAGGGGTAAAACCTATAGGGTGCAAATGGGTTTTCAAAAGGAAAACTGATATGGATTGAAATGTGATTACCTTTAAAGGATGATTGCTTACAAAAGGTTTCAAGAAAATTCATGGTATTGACTATGATGAGACTTTTTCACCAATTGCCTTGCTTAAATCCATCCGAATCTTATTGGCTACTGCTGCAGACTATGATTATGAGATATGGCAAATGGATGTCAAAACTGTGTTCCTAAATGGGAAGTTACTTGAGGATATGTACATGACACAGCTTAAGGGTTTTCTCACTCCAGAGAGTGCCAATAAAGTGTGTGAGTTGTGAAGGTCCATTTATGGATTGAAGCAATCTTCTCAAAGCTGGAATCTTCATTTTGATAAGGCAATTAAAGAGTCTGGTTTTATCAAAAATGAGGATGAACCTTGTGTATACAAAAAGGTTAGTAGGAGAGCTATTGTTTTCTTGGTGTTGTATATAGATGACATACTACTCATTGGGAATGACATTCCTAAGCTACAATCTATAAAGACTTGGGTAAAGAAATATTTCTCTATGAAGGACTTGCGTGAAGTAGCCTATGTGTTAGGCCTCAAGATTTATAGAGATAGATCTAGAAAATTGCTCGGCCTAAGTCAAAGTACATACATTGACAAGGTGATAAAGAGGATTAGCATGCAAGACTCCAACAAAGGATTCTTTCCCATGTCACATGGTATAACTCTTTCTAGATCTAAGTGCCCGAGCACACCTTAGGAGAACAAGCACATCAGTAAGATTCCATATGCCTCGACAATTGGATTTATCATGTATGCCAACATATGTACTTGTCCCGATGTCTCGTATGCCTTGAGCATGATGAGCAGGTACCAATCGAGCTCTGGTGAGAGCCACTGGATAGCAGTTAAGAACATCCTTAAGTACTTTCGAAGGACTAAGGATGCATTCTTGGTCTTTGGATGTGAAGATGAGCTTTTTGTTATGGGTTACACCAATGCTAGCTTTATGCTAGCTTTCAATCCGATAAGGATGATTTCAAATCACAATATGGTTATGTGTTTTGCATTGGTGGTGGTGCTGTGAGCTGGAAGAGTTCTAAGCAAGAAAAAGTAGTCGACTCTACAAAAGAATTTGAGTACATTGCTGCCTCTAACACTTGGAAGGAGGAAGTTTGGATCAAGAAGTTCATCACAGAACTTGGAGTGGTTCCACGCATTGCTGACCCGATAGAGCTTTATTCTGACAATAATGGAGCAATTGCACAGGCTAAGGAACCTCAATCTCACCAGCGTTCCAAACACATACTTCAACGCAAACATCTCATCAGGGAGATCATTAAGAGGGGTAATGTGAAGGAATGCAGGACTTCAACAAATAGCAACATTGCTGATCCACTGACAAAACCCATTAC
This sequence comes from Aquilaria sinensis, assembly GCA_005392925.1. Lineage (NCBI taxonomy): Eukaryota > Viridiplantae > Streptophyta > Magnoliopsida > Malvales > Thymelaeaceae > Aquilaria > Aquilaria sinensis. The sequence goes on from SMDT01000537.1 coordinate 70,603, forward strand.
GCAGTAGAAGCATGAGAGCCATTTTAGGTCTATTGGTATTAGATACATGGATGATTGCCTTTAGTGCAAGTGGGAGATTGTTAGTGTTGTTCCCAAAAGCCAATCATGAGATGATTGTATTTTGGACAATGGAGCATGATATTTTATTGAGGCATTAATCCAGTAATTACTTTTGTTCTTTTCTTTATGCATAATGTAATAAACATAATTATAACCCTAGAATAATGATATTCTTAAATTTCCCTAATCTAGTATTATCATGGAGCAGGTTCCAATAATACGTAAAAACTAGCATATGTGGAGACTAATATAAGATATATAGTCTACATATAGGTACAAGTTGGATAACTTGTGTACTGGACCGACGAACCATGAGAATGCTATATGGATTGTTATATGAATGTCATAAGTGATTCTCATGGTAATCATGTATGTGTAGGTCTTTGACTTAAGGTCATTAAGGTTCCCTACATGTGAGTCACATACTTTGATACTTCCCTTTGTTGCTCATAACTGAGTAAACTTAAAGGTGGTCATTGGGTATGTCATCTATCATACGGAGCATTTTGTATGAGCAAGATGGGAATTGTCCCTCCCATGTAATGAGAGTGATATTTTGGGGCCCCTTGATAAAGTAAGACTAAGAAAATGCATGGCCATGCTTGGATGAGTTGACATATGATATCAATGTCATCAGTTTAAGTTAGTCTGCTTAGGAATCAAGAAACCATAGATCAGGCTATACGAGAGTGACACATTTTGTGTCTCATGCTTGGTCTTGATATCTTGGACAAATGGACAATGCCATATATGGATAACAATCATAAAGGTTTAGTCCAAACACCGACAATCTTGTCACTTGGGAACAATGATGTGTTGCAAGACGCTGCTCATTACTTATTATCATAAATGTGATTTATGATAATTACTAATGTGATAAGAGCCTATTGTGTCGCACACATAAAGCCTATTTGGTTTATTTGAGTGCATGCACTAATTTATGTGTATGGTTTCATGATAATTTCATATTAATAATTCGCCCAAAAGTTGAGCCATTGTTGAGCCCAAAATTAAACCTAATTGGATTAGGGCCTTGAAACCCATTAGGCTTGGGAGTTAAGTTTCACTACAAATACATCATATAGTGATAATTTCGAAGCTCTTGCCCTAGCCTCCCAAAAGGAAAAAATCAAAAGAGTTTTGAAATCCAACCACACTCTTCTCTTCCCATTCCTTAGAGGACACAAGCTAGCACTATGGGCACAAGAGAAATGAATCTACTAGGATTTGGTGGAGGCGTGCTGTTCTCGAGAGTTTCGTGTGGATACCATAGAGAGCTTGAACACATTAATTGTTCAGGTCTTGTGACTTGACTGAATAGTTGGGTGAAAGATCTTAACCGAATTAGGTATGAAAAATTTCACACACCCTGTTTACCCCATTTCACTTGGATCCTGAAGGTTTTAGTTATATTTCACTACGCTTGTCTGGCTCCGAAAACCCTACATAAACCTCACTGATTCAGTGTACAAGTTTGCCAGCTCTACATAAAGGAAATAATGAGGCTTCATAGAGTGCATGATGATATTGTTTCAGATCGGGTTCCTAGGTTTTTTTTCTAGGTTTTGGAAATCCTAACGTCATGCTCTAATTACTAAACTTATATTTAGCTCAATGTACCATCTACAGACTAATGGACAAATAGAAGAAACAATTCAAGTGGAATTGTCCTACAACAATGGGTACCATTCAGTGATTATAATGGCACCATATGAGGCTCTTTATGTATAATGCATTACTCCTCACTACTGGCATCAGCTAGGAGATAAATTGGAGTTAGGGCCAGAAATCATGAAAGAGGCCACTAAAAAGATAAAGTTGATCAAAACTAGGATCAAGACTACTAATGACAGGCAGCAGTCTTATGCTGGCATAAAAAAGAGAAGAAACCTGGAATTCCAGCAAGTGGACTGGGTGTGCCTCAAGGTTTCAACTATGAAAGAAGTTATAAGGTTTGGTAAGAAGGTGAAATTAGCCCTAAGATATGTTGGGCCATGCTGAGTGTTGGCTAAAATTGGAAATGTGAAATAGAAGTTGGATTTACCACTTGAACTTGGGCACGTACATGATACTTTCCGTGTAAGCTTACTAAAAAAGTATGATCCAAGTTTTAAGCAAGTGGTCCTGCCCACTAGTGCACCTATAACACCAAGTCTATCATATGAAGAGGTGCCTATCCAAATCTTAGCAAAAGAAACAAGAAAGTGGAGAAGTAGATGGATTTGCATGGTAAAAGTTTAGTGGAGTAACCATTCTCAAGAAGAGGCCACTTGGGAAGTAGAAGATTAGATTTCAGGGAATTACCCAAATGTTTACCCAAAGCTAATGAAGAATTTTGAGGGCCAAATTCCTTAAGGAGGGGAGGTAGTCATAACCCTTATTTCCATACTAGGCTTATGTGAAATTTAAAGTAAAATTAAAGTGGAGAATTAAGTTTTGTACATGAGTGAATGGTGTATGTGATAAGCCTACTAGGTACATGTGAGTACATAAAAAATATGTCTACCAAGGGTACTTGAACAAATGTTTGAAGGACCAAAGGCTGTAGTGGTGATTTTGTAAGCTTGGGGACTACTTTGAATACATATTTTGGTGGCTTTAATGGTGCAATTGTTTGTCGAAGGACTAAAATGAGCCACATAATAAGTAAGGACACTAATGCTAGCATTAAGACAACTTTTTGTAACATGTAGCACCTAACCAGTTATGCATGCTTCCACTCAGTCAAAACACTTCATTTTTAAGTCAAAGACTTCTTTAAAGATCAGTGGGTGTTTTTGAAGCTTGAAGGCCGGGTTCATGAAGGATTATAGGTGAATTAAGCTTCAGTTGAAGAACTAAGCACAAATTGGTAGTTTTCGGCCTAAGGCGACCTTGGAGACCAAGTCCAAGCATGAGTTCTTATGTTGGAGGCTCAACCGAGAGCTAGGGGCTTTGGTTGGTAAGGATTCACTATGCTCCTCCTGCTTTTCATGATGAATTCCATGTTCAAGTTGAACATTCAGCACTTAGGGGATAACTTATAAGCTAAGTGATACTTTGTTGCTGTAGGGGCTATGTTACCTTCGGGTATATGATGATTTTTGTGCTAGCTAGCTATGTAATGGCAAGTACTAGGGTTCTTACATGGGTAGGCTAGCCTATATATGAATTTGGAGCTTTATGAGGACAAATTAACTAAAGAAACTATGAAACGAATCAAACTAAGTGTGTGCTGGCCATTGCTCTGTAGACCGAACCTATGTGTATGGTGTGGAGTGTGTGTACTACTTACTTTGGTGCTTTGTTTGTGTCTACTAAACCTTAGTATTTTTCTGTTTGTTATATTGCCTATATTTTCCTTTTTTTTTTTATGTTTTATACGCAGGAGCAATGGAGGATAAGTTTCGGCTTAACTAAATATGCTTATAAAGTTGAGTGATTCCTTGTTGAGTTATTGTATAACTCATGCACCATAATATTACATTTTTAGGAAAAGGATTAGAGCACTAAGTTACTTGTGTAAAGGGTTTATGTCTCAGATTGAAAGGTATGGCCTCTAATCTAGAGTTAAGTTCAACAAGTCTAAGTACAAGTCTATGTATAAGGCAAGCTCATATGTTTTGTGTTGCTTACAGGCTTTGTGGTTAGTGTTGTAGGAACAATTTAGAGTTATAGATGTATGCTCATGGGCTTTGCATATGTTGTTTGCATTTTTTATTATGATAGTAATGGTGGGACTTGTTTTTCAAACCACCATTATGTATTATGTGTTCAAAGTGGCCTTTGGGTACTATTAAGTACTGTGGCATGTAACTAAGTATCTTCGAATTTGGTATGTTTGAATGTTCTTGGTGGTATTCCAAGGAACAATGTACTAGTTGATGTATGGTGTAAGGTGGCCCTTAGGTAGGCTTACCTAAACTAATCCATATACTTGATGTTGTGTATGTGTGATATTAAGATTATGTGAACTTGATGGTGATATGCTATGTCTATGTGGTTTCGGTGGTGTGCACATGTATGGTATGGCTTGTGTAAATTTAGCCAAATATGTTTGGTTAACCTCCCATACATATGAAAATGGTTTTCAAAACTTGAGAATGGGCATCTTGGTTGTCATGAATTGTGTATGCACAGTTGATATGCAGAAGAGCACAACACTTGAAAAGTTACATTGGAAGCTCGCCTTGTGGCATAGGTTTGACATAGGGTTAGATTGGTGAATTCCTGGGGATGCTCCCTAGTGCCCTATCTATGCTTGTATGTGTGTATGACCATATGCACTATGAGATAGTGCCCTAATGTGCTTGGTAGGCACCTAGGTAAGCATACCTAGTTTACAATAGATGCAATAGGGCATGGTAAAGCCAATTCTTGGATCCAAGCATCTGTATGTCTCGTAGGCACCCTAGGAGGGCACTAGGTTATTACAGTAAGTCTATTAGGCACATTTAGGTGCATTTTAGGTAGGCCCTATGTGGGGTGTGACAATTTTATTTATGTTCCTTGCCTTTCCAAGGCCACCAAAATATTCACCCCTTGTGGTGTTTAATTGGGTGAACATTATTGGTCTCTTACTTCTGGTTTTGTGAGGTCGATCACTATTGAAACAAGGTTTGTGACCTTGACCTTCGAAGTGGTGATGGTCCATCTTCTGCCCTCCCACCCTTAGCTCTTACATGGTCGTGTGCTGTTTGGCTCTCCTGTAAAACTCCCCTAACATTTTTGGGGGGTCCTTGGAGAACTCAAAGAAGAGTTGGGAGTCCCTTTTAAGACTTCAGATCATGGCAATGATCTGGATCTCTTGGAGGAAGTCAGGGACACTAAGGGCCATTTAGTTGAACCTTTTGACATAGTCCCCGATGTTCTCCCCACTCTTTTGGGCTATGTCAAAACCTTTAAACAGGCATCTTCACCATCAGCCTGCTTCTTATGAGCTACTGGGTGAGAGTGGTCGACAACTCTTGGAAACCCATAATGTTTCCGGGTGCCAGGGAGTTGTACCATACAATTGCCAGCCCAGAGATAGTCACTTGGAAATATTTGTAGAGGGTGGCATCATTGGCACCGTGGAGCACCATACTCCTCTTATACTTGGTTAGATGAGCTTGAGGATCACTTCGCCCATCGTAGGTTTCCAGGCAAGGTACCTAGAAGTCATTGGGCATTGGTGCTTTGTCTACTGCCCGGACAAATGGTGACTCATCTCCGGTGAAGGTCTCAAATAACCTTAACTAGACGGGCTTTCGGGAGATTTGTCTCTCAACCTTATCCAACCTCTCCAAGATTTTTTCCATCAGAACCTGGGTAAAGGAGAATAATGTCTTCTTCTGGGTCAGTAACTTGAATGGCGAATAGATGCGGTTTTATCTTAGAGAGAAAGACTCCAATGCCAAGAGGACCTTGGTTCTTTTGATCTAGACCTCGCAGTTTGCCGCCCATGAGATGGCGAGTTCTCCGTTGAAGACTCCTCGTGGGGGATCCTATTAGGTGAACTCCAGTGGGATGATCGATGCTGCCTCTCCAAATGAACCTCTAAGGAGGGGATCCTTGCTTTAGAACGTGTATGTTGTTACACCTTCACAAAATGGAAAAATTATAGCATAAGGACCTAAACTTATATGCTTTAATTTTCACCATTTTATAATTTGTAAATTGTAAAGTATTCAATATACACCCCCTTAAGTGTCAAAAACAATGATAGCTTGGTCCCTAAGAAAGCATTGGCACATCGCCAAATTTTCAAGTAACCTATGGACTAAATTGTAAGGTTACAAAGGTTGGGTACTCAATTGCACAAATTTCTAAAAATGACTATGGAAAGGGCATGGATGGAATTATGAAGGAAGGACATAGAAGGAATTAATGAAATTTTTGCGGACCAAAGTGCTCAAAGAGGCAAATTTTACCAATTATGGCATAATGCCAACTATGGTGCTTAAGTGCCCACATTTTTAACCAAATTCAAAATGATTTTCTAACATGGTTAAAATAGGCCAAAATCTGTATTTTTCCCAGCCAAAATCGCTGGAAATAATCTATCTAAATGTTGGCCAAATTTTAAAAAATTTGCATATATGTCACCTTGGTCAAAATGATGTATAAATGAAGAAAAATCTTCACTTCATTACAATTGTACTTAAATTTTGGCCTCTACCAGCTAAGACCCATTCCTTAATCTCTTCCATCATCCTCCTAGCCATGATACCATAAGAAAACAAGAGGAAGCAAGAGAAAGCAAAGAAGACATCAAAGAGTGCAATAAAACCTAGTTTTGGTTCTATTTGGGTTTTCAGATTTCCTAGCAAAGGTAAGGGTTTTCTAAAATTTCTTGAATTGTTTACTATATTTTCAAACATCCATGAAGCTAAGACCATGCTTGGAAGAGATCAAAAAGCTCAAGGTGTTACCCACTTCGGGGTAGTCCAATTGTGGTACCAAAATTGTGCATTTAGACTCCCAGGATTTGTAATGTTTTGTAGGCTATCAGAACACTACCCTTAGTGTGCATACCTAAGTGGCCCTCTTGGGCACTCTGGAAACACATGCATACTGGTTCAAACATCACATGCATATTCATATTTAATGCACACCATGGCACCAAAGAAGGAAAACCCTAGCACAAGTCTTAATCTTGGCTACCACACATTGAGCAATCATGTCAAGTTCTAGTGGCCAGCCACTACACCTGTAATTTCCACTAATAAACTGTATCATTCTAGCCACATACCTCCATGTTTCCTTTTCTCTGTTATCAAGTAGAGACTTAGAGCAAACCAAGGAACTTTTTTTTACATCAATAGCGCACCTATGGACCAAGTTATGGATTTTTTAACTTGGTTACAAAATTTTGACCAAATGCACAGTAACTTAGCGAAATTTGCAACATCATATTTGTGGATACACAGCTCCAAATTCAGAAATTATAAATCCCAATTCAACCTCTAGATGTACTCTAGCTGTGGTCACAATTTCACACCAAGATTCATTCTACAAAGGGAGATATTAAACTTTAGGTGCAAAGTCAAAAATTTGGTCACTTTATGACCATTTTGCCCATACAAAATTTCCTAAGTGTGCACACACTTCATTCACAAGGGGAAAGCCCTCCAAGGATACCCCAAATATATCCAATATGCATAAGAAATACATGCCCTCACATTTAACAATAATATGTGGCCGAAACAGAATTTACAAGTAAGCAGCCTATCATTCACACTCAGGCAGCTTTACACCACATCACATACATAGCCAAAACACTACTCAAATGTTCACATACTTGTCTCATTATACATATATTACATGTACATGCATAAATTCACTACATAATGGTCTAAACTCAGCTATATACACACCCTAGGTTACAGGAGTGCCTGCGACACAATGGACTCCAAAACAGGATGCTGGACAGCTGCTGCACAACACAATAAGTACCATCACTAAAAATACCAAATGTGTTCATAAGATCCCCAAAATTTCCAGATTATGAATAGAAAAATGGAAATTTGGGTACCTAAAAATTCAGGATAAAAATCAAACGACAAAGCTTAGTTTGAAGGTGCTGTTTCTGCTGGACCTGAAATGGAAAAATTGAGGGGAGTAAGTTTCATTGAGAAACTTAGTAAGGCTAGCACATGGATTCAATAGGCAATGTAACTATCATTAAAACAAGCATCCAAAGACACTAAAGCATAAAAACCATAATGCATATATACAAGATATAGCAACCAAATGCAGCAGCCATTCACAACCAACAAACACATGAAATGCAGCAGCAACACAAATCATAGGTTAGTCCATAAAACACATAATGAACATAACCAAATCACTATGGAAGCCCTCCTAAAACTAATTTTTGGTCTTAGGAGGATTTAAACACTAGTTAGTACTTACTTTTGGCTCCAGAAACCCTTCAATTCATGGGCATCACTGTGCACTTCACAGTAGTTTGCTTCCAATTGCTTCATTTTGCCTTCAATTTCAATGAATTGCAAGTTTGAAGGTGTGGTGGCTATGGGGGAGGTGTGGCTGTGTTCTTGGGCTGAAGGAGGCTGAAATTGGGAGAGAGATAAGTGAATTGGGCACTTAAATGACCTTAGAGCACAAAACACACTTAAACAAGCTTAACCTTGCTTTATGTCGTATTCTTTCTCACTAATTATGGTTTATTTGTCTTAAACTCATTGGTACACATGTGCCAAACATTTTTTACCCATTTACAAGCCATAGCCGCCCTGCCCTAGGTGGGAAAACTCCAAATTGCTCCATTTAACTTAAGTTAAAGACATACACATCCTAAGGCCTACATTAGAACACTTAGGTACTTTATGCCTTTTTTGTTTTCTTTGTCCTCACTTTTCTTCCATAGAAATTTGGTCCTCCAATTGCACTTTCATACGATTCATATCCTTCTCATAACTCTCCAAATATCTTCTGTGAAAGTTTTGTAATTGGGTACCGAAATTTTTAAAACCTTACAAAAAGGTCCTTAGGTTACTTAAAAAAACAAGTAATCCTTATGGCTTTTATTGGGGGCCAAGTTACCAACTTAGAAAACCTTTAAGGAGGTGTTCATTATACCTTTTACCCCTTATACTTCAATCACTATGAAGAGAATTACACAATATAATTATTTTTAGCCATTATGCCACACTTGTAATTCTGCCATTTTTGTAAGGTGGTAACAATCCTCCCCTTCGTAAAAGTTTTGGTCCTCCAAAATAGCCTTTAGCTTTAGGTATTCTTCAGGACACCTTTCAATAAGGTCTTTTTCAGTTTCCTAGGTTGCTTCTTTTTCAAGGTGATGTGACCATTGAACTTTAACAATGGGAATGAGCTTGTTTTTTAACCTTCTAGTATCCTTGGCTAAGATAGCTATAGGTTTCTCTTCATATGTTAAGTTAGGTTTCAACCATATGTCTACCACTACAATAGCATGCTTTTTATCCAATAGACACTTCTTAACCATACTAATGTGAAAAATGTTATGAACACTTGACATGCTTGGTGGTAGAGCTAACCTGTATGCTACCTTGCCAACTTTATCCAAGATCTCACAAGGACCTATGTATTTTGGAGCTAACTTGGTTCTTCTACCAAAGCGTGCCTTTGGTTGGTGTAACTTTCAACCAAACATTGTCGCCCACCTCAAGTTCCAAGCTTCTCCTTGTTTTGCTCATATAGGTTGTGGTCCATTCATTGGCTACCTTTAATCTCTCTTAAATTTTCTTGATTTTGGAAGTAGTCTCTTCAAAAATTTTGGGACCTAACTCTAGCCTATCAGAGGCTTTCATCCAATAATAGGGTTTCATGCACCTTCCTCCATATAATGCTTCATAAGGTGACATGCCAATGGTACTTTGATAACTATTGTTATATGAAAATTTGATTAAAGGCAAGTGTTGTTCCCATTCACCCTTGAAATCCAACACATAGCTCTTGAGCATGTCTTCTAATATTTGTATCACCCTTTCAGTTTGCACATCAGTTTGAGGGTGAGAAGCAGTTTTCAGGTGGATTTTGGTTCCTAGTGTTTTGTGAAAGGTACTCCACAACCATGCTGTAAATCTTGGTTCTCTATCAGATACAATGGAATTTGGTATTTCATGTAGCCTCCCTATCTCTTGGGTATACATTTGAGCCAACTTCTCAGAGAATCTGTGAGTTTCATAGGTAAAAAGTGGGCTCATTTGGTTAGCCTATCCACAATGACCCAGATTGTATCATGCCTTAATCTAGTCATAGGTAACCCAGTCAAGAAGTCCAAGGTTATGTTGCCTTACTTCTTCACTAGCCTAGGTAGAGACAGTAGGGTACTAGCTGGCTTCTGGTGCTCTACCTTTACCCACTGGCATATGGCACATTTGGAGACATATGTAGCTATGCCTCTCTTCAAGTTTGGCCAACAGAAGTGAGACTTCAAGTCTTTATACATTTTCTCACTTCTTGGATGGACCTTCAACTTGCTTTTATGAGCTTCCTTAAGTATTCCATCCCTGAGCTTTGGTCCTTTTGGCAAATAGATTCGGTCCTTGAAGTACAGTAATCCTTGATTGTAGGCAAAAGATTGATACAAGGAACCTTTTTCCTCTACAGAAATCTTTCTCAGATCAAGATCAGTCTGTTGTGCCTTTCTGACTTCTTCAATCCATTCTGATTGCATTGTGAATGTGTAGATTTGGGCTTCCTCTCATTTCTACAATTTATGCCATAGGCATAGCAGACTATTCTGCTCATCATGATCAGCTATAGATCCTCTTTTCAGAAGTCCTATGTACTTCCTGCTCAAGGCATCTGCTACTAGATTGCCTTTGCCCTTTATGTACTCTATACTGTAGTCATAGTCCTTGATGTACTCTAACCATCTCCTTCTCCACATGTTCAACTCTTTTTGATTCAACAAGTACTTTAGGCTCTTATGGTTAGTGTAGATGACAAAGCAACTACCCATCAAGTAATGCCTCATTTACTTCAAAGCAAAAATTACTGCTGCCAGTTCTAGGTCATGTGACACGGCCACCCGTGCCCCTGCCCAGGAAGCCTTGTGAGAGCCGGTCTCACGGTGGATTGCAATTGGTTAGTTGTGTATGTGTGCGGATTAAATCGCATGATACTAGTTGATTATCCTAGAATATGCATTATGCATGCTTTTTATGCTTTGACTTGGTTTATTAAAACCGTAAAACATTAACTTGGCCAAGTAATTTCTACACAAAATAAGTATAAATAGCCAAAGCATATAAAATCAACATTTGTGTGAGTTTACTACACATAACAACTCATGAGAACATTCATACATAAAGTAGACTAATGCCCTTACCCAAGAGCAATCCTAGAGTCAAAGACTCCTTATAACAAAAACTATGGAGGCAACTAAAAGTACTGTATAAATACAAGCCTCTACTCAGATCTCTTTGACCTAACTCCCACCTTGGATACATGTCCTAGTGGCGAGTCTCAAATGTCCTTTTCCAAGTGCTACTAGGCTCTGCAGCCAAAGGAAGATACTAGTTAGTATTGTTACTTGACCAACAACCCAACTAAGTACTTATGTAGACTAGAAACACAAGGATTCTCAACTGCCATACCTGTACACACAAAAGAGCACTACCGCAATAATCCTCAATGATTACCCGGTCCAGCAACTTTAGTCTCTGCATAACAAAACTAGGGATTGAGAATTTGACAATTCTCAGTAAGGGATCTTTAGTGTACCTGCAAGAAAATTACTAGGACTCTTGCTGCGAGCTCACACAGCATGAGGGTCTGATATATGCACTTATAACTAGGCCACAAAGACCTCTCCTCAAACTAGTCCTCCTTACGGTGCATCACTCCGTGCCTAGCGAGTTCTGATCACTAACCCACTCCTAGCAAGCCGAAGCTTACTAGATGCAATCATGTAGCCTTCCTGTAGTCACTATGCAGGGGAATTACGGTGGAACTTTGTAGAATAGATGAATAAGGTTTCACCTTGTGACCTCATGGCTACGGCACGGCTAGGCCAACAAGGGTTCTAAACCTCTCACCTGAGCTAGTGGTAGCTAGTTATGTTTGTTTGTAACTTAGTTTCCTTGCTTGTTGCACAAGCAACCTTAAAACTCTACAAAACTCAAGGAAAATCTTATATTTTGTGGGACTTTCGGGAGTTTTGGAGTACCCCCGGAATCCTTAGACCTCTAGGCACGCTAAGAACCCACTTTGGTCTCACTTGGATCACTTGAGCAAAATGTGAAAAATTCATCATTTCTGTTTGTGGTGACGTGTTGACAACTGTGGCAATGCGTCGCCACAGTTGGTAACATTTTGAGACACTTTTCTGGATTGGTGATGTGTCATTGGGGTCGACCTGTAATTAGCAATGTGTCGCCAATCTGCAGAAATGCAGAAATTGGCGCATTTTGCTGCTATGAACTTTGGACGATTCCAACACATATCAAACATGCATGGAATGCCTTTAAATTTCATACACACATAGAACATGTTGCATAGAACATAACCAACTATAACAAGCTAAGCTATGATGTCTCGTAACATCAATCCAATCCTCCCAATTCCTCTAGTCCACCAAAATTCAACGAAAACCATTAACTAATGCCATAGCTAAAACCACTCGAATTCTTCAAGTAAACTCAAGCTATTGGCATTAAATGAACTTGAAAACATACTCCCCTTACCTCAACTCCAAGTAACTCACAAGAATCAATCTCCTTCTCATTCAACCAAGCTCACCAAAGTTCTACACAAGTTCCAATAAAAAACAAAGCACTAAACATCAAAACTTCACTCTCTAGCCAAAACCCAAGCTTCAAACTAACTAACTGATGCTGTCCGATGGTGTGGACTGGCATCTCCACTGTCTGCAGTGGTGAGGGCAGCAGGGGGTTCTAGAGGTGCGGATTAGTGCAGAAGGAAGGCATCCGGGGTGGATCACCTTAAGTGATGGCCGGCAGTTTCTTGGTCCCACGGTAGGTGAGAACGGGAGGTCCCTCTGGTGTGGGAGAGAGCCCAAAACAGTGATTCTTCAGGGACACCGGGCTGAAACACTCAGAAAACAGGGGTTAGGAGGCCCCAGGGGTGGTTTTCTGGGGGGAACCTCCGACGCCCAAGTCAGTGCTTAGAGAGAGAGAGGGACGTAGTAATAAGCACAAGAGACGCTTTCCTGACGTGTATTTTTGAGGGCTGAAGGGAGAGTTTTCAGGCGAAGAAAAAAGAGTGCCTTCTATTTTCCGGCCTCTCTCGGCCCTTTTTTCCCATAGGAGAGTCTCTTTCCTCTGGAGAGTCCCATTTTCTCTGTAGTGGAGAGTCGAGCCCCTCTTTCTGCGATGATTTCCCATGTATAAAAGGAAGAGGGTGACCCCTTCAGATGATGACATGTGTACGGCACGTGTATGGTTGGATGGTGTTTGTACTTCTAGGCGTAGGGGCCCCTAGCCACCTGCAGGCTGCTTGGGCGGTGAGTTGTAGCCCTTCGTGACAGGACATTAGACTGCAATAGCGTGTCAGAGCGTATCTGAAGGTGGTGTGTCGGAGACATATGTGTGCGGAGTGTCAGAGACTCCTTGATAGCTCTTGCCGTACAACCGAGGTCCCTTTGGTTGATGTCTCACTTCGGGGTGAGGAGCCCTTTTTCCGGAGTCAGGCTGGATCTTCGACGTCTCCATCTTCGGGGGCTTTTCCCCCCCGGAGGGTGATTGGTCCTTCTCCCCTAAAGCTGGTTCGGTTGCCTTCCCGAAGGAGGCGCTGCTCTGGCTCCCGAAGTTGGAATTGGCGAGCTACCGAGGCCGTGTGCCTCAAGTATATGATTTCCTTCACTCCAGAGTCCTTTCCAAGGTCATATGCCTCAGATGTCTGGCTCTCTCTTTTTCCGTGGTCGGTGGGTAAACAGGGTGATAGCACTTCGACTATCACATGCCCCCCTTGGAAAGTCAAAGTGAAGACTATGGCAAGTAGTTTTTCCGACGTCTGTTTATCGCTCAATTGCCAGTTTTTGACAGGACGACCTCGTGGACTCCCGAAGGCCCACGTAGTAGTATCTCCGTTTTCGGTCGAACAGGGCGGCGCGGAGCCTTGAACCCTGGACCTTATGGATTTTCATTCGGAGTATGACATCGCCTGAGAAGACACTTCGCCACCTAGTGGATGAGCCTTGTTCGGACAAGTGTCATCTACCCGCCCTTCAGTGTTCTCGAGATTCCCAACTTGTTCACTTTTCCCACCATAGGTTAGTGGATCGACGCGTCTCCAAACTAGACGTGTCAGTCTCGAGCAATGTGCCCTGGTTTTCCAGATGTCAGAAAATGTGTCCCAGTTTTTATGCGCGAGGGATAATCGTGGCGATGCTTCGCCTTCACGCAGCATTTATGATGCCCTTTTGGCTGCCTTTCCTCGATCTATATAAGCCTTCCTCCTGTCATACTCTTCACTTGTGTTTCTTTGCTCTCACTTTGCTCTTGTTTTGTCTTCCTTTTTTGCGGCGGTCTTAGCGGTGGAGCAATTTCCGATGATCTTTCACGATGGCGTCCTCAAACCTAGACTTCGGCAAGACTTTTGGTGGGTTCTGATTTCTAGAGTTCCTTCGGTGTTTGCTTTTCTTTTCACTTTCCGAAGTCATTTTTCCTCTTTCTGAAATCATTTTTGGGTCAACCATGCCTATTCCCGAGAGCTGGCAACCTCTTTTGTCTCACCCTTGTTACACCACTCCTGAAAAATTAAAGAAGTAGAAGACCAAATTTTTCCTCCCATCGTACGCCACCACAAGGTTACCTCACCTTGGCCAGTTTAGCTTTATGAATCAAGGTGACGAGGTTACCATTTTCTGAGCCCAACTGAACGCCGAACTTCGGTTTCCTCCCGCGAAGATGATTTGTGACTTTTTCTAGTTTCATGGCATAGCCGTGAATCAGCTTCCTCCCAACTCATTTTGCTATTTCAACGCCTTTCTCTGCATGTGCGGGATCTTCGGGGTAGAACCCTATTTCATCCTGTTCATGCAGTATTATAAGCTTTATCCGGTTCTGAAGGGTGGCTTTTATTTCATGCTGCCTCGTGGATCTGGGAGCAAGAAATTCATGTTCACCTTCGCTACCAAAGATAGCTGGCGAGGGTGGCAAAGGAAGTTCTTCTTCCTGAAGGTGGCAGAGGCCTGGTCGCTCGTCCCAACTAAGTGGGCTCGGGGAAAGCTGTAGGCAGATGTCATGGATCCCAGGAAGTTGCTAACTCTCGAGTTGGCGGTGAGGTTTAGGGACTTTGACAGACGAATCCGTGCTGTCGCCGACTGGGATGCCGAGGTCCCTTCACACTCTCTCTACCCTTTCCCGATCATGTGCAAACTCATGACCGAGGATGTCCTTCGGGAGCTGGGGGTGGTTACGGAGCATAAGTCGGATCTCGGCATGCCAACTCCTGCTATCGAGGGGAAGAACTCTTGGCTGGGGAAGCTCCTTTGGAGCGAGCTCACTTATGAAGCCTTTTTTGAAAGTAAGTTTCTTTCAAAGTTTTTTCGGCATAAGTGCCTATGGACTTACACTAATTTCTCTCCTCTTTTTGAGAGATGGGCAACGAGTCTGCCGCCTACTATAGGTATCTCTTCCTTGGTCAGGCCGAGAAGGGAAAACAAAAGAAGAGGCGCAAGGCTTCTGGGAGCGGATCATCTTCAGCCAAAAAGGCCAAGAAGGACACCCCTCTTCCCCCTCCTGAGGATGTTTCGGAATTTGGTGATGTTATTGCTACTTCCACTAAGGCTGGCGATGTCATTGCAACTTCTACCAAGGTTGCAACTTTCGCCAAGCCTGAAACTGCCACCGAAGTCCCCGCCGGGGTGATTGCCCTTCCTGCTCCTCTGAGTCCTGCCACACTGGTAGATCTTGTAGGCTCTTTGGCGGATCTTTCTGCTGAAGATTTAGAAACACGTCGAAGGGCCAAGGGCAAACATATTCCTGCCGACGTGGAGGAGGTCGGTGACTGATGAGGACTGTGCTAAGGTCATGCCAGGTTTGTCTCTTTTTCCCTGCAATCAACTTACATTTTTTATAAACAAGGAATTTTTACCTGATAAGATGCATGTTTCTTTTTGCAAAGGATCCGGCGCCCCTAGCTTGGAAGATTGAGCACGCTCGAATGAGGGATCTTCGAGATTCTCATGTCTCGAAGGACAAAGTCCCAAGGGAGCCATTCTAGTCTTTCACGGAGGACATGAATCTGTTCTCCCAGGACAGCCGGGAGATGGCTCCCCAAATGGTGAGGGGCGTGCTTACTCAGACATCCTTCAAGGCAGTCGCCGAGGAGTATGCCTCCGAGGATGCCCTTGCTACAAAACTTTCCCAGCATGCTGCTCAAGTAACTCTTTAGGCCCTTCACTTTTCCTTCCCACTTTTTTCCTAAGTGTTTTTGGCTTTCCTTGTGCAAATTTCACTAAGTACCTTCTCTTTTTTTGTAGCTTCTGGGGTATAGTGGGTACCTCCGAGCTTGGACAGCAAAGCAGTCTTCGGTCTGAGCTTGGGCTGAAGACAAATTGGAGAAGGCCAAAGTCTTTTATGCTAACTCGGTGCTGACGAACACCAAGTTGAGCCAAATATGCAAGGAGAAGATTACCAGTCTTCGGGAGGAATTCTTGAAGGGCCAAGAAGAGCTGTTGAAGGATTTTTTTGAGAAGATGTATGACCTTGGCGACAAATTAATCAGCCTGACTTTAGCCAATGAGACCCTTCAAAAGGAAAAAAAAGGGGAGTCTGCCCTTCTGGTGAAGGCGATGGCTGAAAATACTGAACTTCAGGCCAAGGTCGACTCACTGAATGAGGGTTCGAAGAAGAAGAAGAAAACTGAGGAGCTGGAGAAGGAGATTTTCGACCTTCAGCAGGAGGTTTCGGATCTTCAGCATGAGGCGGACGAGTTGTACATCGAAAGAGGCAAAGCTGTCCAGACGTCCAAGGTTGCTTTTCAGGACGGCTTCTGCCTAGCATGTCACCAATTTTTGAAGAAGTATCCGGACCTCGATCCTTCTTTTCTGGCTGCCCTAGATATTCCCAGGGGACCTCGGTGGATGTGGTCAAGAGTCGACTTCCTTAACCTGCCGTTTCCTCCTCCTGCACCGAAGGTGGTGGTGAAAGATTCAGGAGCCGAAGCTTCTCATGACATCGGGGTCCCTTAGATATTCTAGGACGTTTGCCTTCTTCTTTTTCTTTATACTCTTCTTCTTGTAATCTTCTCCTTGTATCAAGACCTTCTTCAAAGAATTTTCCTTCATTATTTTGGCTAAGTCTTTTTGAGCAATTTCTGTTTCCCAATTATCCTGACCACTTTCGGTCAAGGGACTTCGGTACTTTCTTTGCTTGTTTCGTCAGCCGTTCTTTCGGGCGTTCTTTCGCGGTTGGTGAAGTTCCTTTTCAGGCAAATTTTAGCTTGCCCTTTGTCGTCAGTGTTCGGTAGACTTGCCCTCTTTTGGGCATATAGCCCAACTAACTTCAGAAGGAATAGGAGACTTTCGGGAGTCCATACTTCAGCTTTGTTCGGTGAACATTCTCAGATAGGGGGAAACTTTCTGTACTTAGACAAATTTCTGGCTTTCACCATTTCTTTTCTAAAAAATTCTAAGTGTGAATTTCTTTAAGGCGCCCGAGTGTCTTGTACTTTTTCAGTTTTTCTCCCTTCGATGTTGCCAAGCTTGTGTGCTCCCATTCAGACCTTGTTTAGGACCCAATAAGGCCCTTTCCCGTTTGGCCGAAGTACCCCATAGGACAGTTTTCGGGGTTCTAATTCAGCCTTTCGGTGGCAAGGTCTCACTTTCCTTGTTCCTTTTGGCTTATCATGTAGATTTGCACTTATGGCCACCTTTTGCCGAAAAGGCCTCCTTCCGAGCTTGGCCATTTCTTGGTGTTTGACAACTTGGTCGAGCTTGGTTCTCAACCCGAGGTCACTTCCTCTTTTGTCAAACATCTGTATGCTGGCCGAACTTCTTCAAATGGATAATGGCTTTCCGTACTGGGGAAAAGCGAGAAAAGTGTCTCCTCCTCGGTCCCTCGGGTAGTTGTCTGATAACTCATTGGTACAGTAGGAAGTTCTCCTGGCCATCTCCCTTTGCATTTCTCGTAGTCCCTCTTTTATAGCTCTTTTGGCAACCTTCTGTTTGTCTGTTGCTCAGGGGCTGAGCTAATGGATTGAAGTGCCTTTTTATTCCAAGGTTGGTGACAAACTCTTGGAATCCCCTGTCCATAGACTGGGAATCATTACTGGCCAGTGTCACCGTCGATACGCCAAATTAGCATATTTTGTTCTTTCAGATGAACTTTTTGTGCACCTTTTGCCGGCATGGTTGCTAGGAGTTCTTCCTTACCTCACTTAGTGAGGTAGTCCTCTACTATCACGCAGAACTTCACATCTCCGAGTGCTATTTGGAGTGGCTCGGTGCAATCTTTCCGAGGTTATCCACTCTGAAGGCAGTCTTCGGGTGCTGGCGTGTCTCTGGCCGTTTGCACACCTCTTGGATGAATTGTCTTGCACCTTTTTTACCGATATATATATTTTTATAACGGAGTTGCGTACCTTTGCCTACATAGTTTTTCCTTAGTTAGGAAATATCGTCCGAAACATCTTTGTACTTTCTGCCTCTTTATGAGGATTTTTTGGACTCTTTGGCTGCGAGATTCCTTTTTGTAGGATGTTTCTGCTTTTTATGCAAGGTTACTATACCTACCACTACCATGCTTGGATGGGCCAACACTTTTGGTTGTTAGGCTCACCTCCTAAGTGCTTGGCTTAGGCCAAGAAACATAAAGAAAACATAAAGGACTGAAGTGAAGGACTAAGGGAACTAGTATAGTGATGTATGAGCAAAGCTGGAAACTTTCAGGACTTAACTGCGCATAGAAACTAGACTATGGGAAAATAAACAGAAATCCAAGAAAGGGGACCAAATAGTACACTTAGATTGGTGGTATAATTGAAACTACAAACTTCAAGATAGTGATTTCGGCCATGCAAGTTCATTTGATGACTAGTGCAAGACTAGACCGAGTTTAGTGGACAACAATGATAACTAGTCATGTCTTGTCTACCACTAAGGAACTATTCATTATTTAACTAGTTAAACTAACTAGTGTTCACACTAGTCTTATGGCCGATTTTATATGGGAATTATGGCACTTTGGTACATGTGTTTGACATGTGCATGGCATTATAGGCCATGAAGTGAGTTAAATGTCAAGTTAGACACATGTTTTAGTGGCGGCATTGTGGTCATCTGAAGTTGAAGGCTATATTGAACCATGCAAATTAATGGAAGACAAAAGTTAGCATATTTGCCAACTATTGCACAAGTGTCCTATGGCCGGACTTATTCAAGGCCATTTGTTTTCCCATTTCGGGCTTGTTCATCCTTTCTTGAATGAGAGCTTGCTAGTCTAAGTTCTTGAGCTTTCTCTCTCAAATTGATCTTGAATTCAAGCATGTTTGGAGACAATTGAAGGAGGCAAGCTTGGTTTCGGCACTAGATCATTCCAATTCAAGCTTTGGATTTGAAGTTTCAAAGAAGGCCGACCCAAAACAAGCTAGGGTTTGAGGTATTTCTTGATATTCCTTGATTACATGGTTTGAATTCCATGAACAAGGAGTTTAAGTGCTCAAGTGATGTCGTATTAAGCTAATTGAGCAAGTAATGTGTGGGTTTGAAAGTTTAGTGTTGGCCGAAAGTCATGGATGAGATAGCTTGGTGTTCTTCTTTGTTATGGAATTTAATCCATGATTAAGGTTTATTGATGCCTATTTGATCTTGTGGTAGGCTATATTGAGTGAAGGACATCAAGGTGCCAAAGTGGGTAGTTGGCCGAATGCTTATGTGGAGGTAAATTCATGTTCTATCCTTTAATTACATGGTAATTGCTCCATGAACAAGGTTTAATGATGCCTAGATGGTTATATGTTGGGCTAAATTAGTGAGGAACATTAATGTGTGGAAATGTGCATTTGGCCGAGAGCATGAACTATAGTAATTTAGTGTTCTTCTTGGAATACATGGTAGTTGATCCATGAATAAGAGTTGTTGATGCCTAATTTTTGTTATGGTAGTCTATTTGAGTGAAGAACACTTGGGCATTGAAAGTTGGTATCTTGGCCGAAAGCATTTTGAGGTAGGGTTCACTTAACACTTGATTATGCTTGGTGAATTACCATGATTCAAGTGTTTAGAGTAGCTAAGTGATGGTTAAAATTTGCCAAATGACCTTAGTTGCTTGATGGGCTATTGAGATTACACTCGGTTTATTTGTTGATTAGCTAATTAACTAATGTACATGTGCTAGAAATGCTAGTAAATGTGGCCTATTTGCTTGGCATTTTGGAGCTCTAAGTGGAAGTGGAGTGTTTGGTGGTGTTACATGTGCAAAGTGCACATGGGCACATGTATGGTATATTGGCCGAGAGCATTATGTGGTGTGTGTGTGTATTATTGTGTGCTTGGGTGTTTTCCATGTGCTTGCTAACCTAGTTTATGTTATTGTAATTATATGCCTCGTTTATCTATCATGTATATGTATATGTTTGGTTTCTCCTTGTCTTTGTGTTTATTTTGCAGGTATACTGAGCTTATGGGAGGTTAAGCTTTGAGTTGTATACTCAGCTTAACTAAATAGACTCTTAATTGAGTTGTATATATCAAGTGAACTCTACTGAGTTTTATACTCACTGCCCATCCTACTTGTTTTTCAGGAAAAGACATTCGGCCTGAATAGTGTGTGCTTGCTTTGTGCTTGTGTTTAGTACTAGCTTGCTTAATTATCAAGGTATGTGCCAATGTATGCTTGGCTTATTGGCTTTGGTTCATTACAAGTCTTATATTGTGTTGGCCGAGACTTATGGACTAAGTTTGCAGGCTTGTAGTGTGAGGGACCTGTCTAGGAGAGCTATGGATATGTGGACACTGGCTTTGATCATAGTGTTTACCTTTATGACTATGAATATGGCAATTGGGTTGGTGTTGCAGTGTGTTCTTTTGTATGGGATCCTTAAGGTACTGTTTGACCATTAGTGGTCATGGGTTGTACTAGCTTGGCATGGGAAACTTATGGGTTCATGGCAAGTAGCCATGTTGGATACTAGGTAGACTACCTTTTTGTGTACATATATGTAGTCCTGGATACCTAGCTTTGGTGTTGGTTTTTTGGACTTTTGTGCCAAGTTATGTGTATGTGTATGGCTGGTTTTGGACATGTATATATATGTTGAATGCTTTGGGCCAAGGTTTGGCACCTTTATGAGTGGCTTTGGGCTTTTGTTTGTGTATGTAAATGTGAACCTCCATGTGTACCTTTGTTGGCCGAGAAGAACATGTGCATATCAACTTGTGATTTCAAAATCAAACTGAATACTGTGGGCTTCTTGGTTGCCAAATAAGTAGCACACTTGATTGCACACCACATATGCACTTGAAATTTCATTAAGTGTTGCCTTGCTTGTCATGCAAGAAATATATTAAGCCTTGCTTGTTTTGCAAGTTAGTGGTATTGGGCCTTGCATCTGCTACAAGTAATTAATCGGTTTGTTTTAAAAGCCTCCTGGGCCACCTCCCAGGCCTTTTACCTTAAGAAAAAAAGACTTAAAGATAACTGTTGTTGGTTGGCCGAAACCATAAAGTGGGGTTTAAGTTACAGTTTTGGGGAGTTAAACCTATAACTCATGGGCCAGGGCCTATTTGAGGTGTGACATTGGTAATCAACTTTGATCGTTTTGGTGGCTTCCTTGCCTTCGGGCCCCTGAGGGGGTATCCCAGCGCCCTGATGTTCTGCGCTTGGGGTTCCACTGACAAGGAGTTTCCACTCTGGATCTACCTTCGTTATGTCTCCCTGTTTGAGGTGTGACATTGGTAATCAACTTTGATCGTTTTGGTGGCTTCCCTGCCTTCGGGCCCCCGAGGGGGTATCCCAGCGCCCTGATGTTCTACGCTTGGGGTTCCACTAACAAGGAGTTTCCACTTTGGATCTACCTTCACTATGTCTCCCTTGTTGGTTTCAGCCTTTCTTTCTTCTGGAATTTCGGTAATGTAGTCTGCTAGTACCTGGGCGTTCACTGCTCTTCTAGGCTCATGCGTGATGTAGTACTTTCCGAGCTCGATACACCATTTTGATAGTCTTTTCCGAATGCTCTACTCTTTCTCGCCAGGTTGCGCAGAGCCGGATTAGTTCAGACAGCAATAACGTGTCCTTGGAAGTGGAGTCGGCGCCTTCTGCCCGCACGTCAAGTCGTAGATGACCTTTCAGGGCAATGGGTTTGACTTCATTACTGAGGAGATGGCGATTTTTTCCTCCAGTGCAGAACTCTTTCGGCGGGAAGGTCTGGGTCATCCCGACCCTGCTTTTCCCGTAGGTTATACTTTGGGGGGTATGCTTCCCGCCGAGGACTCAAATCTCCATTTCCCAAACTCTTGCGAGTTGACACAGTATTCTCTTCCCGTCAAGATACCGATGGGGAGGGCCTTCGTCGCGAATTTACCTGCGGCCTTCTCTGGCTTGAGTATCGTATCATTTTGACCATACCAGGGCGTGGGAATTTGCGTAGGAAGCCTGTGGTAACAGTCAGAGGACATTCACCGTCGGTAGGGAATTCCCTACTGCCATTTTTCGGTTGCCCGTTGAATCTCTGGCGCGAACGAGGACCTCAGGAGTCCCCTCTCCTTAGAATGCTGAGCTGCGACTTCGGCGACCTGGGAATGGTTTCCCACAGACGGCGCCAGATGATGCTGTCCAGTGGTGCGGACTGGCATCTCCACTGTGTGCAGTGGTGAAGGCAGCAAGGGGTCCTGGAGGTGCGGATTAGTGCAGAAGGAAGGCGTCTGGGGTGGATTACCTTAAGTGATGGCCGGAAGCTTCTTGGTCCCACGGTGAGTGAGAACGGGAGATACCTCTGGTGTGGGAGATAGCCCGGAACAGTGATTCTTCAGGGAGACCTGGCTGAAACACTCAGAAAACAAGGGTTAGGAGGCCCCCGGAGTGGTTTTCCAGGGGGAACCCCCGATGCCCAAGTCAGTGCTTAGAGAGAGAGAGGGATGTAGTAATAAGCACAAGAGATGCTTGCCTAGCATGTTTTTCTGAGGGCTGAAGAGAGAGTTTTCAGGCAGAGGGAAGAGTGCGCCTTCTATTTTTCGTTCTCTCTCGGCCATTTTTTCCCAGAGGAGAGTCTCTTTCTTCCGGAGAGTCACTTTTTCTCTTTAGAGGAGAGCCGAGCCCCTCCTTCTGTGATGATTTCCCTTGTATAAAAGGAAGAGGGTGACCCCTTCAGATGATGACATGTGTACGGCACGTGTATGGTTGGATGGTGTTTTTATTCTAGGCGTGGGGCCCCCTAGCCACCTGCAGGCTCCTTGGGCGGTGAGCTGTAGCCCTTCGTGACAGGACATTAGACTGCATTGGCGTGTCAGAGCGTATTTGAAGGTGGTGTGTTGGAGACATATGTGAGCGGAGTGTCAGAGACTCCTTGAGAGCTCTTGCCGTACAACCGAGGTCCCTTTGGTTGATGTCTCACTTCGGGGTGAGGAGCCCTTTTTCCGGAGTCAGGCTTGCCCTTCAGTGTCTCCGTCTTCGGGGGCTTTTCTCCCTCGGAGGGTGATTGGTCCTTCTCCCCCGAAGCTAGTTCGGTCGCCTTCCCGAAGGGGGCGCTGCTCTAGCTCCCGAAGTTGGAATTGCCGAGCTACCGAGGCCGTGTGCCTCAAGTATATGATTTCCTTCACTCCAGAGTCCTTTCCGAGGTCGTATGCCTCAGATGTTTGGCTCTCTCTTTTCCATGGTCGGTGGGTAAACAGGGCGATAGCACTTCGGCTATCACTAACAAACATGAATTCGATCAAGAACACATCTCTTACGTCGTTCAAAAATAAGGGAAGTCAAAAAACGCCCTTCCAAGCTTCAAAATCATGATTTCAAGCTTGAAATGCACTACTCGAAGCTTATATACTTTGATAACCTCTTGTTTCACCAAGAATTTCTTGATCCCAAGGAGAATTGGAGGGTGAAATGAGAGTGGAGAGGTTGAAAACGAAAATATGGCAGCCACCCTCACTTAACACACAAGCCATCAAAGTATTAAGCTTAATACAATTAAGCCTCTATCCTTGTAACTTAGTGATTTTTTATTAAATTCTTCTCTATTCTTTAAGTTTGAGTTAAGGTTGAAAGTTAAGTTATAAAAATTCATTTTAAAACACTCAGGACTCATCCTGGATATTCAGGATGCAAAATTATCATTTTGCCCCTGAACTTCGTTCAGAGCTTTATCTTTCTCGGAACTTAGTGAACTTGGCTCAACTTCTCTATTCTTGCTATGTAAACTTGAATTAAGGTTCTAAACTTAATTTGAAACACTTTACCTTCCTCAATTGCACTCTCCACTAGAAGGGCCATAACATTCTCCTCGCCTCATTGAATTTGGTCCCCCAAATTCCGCTGCAACTCCAGAAAAATACTAGGATATCTTTTCAACATATCCTGCTCCATCTCCTAGGTAGGTTCCTCCTCACTATGGTTAGACCAAAGGATCTTAACCATCAAAATCCACTTAGTCTGAAGTTTCTTGATTTGCCTATCAAGTATCTGAACAGGTTTCTCCTCGTAGGTCAAGTCTTCTTGAATGGGTATCACTGAAGGTTTTACTACCTGTCCCGTTTCCACTGTGCATTTCCTGAGTAGAGTAACGTGAAACACGTTATGCACTTGAGATAGGTTGGGTGGTAATGCCAACCGATAAGCAACTTTCCCAATCTTCTCCAATAATTCAAAAGGTCCAATATACCTAGGAGCCAACTTGCCCCTTTGCCCAAAATGGCTAACTCCTTTCATGGGTGACACTTTCAGAAGTACTTTGTCCCCGACTTCAAAACTCAAGTCTCTTCTTATCAAATTCGCATACTTGGTCTGCCTATCATTGGCTGCTTTAATTCGCTTTTGAATTAACTTAATCTTAGTTGTAGTGTCAGCTATGATTTCAGGTCCAATAACTACCTTGTCTGCAGGATCTGCCCAATAATGAGGTGTCATACATCGTCTTCCATATAGAGCTTCATATGGTGCCATTCCAATAATAGTTTGATGACTGTTATTATAAGCAAACTCGATCAGTGGTGAATGCTGATCCCAACGACCTTTGAAATCAATAGCACATATCCGTAGCATATCCTCCAAAGTCTGAATCACTCTCCCGAATTGCCCATCAGTCTGAGGATGAAAACCAGTACTGAGACTAACCTTGCTCCCCAATGCTTCTTGAAAAGCATTCCAAAATCATAATGTAAACTGAGGATCTCTATCAGATATAATCTGGTTTGGTATCCCATGGAGTTTCACAATCTCCTTGAGATGCAGCTGAGCCAACTTCTCCAATTTATAAGTGATTTTGATAGGTATGAAGTGTACCGACTTCGTCAGTCTATCAACCACTACCCATATAGCATCATGTTGATTCTGAGTATTCGGTAACCCCACTAGGAAATCCATAGTAACGGATCCCCATTTCCTCACTGGCAGAGGTAAACTCTGAAGTGTGCCTGCTGGTTTTTGATGTTCAGCTTTAACCATCTGACATGTCAAACACTTTGCCACATGTCCTCTCACATCCTTTTTCAATCCTGGCCACCAAAAATGTGTCTTCAGGTCTTGATACATCTTACTAACTCCAGGGTGGATATTCAAAGTGCTACTATGCACCTCCTGAAGGACTTGCTGATGGGTTTCGGGAGCCAAACAGCGCAGCAGAATTTAACCGAAACCCTCTAGGATCCAAGTGAAACGGGGTAAACCGGGTGTCCGAAAATTTTCATACCTAATTTTCGGTTGAGATCTCTCACTCAACTGTAGAGTCGAATCACAAAACCTGAACAGTTGACGTGTTCAGGCTTTCTATGGTATCTACATGAGCCTCTCGGGATCACCACGCTTCCACCATGTCCCGGTAGATGCGTTTCTCTTGCGCTCGCAGTGCTAGCTTGCGTCCTCCAAGGAATTGCAAGAGAAGAGTGTGGCTGTCCTTTTTGGAGGCTAGGGCAAGGAGACCTGTGAATTTCTCACTTAAAAGTTGTATTTATAGTGAGACTCAACTTCCAGACCTAATGGGTTTCAAAGCCCTAATCCAATTAGGATTTAATTTCGGGCTTAATAATGGCTCAACTCTTGGGCCCATTATTAATACGAAATTAAAGTGAAACCATAACCCAAATAATTAGCCCATGCACTCTAATGATCCAAATAGCTCTATGTGTGTGACCCAATAGGCTCTTGCCATGTTGGCAATGATCATAAATCACATTTATGATCATAAGCAATGAGCGGTGTCTAGCAACACATCATTGCTACCCAAGTGACAAGATTGTCGGTGAATCGACTAAACCTTTATGATCATCACTGATATATGCCATTGTCTCTTTGTCCAAGATATCAAGACTAAGCATGAGACATGGAATGTGTCACTCTCGTATAGCCCAATCTTTGGTTTTTTGATTACCGAGTAGACCAACTTAAACTGATGACATTAATATCATATATCAACTCATCCGAGCATGCCCATGCATTTTCTAAGTCTCACTCTATCAAGGGGCCTGAAGATATTTCTCCTGTTAAATAGGAGGGACAAATCCCATCTTGATCAAACAAATCCCTCCGCATGATATGTGACATACCCAATGACCTCCTTCAAGTTCACTCAGTTACGAGCAACAAAGGAAAGTATCAAAGTATGTGACTCACATGTAGGGAACCTTGATGATCTTAGGTCGAAGGACTACATATACCATGATCACTATGAGAATCACTTATGACACTCATATAACGATCCATGTAGTGTTCTCATGGTGGGTCGGTCCAGTACACAAGTTCTCCAACTTGTACCCATATGTAGACTACATATCTCATATTAGTCTCCACATATGCTAGTCGTTATGTATTATTGCAACCTGCTCCACAATAATACTAGACTAGGGACGTTTAAGAATATCATTATTCTAGGGTTGTGATTGTGTTTGTTAAGTTACGTAGAAACAAAACAACAAACATAATTGTTGGATTAATGCCTTAATAAAATATCGTGACTCAATGTGCAAAAATACAATCATCTCATGATTGGCTTTTGGGCACAAAACTAACACTTGCTGCCTAAGTCCATCCACATTCAGTACATAGAGATGATCTCCATAATGCAATATTCCATCCTTGTATCTGAATTCCTTCTCATAGTGCCAAGTTTTGCTTCTCCTGAAATTTTCTTCAACAATGGATCTTTCATTTGTGGTTCTTTAACTCTGACTAACCAAGCTGACTACACTTCCAAACCGTAGACTAGGAATTTTTCTCGACTTTGCCATAATTCATGAAAAGCTAAGAAACAGTCCCTCAATACTTCTTTAGAGGAATCCATAGCCTGATCCCTAGATAAGATCACCCCCGTGTACTTCCGGCTCAACGCATCTGCTACCAACACAGTACTCAATGGAACAGTCATAATATTTTATGTGTTCAATCCTTCACCGCTACCTCATGTTCAGATCCTTCTGGGTAAACAAATACTTTAAACTCTTGTGATTAGTGAAGATTCTGAACGATCTCCCCATCAAATAATGCCTCCACAGCTTCAGTGCAAAATTACTGTTGCAAGTTCATGATCATGAACAAGGTAGTTCAATTCATTAGGCCTCAGCTGTCTTGAATGATAAGCAATCACCTGACTGTCCTGCATCAATACACATCCCAATCCTGAACCTGATGCATCTGTATAAACTGTAAAAGCTCTGTTCGGATCTGATAAGACAAGTATAGGTGCACTAGTTAATCTCTCCGTCCATTCCAGATAAGCTTCTTCACACTTTCGTGTCCACTCAAATTTTTTAGTCTTCTTGGTCAAGGCTGTCAATGGTGTAGCTATCACAGAGAAATTCTCTATAAAACGTCTGTAGTAACCTGCCAAGCCTAAGAAACTCTTGACTTCAATAACTGTAGTTGGTCTCTTCCACTCAACTACTGCTTGAACTTTTTCAGGATCAACTGACAAACCGTGAGCACTAATGACATGCCCCAAAAACTGGATCCTCCCAGACCAAAACTCACACTTAGACAACTTTGCATAGTACTGATTATCCTTCAGCACTTGCAAAACTGTTCTAAGGTGCTTCTCATGCTCTGATGTAGACTCTGAATATACCAAATTGTCATCGATCAAAACTTCAACAAACTGATCCAGAAATGGCTTAAAGATTTGATTCATGGCTTCCATAAATACTGCTGGAGCATTCGTTACACCAAAAGGCATAACTATAAATTCATAATGTCCATATCTCATCCTAAAAGCAGTTTTCGGGATATCTTCCTCCTTAACTCTGATCTGAAAGTACCCAGACCGAAGATCAATTCTGGAAAAGACCTTTGCTCCCCTGAGCCTGTCGAACAAATCATCAATTCTAGGAAGTGGATATTTATTCTTGATTGTTACTGCATTCAACTTCCTATAATCAATGCACAACCTGAAAGTTGCATCTTTCTTCTTCACAAATAACATCGGAGCTCCCCACGGTGATACACTAGGCCTTATAAAGCCTTTCTTCAGCAGTTCCTCCAACTGCTTCTTTAATTCATCCATCTCAGGAGCTGACATCCTATAAGGTGGTACTAAAACAGGTTCAACCCCTGGTTGCAGATGGATTGCAAACTCAGTATCCCTCTTAGGTAGTAACCTAGGTAACTCTACTAGAAACACCTTAGGAAATAGATTGGCTACTGGAATTGTCTAAAGTTCCTCCTTTATAGCCACTCCATTCAATGAATAACACTCATCTTCACCAACTATGGGGATGGTACCCACAAGTCTAAGGTGCAAACTCTTAGCACTAGATGCCAATCCTCCTGTGCAAGTCACTCTAGCTCCCTGAGCATCAGTAATGTTGACTGAGTGGTTTGCACAGTCGATTTGTGCCTTATGCTTACCTAATCAATCCATTACCAACACTAGGTCATAAGACCTCAATTCTATCACCCATAACTCACAACAAAAATCATAGTCGCCTAACTACAAGGGATACCTAGTAACCACTTCATTGGTCACAATAAAACCCCTCCATGCATTTCTAATAAGTCTTAACTCACCTGTGATTTCCCGCTGCAATTTAAACTTATCTACCAAGGTAGAAGATATCACTGAAAGAGTAGCTCCCGTATCAAATAGAACTCTAACACTACCGTTCTGAAAAGTAAAATTACCTCGAACAGCGGCTGGTTCTTTAGTCACCTGACTCGTCAGGGCAAAAACCCTCAGCTCAACTGCTGCTGCGGCTACACCAGGCCGATTCCCTATGGCAAGGGGTACTGGGGGTAAGTTTTGGGGTGGATCTGACATCGATCGAGCCCTTGGGCATTGCCTCGCCCAATGTCCTCTTTGACCACAGATATTACAAGCATTTGTCCCAGAGTACATGGTCTTCCACCATGAAACCGTCTGCACCTAGGAAATAATCTATCTTCTTTCTTTTGGATGGATCTTGGTTTTCCACCATTGCTCGCTTCCCAGCACTTTTTCCTAGGTTGGGTAGTCCAGCCTCCACCTTTTTGCTAGATGCTCTAGAATCCTCAAATTCCCTTTCTAAGGCCAACGCCTTCTAAACCACTTGGCAATAGCTCCTAATATCCACTGTCCCCATGTACCTCCTGAGTACAGGTTTTAACCCTTGGAAGAACTTCTTAGCCTTCAATTCATCATTGGCCATCATGTACGGGGCATACTGAATAAGTGAATTGTAGCACTGCTCATACTCCCGCACAGACATCTCCCCTGTGTCAGATTTTCAAACTGAATCCTTCTCTGATCTTGTGCAGCTTCACTGATATACTCCTATCAGAACTTCTTTTCAAATTCTGACCACTTGAGCACCTTTTTCTTGTGCTCTGAGCGAGTACCATTACTTTCCCTCAGAATCTCCATCACATCATCCCACCATAGACTAGTCCTTCCTCTCAGAAAGAAAGGCACTAGAATTATCTTCTGCTCTGACTCATAACCACCACAAGTGAAAATTCTATTCATTCTGGACAACCAGTCCTCTACTCTGTTGGGATCAGCTGTCCCATTAAAGCTCGGTGGATCCACAGTTTAAATTTCTCCAACAATCTCATTCATGTGGAGTGTCTCCCCTCCTTGGAGCCTCCGTCAACTCTGGTTCTTCTTCTTCCTCATGAACATGATTTCTGCGTTCATGAGCCCTAGGCACTTGCTGCTGCTCAGCATGCCTTTCCTGATCCTGTTGTGGGTTATTCTCCTCCTGGACAACACCTCTGTCCTCATAATCTCTGAACATATCTGTCACAAGGGTGTTCATACACTGTGCCACTTGGGCCATAGTCTCTGTTTACCCCTGTAGTACCCTGGATATCGCATCCAGCCTTGCCACAATGGGGTCACTAGAACCCTCACTAGGTTCCCTAGTTCCCCTTGAAGCTCCTGACCTAGTGTCAACTATACCAACCTACAACCACAGCCAGGCAACATTCCCCAGATGTTGGTCAGTACTAACTTCCTTGCACTTGGACTTTCCAAACTAGATCTCAGTCTTAACCTCCAATATCTATGAAATAAATCCTAAGCTCTGATACCAAAAACTGACACGGTCGCCCATACCCCTGCCCAGGAAGCCCTGTGAGAGCCGGTCTCACGGTGGATTGCAATTGGCTAGTTATGTATGTGTGCGGATTAAATCCCGTGATACTAGATGATTATCCTAGAATATGCAATATGCATGCTCTTTATGCTTTGACTTGGTTTATTAAAACTGTAAAACATTAACTTGGCCAAGTAATTTATACACAAAATAAGTATAAATAGCCAAAGCATACAAAATCAACATTTGTGTGAGTTTACTGCACATAACAACTCATGAGAACATTCATACATAAAGTAGACTAATGCCTTCACCCAAGAGCAATCCTAGAGTCGAGGACTCCTTATAACATAGACAATGGAGGCAACTAAAAGTACTGTATAAATACAAGCCTCTATTGAGATCTCTTTGACTTAACTCCCACCTTGGATACACGTCCTAGTGGTGAGTCTCAAAAGTCCTTTGCCAAGTGCTACTAGGCTCTGCAGCCAAAGGAAGATACTAGTTAGTACTGTTACTTGACCAACAAGCCAACTAAGTACTTATATAGAGTAGAAACACAGGGATTCTCAACTGCCATACCTATACACACAAAAGAGCACTACCGCAATAATCCTCAATGATTACCTGGTCCAGCAACTTCAGTCTCTGCATAACAAAACTAGGGAGTGAGAATTCAATAATTCTCAATAAGGGGTCTTCAGTGTACCTGCAAGAAAATTACTAGGACTCTTGCTGTGAGCTCACACAGCATGAGGGTCTGATATATGCACATATAACTAGGCCATAAAAACCTCTCCTCAAACTAGTCCTCTTCACGGTGCATCACTTCGTGTCTAGCGAGTTCTGATCACTAATCTGCTCCTAGAAAGCCGAAGCTTCCTAGGTGCAATCATGTAGCCTTCCCATAGTCGCTACGCAGGGGAATTATGGTGGAACTTTGTAGACTAGGCCGCAGGGCCTCTTTGTTGTACACTAGATGAACAAGGTTTCGCCTTGTGACCTCGTGGCTACGGCACGGCTAGGCCAACAAGGGTTCTAAACCTCTCACCTGAGCTAGTGGTAGCTAGTTATGTTTGTTTGCAACTTAGTTTCCTTGCTTGTTGCACAAGCAACCTTAAAACTCTACAAAACTAAAGGAAACTCTTATATTTTGTAGGACTTTTGAAAGTTTCAGAGTACCCCCGGAATCTTTAGACCCCTAGGCATGCTAAGAACCCCCTTAGGTCTCACTTGGATCACTTGAGGAAAATGTGAAAAATTTAGCATCTCTATTTGTGGCGACGCATCGCCACAGTTGGTAACATTCTGAGACACTATTCTAGATTTGCGACGCATCGCTAGGGTCGACCTGTAATTGGCGACACATCGCCAATCTGTAGAAATGCAGAAATTGGCTCATTTTGCTGCTATGTACTTTGTGCGATTCCTGTACATATCAAACATGCATGGAATGCCTCCAAATTTCTTACACATATAGAACATGATGCATAGAACATAACCAACTATCACAAGCTAAGCTATGATGTCTCATAACATCAATCCAATCCTCCCAATTCCTCAAGTCCACCATAATTCAACCAAAGCCTTTAACTAATGCCATAGCTAAAACCACTCGAATTCTTCAAGTAAACTCAAGCTATTGGCATTAAATGAACTCGAGAACATACTCCCCTTACCTCAACTCCAAGTAACCCACAAGAATCAATCCCCTTTTCATTCAACCAAGCTCACCAAAGTTCTACTCAAGTTCCAATAAAAAACAAAGCACTAAACATCAAAACTTCACTCTCAAACCAAAACCCAAGCTTCAAACTAACTAACAAACATGAATTCGATCAAGAACACATCTTTTACCTTGTTCAAAAATAGGGGAAGTGCAAAAATGCCCTTCCAAACTTCAAAATCATGATTTCAAGCTTGAAATGCACTTCTCCAAGCTTATATACTTTGATAACCTCTTGTTTCACCAAGAATTTCTTGATTCCAAGGAGAATTGGAGGGTGAAATGAGAGTGGAGAGGTTGAACACGAAAATATGGTAGCCACCCTCATTTTCCCCTTCTTAAACCCCCCCTTAACACACAAGCCATCAAAGTATTAAGCTTAATACAATTAAGCCCCTATCCTTGTAACTTAGTGATTCTTGATTAAATTCTTGTCTATTCTTCAAATTTGAGTTAAGGTTGAAACTTAAGTTATAAAAATTCATTTTAAAACACTCGGGACTCGTCCCGGCTATTTAGGATGCAAAATTACCAATTTGCCCCTGAACTTCGTTCGGTGCTTTATCTTTCCCGAAACTTAGTGAACTTGGCTAAACTTCTCTATTCTTGCTATGTAAACTTGAATTAAGGTTCTAAACTTAATTTGAAACCCTTTACCTTCCTTAATTGCGCTCTCCACTAGAAGGGCCATAACATCATGGGTAGGATAATTTTGCTCATGGGGTCTTAACTACCTTGACCCATAAGCAATGACATTTCTGCCTTGGATAAGTGCACAACCTAACCCAGATCTAGATGCATCTGTATAGATCGTGTAGGGCTTGCTTGGATCAGGAAGAATCAGCACTGGAACTTTAATCGACCTATCTTGAGCTCCTGGAAACTCTCTTCACACTTCTTAGTCCACTCAAATCTTCTGTAGTATCCAGCTAATCTCAGGAAACTTCTAATTTCCTTTGTAGTCTTTGGCTGTTCCCATTCTTGCACTACCTTGACCTTCCCAAGGTCCGCCTTATTGCCTTGTACATTTATGATGTGTCCTAGGAAAGATGCTTCACTTATCCAGAATTGACACTTCGATAGCTTGGCGTAAAACTGATGTCTCAATAGAGTCCTTAAGACAATCTTCAGTTGATGTTCATGTTCATTTTCATCCTTGGAATACACAGGATGTCATCAATGAACACAACCACAAATTTTTCCAGATGTGGTCTAAACACCAAGTTTATCAGGTCCATAAAAGCAGCTAGGGCATTAGTTAAACAAAATGGCATGGCTATGTACTCATAATGCTCATATATGGTCCTGAATGCAGTCTTAGGAATATCTTCTTCCTTTACTCTCAATTGGAAGAATCCAGATCTCAAATCTATCTTGGAGAAGATTTTAGCTCCCTTGAGTTGATAAAAAGAATCCTTGATCCTAGGGAGTGGATACTTGTTCTTCATAGTCACTACGTTGAGCTTCCTATAGTCAATGCATAGTCTCAATGATCCATCCCTCTTTTTCACAAAGAGAACTAGAGCTCCCCATGGTGAGACACCTGGCCATATGAACCCTTTTTCAAGAAATTCATCAAGTTGTTTCTTGAGCTCATCCATCTCTGTGATAGCCATTCTGTAAGGAGGTATGGATATTCGACTAGCCCCTAGTTGCAACTTGATTTCAAACTCAATCTCCCTTGGTGGATGAATACTTGGCAGGTCTTTGGGGAAAACTTATGGAAAGTCTTTCACTCCAGGTATTCTGTCCACTTCCTCTTCATAGTGCAATTCATTCAATGCATAACAAAAATCATGCTCAGAAATCATAAGTATCTCATCTAATACCTCTAGGTCCATGCCATGCATTTCATACACTAATTCCTTATAATTCACTAATGCATGCACTTCGCCACCAGACATTGTGATTCCTCTCTTAGCACAATCAATTCTTATGTTATGCATAGCAAGCCATTTCATACCCAACATTATATCATACTTAGGAATGTCCAACACTAGCAAATTAGTCATAACCTTATTCTTTCCTACTACTAGGTCACAATCCTTGCTAGGTCATTAGTGAAATGACATTGACTACCTATGGTGATGACTAAGGATATCCTAGGGATGATTTCAGTAGCCACTTTCATGGCATCAACAAATTTCCTAGCCACTATAGACACAGATGAACCAATATAAAATAGAACACTAACAGGCATACCATTAAGGTAAACGTTACCTCTTAGTGCTTTTCCCTACTGTGATGTCTCTAGCTTTTTTGATTCGAACACTCTACCTGCCCTTTGCAACTAGAGACCTTTGCACTGGAGGAACTTGTCTTCGATGTCCTTCCTTGGGTGTTGCCTCTCTGGGTCCTACTCCAACAGGTCTCACTAGACCTTTGTCTTCTCGCCTTCTTCCTTACACATGTGGGCAATCTTTGATCCAATGATCTATTGCACCACACCTTAGGCAAGCTGGAGTATCCAAATAGCAAGGTTTCTTTCCATTAAACTTCTTGCATTTAGGGCACCTTAGGCCAGTGAACTTCTCATTTACCTTGCCCTCACCACCAGAATAGAAATTCTTAGCAATTACTTTGCCATGTGGTGGCTTCTTCTACTTGCTTCCTACCTGGCTACTTTCCCCTAGTCCACTAGGAAAGTACCTAGTGTCAATGTCCTACTACTCATCCAGTAGAGCTTTCTACACTACTTCATAACAAGTGACTGCTCCAAAAGGTCTTAAACATTTCTAATGTCTTACCTTAGGCCTCTGACAAATGTTTTGGCATTTAACTCCTTCAATCCATAATGCTAAGGAGCATACCACACCAATCAATTGAATTTATGCTCATACTCTAGGACATTGAGGTTGTCTTACCTTGGAGCATCAAATTCAGCTTGCTTCATATCCTTGATGGCATCACTAATGTACTGCTCCTGGAACAACTGAGTGAACTCTGGCCAGCTCATCTCAATATCTCTTCAAGGCCTTCTACCCTTCTGGACAACATACCTTTCTCTGGTGTTTCTCCACCACATCTCTACACTGCCTACCAAGTCGTAAGTAGCCAGTGACACCTTTTTGGTTTAGCCGAGTGGTATCCTCTCAAACATCTTCTTAATGAAGATTTACCACTCCTTAGCTTTCTCAAGCCCGGCTCTAGCATCAAACTATGGAGGCCTGAGTCCTTGGAATCTCTCCAATAGCCTGAACTCATCTAGGCCCTCTAGATCCTTTGATATATGTCTCTTGGATCTATGAGAGCCCTCGGTATGGTGATGCTCTCTATGGTCTCTATGTCTTCTCCTACCTTTTCTCTTAAGATCTTCCTCTATCTCATTCCTTGTAGAGGAACGGCCATAGACTGAGGCATTGGTCCTACATACCTAACCAATTTCAGATCTCACCTTTCTTCCTCTTGGAATTCTTCTGTCATCATCTTCCTCTTTAACAGTTTCATTATTTGTATCCTTTGATCTTCCAAAAGGAACATAGTCAGATATGTTCATAGTCTCCTTTTCTGCTTGCTATTGTGGATCCTAAACTACTTCTGCCTGTGCTACTGGGACTCCTTATTGCTGTGCTTGAATCAGCCATACAGCACAATAAGTACCATCACCAAAAATACCAAATATGCTCCTAAGATCACTAAACTTTCCAGATTGTAACTAGACACATGGAAGTTCATGTACTTGAAATTTTAGATCAAAACTCAAACCACAAAGGTTAGTTCAAATGTGATCTTCCTGCTAGACCTGAAATGACATAATTGAAAGGAGTAAGTTTCATTGAGAAACTTAGTAAGGGTAACACTTGAATTCAATAGGCTGTGTGACCATCATTAAAACCTGCATGCAAGGACATTAAAACAAAAAAAACACAATGCAGATATACAAGTTATGGCAACCAAATGCAGCAGCCATTCACAACCAACAAACACATGAAATGCAGCAGCAACAATAACCATAGGTTAGTCCATAAATCATGCAATAAACAAAAATAAATCACTATACCGGCCTTCTTCAAGCTAATGCTTGGTCTTAGGTCAACTTTAAAACTAGTTAGTACTAACTTTTGGGCTCTACAAACCCAGAAATTCGCTGCCATCACTATGCACTTCAAAATAGGTCACAAAACCTTCAATCAGTGCACTTCCCTCACTAAGCTTGGTTCATCACACTCATGGCTCTCTTCCAAGCTTTGCCCTAGGTCCATGGTTTCTTCAAAATATAGAAAATAACCCATGAGAGCAAGAGTACGCTTACCTTGATGGTTATGTTGAAATTGGAGCTTGAGCCTAGGTGCAAGCACTAACTAGCTTCCAATTGTGCTTCCTTGACTTCAATTGCAAGTAGTTTTGAGTTTGAAGGTATAGTGGCTGTGGAGGAAGTGTGGAGGAGAGTGCTGGCTTCTTTTTTGCTGATGGAGCCTGAAATTTTGGAGATAAGGACCAAGAATGGACACTTATATGGCCTTAAGTGCACTAAACACACTTAACAAGCTTAACCAAGCTTTTTGTCATTTTCCTTGCTACAAGACCATGGTTTCCTTACCTTATTCTATTGACCCGCATTTGACCACCTTATCCCATGTCATAGCAGCCCTCCTTATATGGGATGACCCCACAAAACTTCCATTTGACTTAAGTCATAAGTATGGACAACCAAAGGCACACAATAGGACACTTAAGTCCTTAAAGCCTTTTTGTGTTTTTCTTTATCCATACTTGTCTTCTATAAGCAATTTGTTCCTCCAATAGCACTTTCAAACCATTCATATCCTTCCCATAACTCTCCAAATCTCTTTTGTGAAAGTTTTGCAATTAAGTACCCAAATTTCCAAAATCTTACAAAAAAAGTCCATAAGTTGCTTGGCAGACAAGCAATCCTTAAGGCTTTTCTTGAGGACTAAGTTACCAACTTGGAAAATTTTTAAGGAGGTGTTGATCATGCCTTTTACCCCTGACACTTCAATCACTATGATGAGAATTACACAATATAATGGTTTTTAGCCATTATGGCAGACTTGTAATTCTCCCATTTTTGTGGGGTGGTAACATATTCACATTTCATGCGCACCATGGCACAAAGAAAGAAAACACTAGCACAAGTCTTAATCTTGGCTTCCATACATTAGGCAATCTTGTTAGATTCTAATGACCAGCCACTGCACCTGTAACTTTCACTAATAAACTGTATCATTCTAGGCATGTACCCCCCTTTTTTATTTCCTCCATTATCAAGTAGAGATTTAGAGCAAACCAAGAAATTTTTTTTTACATCAATAGCCCACCCATCGACTAAGTCATGGATTTTTTAAGTTGGTTACAAAATTTTGACCAAATGAATAGAAACTTAGCCAACTTTGCAATGTTATATCTTTGGCTACAGGGCTCTAAATCCATAAATTCTAAATCCAAGTTCAACCTCTAGATGTCCTTTAGATTTCATTATAATTTCACACCAAGGTTCAGTCTACACAGGGAGATATTAAACTTTAGCTGCAGAGTCAAAAATCTGGTCACTTTATGACCATTTTGCCCATACAAAATTTCATAAGTGTGCACACCTTCATTCACAAGAGGGAAGCCCTCCAAGGATACCTAAAATATATCCAATACACATATGAAATACATTCCCTCACATTTAACAACAATATGTGGCCAAAAAAAAATTTAAAAGTATGCAAACCATCATTCACATTTAGGTAACTTTGCACCACATCACATACATAGCCAAAACACTGCTCAAATGTTCACTTACTTGTCCCATTTTACATACACTACATGCACATGCATGCATGCACTACATAATGGTCTTAGCTCAGCTAAATACACACCTTAGGCTACAGGGTGCCTAAGACACAATGGACTACAAAACAGGTTGCTGGACAGCTACTGCATGACACAATAAGTACCCTCACTAAAAATACCAAATGTGCTTATAAGATCCCAAACTTTCCAGATTACAACTAGAAATATGGAGGTTTAAGTACCTAAAAATTTAGGACAAAAATCAAACCATAAAGGTTAGTTTGAAGGTGCTCTTTTTGCTGGACCTAATATGGCAGAATTGAGGTTAGTAAGTTTCAATGAGAAACTTAGTAGGGGTAGCACTTAGATTCAATAGGCAATGTAACCATCCTTAAAACCTGCATCCAAAGACACTAAAACAAAAAAATCACAATGCATATATGCAAGATGTAGCAACCAAATGCATCAGCCATTCATAACCACCAAACACATGAAACGCAGCAGCAACACAAACCATAGGTTAGTCCGTAAAACATGTAATAAAGATAACCAAATCACTTTGGAAGCCCTCCTCAATCCAATGCTTGGTCTTAGGAGGATTTTAACACTAGTTAATACTAACTTTGGGCTCCAAAAACCCTTCAATTCGATGCCATCACTGTGCACTTCTCATTAGGTCACAAAACCTTCAACAAGGGCACTCCCCTCACTAAGCTTGGTTCATCAAGCTCATGGCTCTCTTACAAGCTTAGCCCTAGCTCAATGGTTGCTTGAGAATATAGAAAACAACTCATGAGAGCATGAGAACCCTTACCAAATTGGGTAGGCCAAAAATCAAGCTTCATTCTTGAAGTATCCAAGAAATGCTCTAGTTTGCTTCCAATTTCTTCCTTTTGCCTTCAATCTCAATCAATTGCAAGTTTGAATATGTGGTGGATATGGAGGAAGTGTGGCTATCTTCTTGGGCTAGAGGAGGCAAAACATAGGGGAAAGATAAGTGAATTGGCTACTTGTATGGCCTTAAATGAGCTTAAGGGCACAAAACACACTTAAACAAGCTTAGCCTTACTTTATGTTGTTTTCCTTCTCTCTAATTATGGTTTCTTTGTCTTAAACTCATTGGTACTATAGGGTTTTGGGAGCCAAGCAAGTGCAGTGGAATATAACCGAAACCATCCAAGATCCAAGTGAAACAGGGTAAATCAGGTGTTCAAAAATTTTCATACCTAATTTCGATTGAGATCTCTCACCCAACTGTAGAGTCGAATCACAAAACCTTAATAGTTGACATGTTCAAGCTTTCTATGGCATCCACACGAGCCTTTCGGGATCATCACACTTCCACCTCATCCTGGCAAATGCGTTTCTCTTGCGCCCGCTTTACTAGCTTGCATCTTCCAAGGAATAGCAACAAAAGAGTGCGGTTGTCTTTGTTTGGGAAGCTAGGGCAAAGCTACAAATTTCTTACTATATGCTGTATTTATAGTGAGACTCAACTTCAAGACCTAATGCGTTTCAAAGCCCTAATCCAATTAGGCTTTAATTTGAGCTTAATAATGGCTCAACTTTTGGGCCAATTATTAATGCAAAATTATCATAAAACCATAGCCTAAATAATTAGCCCACGCACTCTAATAATCAAAATAGGTTTTATGTATACGATCCCATAGGCTCTTACCATGTACAAAATGATCATAAATCACATTTATGATCGTAAGCAATGTGATGCCCATCGGCATCTTCATTGTATGACATGGTGAGATTGGGAGGGAACTTCCGGTGAGAGAGGAATGCCTAAAGGAGAGACTTCCTAACAGAGATTGCCTAAAACATTCAAAGAATGAAGGTTAGGAGGTCCCCGGAGTATTTCTCCGGGGACGAACCTTCGACGCCCAAGTCAGTATTTTGAGAGGCGGGAAGTAGTAAGGATGTGAAATGTATGTTTCTTTCCAGAAGAGCCCCCTTACTGAGGCCACTTGTTTAATATTTATAGGAAGGTGTAATGGAGATGACTGCTTCAAAAGGCCCGCTCAGATCAAGACACGTGTTCGGTCGAATGTAATCTGTCCCTTTGGGCGTAGAGGCCTCTAGCCGGCTATAGGCCATTTTGGCCAAAGGTTAAGGCCGGGGTAGGTCTACGTGATAGGACGCGTGCGGTGGCGATGACATGTCAGAGCGTGTATGACGGCGGCGTGTTGCGTATGGGGGCGGCATGTCAGAGGCCCCTTAATTTTTTCTGCCGTACTCTTGAGATTCCTTCAGTAGAAGAGAGCTCTTCAGAATAGGGGGCTTTCTTCCAAGATCGTTTCAATAATCTAAGAGTCCCTTGTGACGGATGCTCCCCTTCAAGGGTGTTTTCTCCTGCCAAAAGTGGTGAGTCTTTCTCTTCCAAAGCCGGTCCGGTCACCTTACCGAGGATGGCGATGCACCGTGTTCCCGAGGTCGGTACTGTCATTCCCAGGGATGATGATGGATCATCGAGGTCAGATGTTCAAGGTGATAGACCCCCTTTTTCTGAGGTTGGTGCTCACATTCCTAGTGGTTGATGCTCAACTTTCCGAGGGTGGTGGTCTACCCTAGCGTGTGGGTTTAATGGGCGATAGCGCTTCGGCTATCACATGCCCCCCACTCAGAAAGTCAAAGTGAAGACTTCAGCTCATAGAATCCCTGGGGCACCTTACAGGACTCAGAGTGGGACATCGTACAAGGAGACACTTCGCCACCCGAAGGCGTGCCTCCCTAGCCGAGGTGTCATTACTTGCCCTCTAGTTAGTCCCTTGGTGTTTTCGAGGTGCACACTCTCTTTATTTTTACTTTTTTTGTTGCAGGTCAGTGGACTGTCACGTCTCGTGACCAGGAGCGTTATTTTGGATAGGCGTTCCTGGGTTTTTGTGGTGTCAGAAAGTGTGTCCTCGTTTCACGCGCTGGAGGACACGTTGCATGCGATGATTGGAGGTGGTCGCGTCGGTTACACCAGCTGCATCTTTTCACCTTCGAAGGGTAATTATGGCGACGATTTGCCTTTGTAGAGCAGTTATGATGATGATTCGGTTACCCTTATTCGGTCTATATAAACCTTCCTTCCCCCCATGGCCCTTATTTGCTTTCCTTTGCCTCTGTCTTGTTCTCGTCTGCTTTCGAGCTCTTCTTTCTCTTTTTCGGTGGTGCAAGTGGCGGAGCGATTTCTGGCAACCATTTACAATGGCGTCTTCTAATCCCGACTTTAGCAAACGTTTTGGCGGGTTTCCCTTCCAGAGGTCCTTCGGTCTCTTCGGTTTCTATTTTTTCTAGTCCTCGAAGCTTTTTTCTGATTTCCTGAAGTCCTCTAACTCTCTTTTCTGAAGTCATTTTCTTTTACTAAACATGTCTTCCCCTCTTCCCCTCATGTCCATCCAAGCTATTCCCGAGAGCTGGAAACCTCTCATGTCTCACCCATGTTGTTCCACTTCGAAAAAATTAGCAAAGTGGATAACTAAATTCTTTCTTCCCTCCTATGCCACTACAAGGCTACCCCATCCCAGCCATTTCAGCTTCATGAACAAAAGTGACGAGGTTACCAATTTTCAGGCCCAACTGAAGGCCGGACTTCGGTTTCCTCCGCCGAAGATGAGTTACGACTTTTGCCAATTCCATGGCATAGCCGTGCATCAGCTTCCACCTAACTCTTACTGTTACTTTAACATTTTTCTCTACATGTGCAGGGTTTTCAAAATGGAACCCGCACTTCATCATTTTCATGCAGAACTACAAGCTCTATCTGGTCCCGAAGGGTGACTTCTATTTCATGTTGCCTCGAGGGTTTGAGAGCAAAAAATATATGTGCACCTTCGGCACTAGAGATAGTTGGCGAGGGTGGCAAAGGAAGTCCTTCTTCCTGAAGATGGTAGAGGCATGGCCATACATGCCGATGAGGTGGGCCCGGGGAATGCTGGAGACGAACGTCATTGATCCCAAGAAGTTGCTAACTCCTGAGTTGGCAGCGAGGTTTGAGGATTTTGATAACCGTATCTGAGCTGTCACCGACTGGGATGCTGAGGACCCACCATGCTCCTTGTATCCATTCCCTATTGAGTGGAACCTTATGGCCAAGGAGGTTCTTCGGGAGTTAGGGGTACTCAATGAACATAAGACAGACCACGGCATGCCAGCTCTTGCCACTGACGGGAAGAAGTCCTGGTTGGTGATACTCCTTTGGGGGGACCTCACTTACGAAGCCCTTTTTGAGAGTAGGTTACTTTCTAATTTTTTGGTATAAGTATCCTTTTAGACTTACACTGATATTTTCCTTCTTTTTTAGAGATGGGTGATCAGTCAGCCACTTTCTACAAATCCTTCTTCCTCGGTCAAGCAGAGAAGAGGGAACAGACGAAAAAGGGGGCCTCAAAGCGGTGACAGACGTCTGGGGGCGGGCCATCTTCGGCTAAGAAGGCAAAAAAGGACCTTCTTCCCCCACCTCTAGAGGATGTCATGGAGGCCGGGGATCAGCCCGAGGTCCAGGCCGTCCTGCCACCGAAGCTTGCCGTAAGCTCCACTCCCCGGAGTCCTACCACTTCGATGGACCTTTTAGGTTCTTCGGCCAGAGGCCTTTCTGCTGAGGAACTCGAGGAGCGCAGAAGAAGCAAGGGCAAACACGTCCCTGCCAAAGTCGAGGAGGTTCAGCACTCCGATGATGATGTTGCCGAGGTGACGCTAGGTTTGTCCCTTGGACATTTTTAGCACTCTCAATCTTATAGATATATGGCTAAGGGACAATGTCCTAATGGAACTGTGTCTTGACTTTGCAGAGGAATTGGTGCCCTCGGCGTGGATTGTGGAGCATGCCCGGAAGTGGGCCGCTCAGGACTCTCATATCCCAAAGGATAAGGTCCCGTGGGAGCCTTTCTGGTCTTTCATGGAGGACATGAATTTGTTCTCCAAAGACGGCCAGCAAATGGCTCCCCAAATGGCGAAGGGCGTGCTCACCCAGGCCACCTTCAAATCCATGGCCGAAGAGTGCGTGAATGAAGAGATCCTCACCGCAAAGATGTCCGAGCACGCTGCCTAGGTACTCTTCCTACCCTTTATTTTTTCTGACTTTTCTAAGTGTTTGGCTTTCCTTGTGCATCTTTACAAAATGTCCTCTGTCCCTTTTGTTTGCAGCTCTTGGCGTTAGTGGATACTTTAGAGCTTGGGCAGCAAAACAGTCTTTGGTCCAAACTTGGACCGAAGAATGTCTGGAGAAGGCCAAGGTGTTTTGTGCCAACTCGATCATCAAGAATGCTGAGTTGAGTAGAATTACCAAGGAGGAGGTTGCCAAACTTCGGGAGGAACTTTTAAAGGGCCAGGATGAGCTCTTGAAGGATTTCTCCCAGAAAATGTCTGACCTCGGCACGAAGGTCGTCGAGCTTACTTCTGCCAATGAGGCTTATCGAAAGGAGAAGGAAGAAGATTCTACTATCCTGACAAAGGCCCTCACCGACAACGCCGATCTTCAGGCCAAGGTTAAGGCCCTGAAGAAGGAGACAAAGAAGAAGAAGAAGATGAAGAAGCTGGAGAAGGAGGTCGCTAATTTGCAGAATGAGGTAGAA
Organism: Aquilaria sinensis; assembly: GCA_005392925.1. Classification (NCBI taxonomy): domain Eukaryota; kingdom Viridiplantae; phylum Streptophyta; class Magnoliopsida; order Malvales; family Thymelaeaceae; genus Aquilaria; species Aquilaria sinensis. The sequence goes on from SMDT01000537.1 coordinate 113,783, forward strand.
GACTTGTCTGTCGAGGAAGACAAGGCTAATCAGGCGACTAAAGTTGCCTTTCAAGATGGCTTCTGTCTGGCTTGACACCAAGTTTTGGTGAAATATCAAGACGTCGACCTCTCCTTCTTGGCTGCCCTGAACATCCCCGAGGGGCCTCACTGGACTTGGTCAAAGATTGAGCTCCCTAACTTACCATTTGCCCTTTCTCAAGCGCTGAAGGTTGTGGCAAAGGATGTTAGGGATGGAGCATCTCATGACGCCGAGGTCCCTTAGGTGTCTAGGGCTTTACTTTGTCTTCTTCTTTTCCTTTGTAATCTTCTTCTTGTAATCTCCTCCTTGTAATAAGGCCTTCTCAATGACATTTTTCCTTCCTTTAAAACTTGGCTAAGTCCCTAAGCAATAATTTTTGTCTCCAAGGGTTGTCTTGACCACTTTCGGTCTAGGATCCTTGGGAAGATATTTTTCGATCTTTTTATCGACCGTCTTTGGGAAAACACACCTTTTGGCGAAAATGACCCAACTAGCTTCGGAGGAAATGTGTGATTTTTGAAAGTACTTACTTGTACCTTGTTCGACAAGATTTCTTAGGTGGAGTTATTTTTCCAGAAAAATTTCTGTACTTAGAAAAATTTCTAACTATACAACTTCCTGACAAGATCTTAAGCATAGAATTTTTTTAAGGCATCTGAATGCCATGTATTTTTCAGTTCTTCACCTTCGACATCACCGAGCTAATAGACTCCTTTCCTAACCTCGTCAAGGACCAAATAAGGCCTTTCCCAGTTTGGCCGAAGTACCCCGTGAGATGGTCTTCGGGGTACAAAGTCAGCCTTTCGGAGAACGAGGTCTCTCTTCCTGATTCCTTTTTGCCTAATGTGCAGGTTCGCAGCCATAGCCACTCTTTGCTGAAAGGCTTTTCTTTTAAGTTTAGCCACTTCTCTGTGTTCGTCAATTAGGTCGAGCTTAGTTCTCAATCCGAGGTCATTCCCTTCCTTGTCGAACACTTGTATCCTGACCGTTGGCTAAACTACCTCGATAGGAATAATGGCCTCTGTGCCGAAGATGAGCGAGAAAGGTGTCTTACCCGTGGCCCTTTGGGGTGTTGTCCGATAGCTCCATAGCACACTAGGAAGTTCCCCTGGCCATTTTCCCTTTGCTTCCCTCAATCTCTTTTTTAGACCATCTTTTATGGTTCTATTAGATACCTCTACCTGTCTGTTGCTCTGAGGATGAGCTACCGGGGCAGAGTGCATTTTTATCTCGAGGTTGGTGATGAATTCTTGGAATCCTTTGTCAATAAACTGGGAACCATTATTGGCCACTATCACCCTCAGTATGCCGAATTTGCATACAATGTTTTTCCAGATGAATTTTTGTATATCCTTTGCTGAAATGGTTGTTAGGGGCTCTGGCTCGACCCATTTAGTGAAGTAATCCATTGTGACCATGCAGAACTTCACTCCTCCAGGTGTAGTCGAGAGTGGCCCGATGAGGTCAATGCCCCATACTACAAAGGGACAGGGGTTGTTAGCCGAGGTTATCAATTCCGAGGGTAACCTCTGGACGTTGGCGTGTCTTTGGTAATTATCACATTTCTGGACAAACTGTCTCGCGTCCTTTCTTAGGGTGGGCTAGAAGTACCCCTGGCGAAGTATTACTCCTGCCAAGGCGTCAGTTCCAATGTAGGAACCACAAGCCCCCTCGTGGACTTCTTCGAGGACTGTCTCAATGTCGTCTTCACTGATACACCTTTGCAGTGGACTTGCATACGCCTGTTGGTACAATTCTTCCCCGATTAGGAAATATCGCCTGTAGTGTCTTCGCACTTTTGCTGCTTTGCGAGGGTCATCGGGAAGCTCTGAGGTTGTAAGATACCTCTTTATGGTGTTTTTCCATCTTTTTTTTTAGGTTGCTATGCTCATTATTGCTATGCTCGGGTGGCTCAATACTTCAATGGACTTTCTTGATTTGGCCAGACTATCCGCTTCAGCGTTATCTCGGTGAGGCACATTCTCAATGTGCACTGTGTCGAACTCCTGAATGAGATTTGATACAAGCTCGTGATATTTTGCCAAAGTTTGGTCCTTCGCGGTATAGTTCCCTGCCATCCGTTGGACCACTAACTGAGAATCGCTGTAGGCCTTTAGGTTTCTCATGCCAATTCTTCTAGCAAGGTGTAACCCTACTATGAGAGCTTCATATTCTGGCACATTGTTGGTGACGTTAAACCCGAATTTGATGGCTTTCATGACCTCCATACCCTCGAGACCGTGAATCATTACTCCAACTCCCTAGTGCTCGGAATCGGAGGCCCCATCTACAAACAGAGTCCACTTCGGTTCATTTTTCCCGAGGTCTAGTTGACTTTCCTCGGCAATGGGTACTTCGGCAATGAAATCCGCTAAGGCTTGAGCTTTTATTGCCTTCCTCAGCCCATAGTTGATAGCATACTCACCGAGCTCTACGCACCACTTGGAAAGCCTTTCTGAGTGGTCTACCCTCTTCATGATATCTCGAATAGGCAAGTTACTTCAGACAATAATGGGGTGGCCTTGGAAATATGGACGTAACCTTCTTCTTGCAAGTATCAGGGCATAAATAGCCTTTTGTAGTAAAGGGTACCTGACTTCGGCACCATGCAGAGACTTGCTCACATAATATACTGGCTTTTTAGTGACAGCGAGGTATAGTATGAGGGGTTCCCCTTTCCGTGGCTGCCGGAGTGTTGGCAGGTGAGTCAGGTAAAACTTAAGGTCTTCACAGGCCTTTTGGCAGTCTTCATTCCAAGGATGTACCTTGCTCCCGAGGTCACCACCATTTCTCGCCGCCTTAGTCATGACCTTGCTGAATGGTCGGCAGCGATCCCCAAATCTGGAGATGAATTTGTTGAGGGATGTGATTCTCCCCGTGAGCCTTTGCACATCCTTTGTCATCGTGGGAGTTTGGAATCTTAGAAGGGCCTTGACCTTTTTTGGATTGGCGTCGATACCTCTTTTTGACACCATAAATCCAAGGAACTTTCCCGCGTTTACCCCAAACACACATTTTTCAAGGTTGAGAAGGATTCCGAAGATCCTCAGCTGGCGGAATGTTTTCTCCAAGTCTGTGATATGACTATTAGGCAGCTTGCTCTTAACAATCATATCATCGATGCAGACTTTCATGTTCCTCCCTATTTGGGAATTGAAGACCCTATTCATTAACCTCTGGTAGGTGGCTCCTGCATTTTTAAGCCCGAAGGGTATTCTGATGTAATAGTATTAATAGCCAAGGTGCCGATCACCCTCCGAAGGCACGGGTTTAGACAAAGCACCAACCTCGGAAGAGAAACACCCACCACAGAAGGAAGGATGTTCAACCTCCCGAAATCCAGCCTCGGCGTTTCTCCATCCCAGGAAACGACAATGCCAAGCTCGGGGGGACGAGTAAGCCATCCTCAGAAGTGGGGGTGTCTTCGAGAAAGGTCACCTTCAGCAAATATACTCCTGCGATACCAAAAGCGACCTCGGAAGACAAGTTCTCCGAAGAGGTATCCTCTACCAAAAAGGGGCCTCGGGAGTATGACATAAGCATTTAAGGAGCCTGTGACATATCCCCGATAATCCGCCCCCAGTCACGTCCTGACACGCCTGCAGGGATACTCTAGCACGCCACTTTCGGGTTACCCAGAGCCCTAGCCTGGCAGCCCATGCCGACTAGGGGTCCTCTATTGCCCAAAAGACGTGGAACGCATCCCGCCGAACACGTGTCACGATCTGGGCCGGCCATCTGAGAAGGACTATTGCTATTCACCCCTCTACAAATACTTGGTAATTATTCCAGAAGGGGGGGAGGACATTTTTTGAGATAAGATACTTCTTTACTCTTTATCATCTCATTACCTCCAAAATACTCACTTGGGCGTCGGAGGCTCCTCCCCGGAAAAACACTCCGGGGACCTCCTAACCCTTGCTTCCTGTGACTTTCAGGTGATCTTCTCAGAGTACGTTCGTCCCGGACCTCTCTCCATTTCCATAAGCCCCTGCCGCCTTCACCATGACACACGAAGGAGATGCTGAAGGGCATCATCTGGCGCCGTCTGTGGGAAACCACACCCAGGTCGCCGTCGTTGAAACTCGGCGTTCTAAGGACAAGGGACTCCCGAGGTCCCCGTCCGCGCCAGAAGCTCAACCGGCAACCGAACAAACTGCGGCAGGGACTTCCTCGCCTGAGGACGAGCGTCCACTGACTATTACTATGGCCTTCCTGCGTGAATTTCAGCGCTCTGTTGTGGCCGAAATGACGCAGCAGTTAGACCAAAGATGGCCACAGCCAACCCTAGGACGAAGGCCCTCATCACCAACGCCTCGACGTGAGAAGAGCCCCTGATCCACTCATCGGAGCTCAGGAAGTAGGGATCAACGTAATGAGTCCTGAAGGAAAAACATACCCCTTAAGGCGCGACTTGTGGGAGAAACCGGGCCAAAGCAAGCCAAGGCTCCCCGCCGAAGGAGTTCCACCCCTGAGGCAAGGTTACCATCTCCCCGGCGCCAAAGTCAATCCCCAAAGAGAAGACGTCAGTCTCCATTCCCAGAAGCCTACAGACACCAGGAAGAACAACCCAGTGCTTCACTCCTCATGGAGAAAATTCTAAAGAGGATAGAAAGAGTGGAGAGACAAGTAGCTCGGGAGCCCGTCTGGGCTAGATTGTCAGAAACATTCAGTGGAGACGAGTCACCATTCACCCGAACAGTGGTCGAGGCACCTATGCCAAGCGATTTTTGGGTACCTCGGCTGGAAACCTACGATGGCCGAACCGACCCCCAGGCTTATCTGACCAAGTATAAGCGCAGTATGGTACTGCACGGAGCTGATGATGCTACCTTGTGCAAATGCTTTGAGGTCACCCTCACTGGGCCGGCCACGACATGGTACAACTTGCTGGCTCTTGGAGGCATCATGGAGTTCTAAGAACTGTCTGCTGCCTTCACGCAGCAGTTCATTGGGAGCCGCCCGACGGCGAAAATGCAAGTCCAAATGTTTGATTTAGTGCAGAAAGGTGGTGAAAGCATACACGCCTATGTCGAAAGGTTCAACAGGGAAGCCTTGAGTGTCCCAGATTTCAGGCCGGAGATACGTATCTTGGCCATGACACGAGGACTTCGGAGAGACTCCCAACTATTCTACGAGTTCTCCAAAGATCCCCCCGACACACTCGGTGAATTCTACCGAAGGGCGGAGTAGCACATGACCGCCAAAGAACTGAGAATAGGAGGCCTGAGGTCCGATCATGTCCACACCGAGGGACCAAGTCAGCAAACTCGTTACCCAACTGAAACAAGTGGGCGCCCTCGGAAGTTTAAGGGAAGGAAGCCAATTGCCTTTACTCCCCTGAACACCACAAGGATGAACATCCTGATGGCGATGGAAAGGCAAGGGACTCAGATTCAACATTTGAGGGCCATGACCTCAGACAACAAGAAGAATATGAAAAAATTCTACCAATTCCCTCGAGACCACGGGCATGATACCGAAGATTGCTTCCAACTGAGGAAGTACATAGAGATGCTGATAAAGCAAGGACAACTTCGGCGTTACCTGCGCATTCCCTCCCCGAAGGGAAGGAAGGAAGAAGAAGGAAAGGTAGAGGACGAAGAGTACGACTCCGATAGGCGTCAAAACCGAAGTCCTTAAAGGCGTCCCCCACCCCCGGCAGGAGTAATACAAGTGATCACCACAGGGCTGCCGTCGGCGGAAAGAAAAAGTAAAGCCAGAGAGATTTCGGTAATGGAGTACGGGAATCCATCAAAGAAGCTCACTCGAAAGGATGGATCCACCGTCATTTTTCCCCATGATGATCCTTTGCTGATTATGGCAAGGATAGGAAGCTGGGACGTCAAGAGAGTACTACTTGATGATGGCTCAAACGCAGACGTCCTATTCTCACACCTGCTACCAAGCTTGGGGATATCGAGAAGCGACCTCAAATCCGTCACTTCCCCTACTTTTGGAGTGGGGCCGTCCGAACTTCCCGTCCTTGGATGGGTAGATCTTCCTCTGATGCTGAAGGGAACTTCAGCAAACAACAGAAAGGAGCTGTTCGCCTCCGTAATGACAAGGTTCATCGTCATCGATGTCCCTTCGTCATATAACGCCATTCTTGGAAGGCAGACGCAAGGAAACCTCCACATTCGCCCGGATGTGAAGTACCTAACTGTCACCTTCGCCACCAAGGATGGAGATGCTGAGATCTTCATCGACCAGGGGGAGGTGCGAAAGGTGTTTGTAAAGGCGAGAAAAGCCCCAGCGGTGAATTGTGCGCAGACTACAGAAACGAAGGCGCTGCCCGCACAAGAATCAGAAGAACAAGGAACAGAGGATCCCGAGAAAGTAGAAACGGAAGAGATAGAGCTTGTCCCAGGCCGAAACACCCGAGTAGGGAAAAAATTGGCCAAAGGAGACAAGGAAAAGCTTGTATCTTTCCTACTAACGAATAAAGATCTGTTCGCCTACTCGCCGAAAGACATGCCTGGGGTAGACCCTAGCATAATACAGCATAGCCTCAAAGTAAACCCAGAGGCAAAGCCGCTCCGCCAAAAGAAGCGAAGCCTCTCGGCGCACAAAAACAACTTCGTCAAAACCGAAGTCCAACACCTGTTAGATGCAGGTGTAATCAGGGAAGTCAAATACCCCGAATGGCTAAGCAATGTAGTCATCGCCACGAAAGAAGGGAGCAACAAGCTCCGAATGTGCATAGACTTCCGAAATGTAAATGATGCTTGTCCTAAAGATTCATATCCTCTCCCGCCGATAGATCAACTGGTGGACTCGACCGCTGAATATGGACTCCTGAGCTTCCTAGATGCTTTTAGTGGGTACCATCAAGTCAGGATGAACCCCGAGGACGAGGAAAAAACCGCCTTCATCACCGAAATTGGTACGTATTGTTACGTAAGAATGCCCTTCGGGCTAAAAAATGCAGGAGCTACCTACCAGAGGCTGATGAACAAGGTCTTCAGCAGTCAAATAGGGAGAAACATGGAAGTCTACGTGGATGACATGATAGTCAAAAGCAGATTGCCTGGCAGCCACATTGCTGACTTGGAGGAAACTTTCCACCAACTTAGAGCATTCGGAATTCATCTCAATCCCGAGAAGTGCGTCTTCGGCGTAAGTTCGGGCAAGTTCCTCGGATTTATGGTATCGGAAAGGGGTATCGATGCCAACCCAGAAAAAGTCAAAGCTCTACTTAAATTCCGAACTCCTATCACAACAAAAGATGTGCAAAGGCTTACGGGCAGAATAACCTCCCTTAGCAGGTTCATCTCCAGATATGGGGATCGCTGCCGAGCATTCTTTAAGGTACTCACTAAGGCAGCAAAAAATAGTGGCAACCTCGAAAACAACGATCACCCTTGGAACGAGGATTGCCAAAAGGCCTGGGAAGAACTCAAAGTCTATCTAGCCCAACTACCCACTCTTCGGCAACCTTGGGGGAGAGAACCCCTCATGCTATACCTTGCTGTTGCTGAAAAAGCACTGAGCTCGGTTCTCGTAAAGGAAGAAGGAGCGGTGCAATGGCCAGTCTATTACATGAGCAAATCTCTGCATGGAGCCGAAATCAGGTACCCCTTACTACAAAAAGCTATCTATGCCTTAGTACTAGCAAGTAGGAGACTGCGTCCATATTTTCAGGCTCATCCCATCATTGTCCAAAGTAATCTACCCCTTCGGGATGTCATGAAGAGGGTAGACCATTCAGGAAGGCTTTCCAAATGGTGCATAGAGCTCGGTGAGTATGATATCACTTACGAACCAAGGAAAGCAATAAAAGCCCAAGCCCTGGCAGACTTCATTGCCGAAGTACCTTTCGCCGAGAGTGATCAGTTTGACCTTGGCAAAAGTGAGCCAGAATGGACCCTGTTCGTAGATGGGGCCTCCGGCTCTGAAGCACCAGGGAGCTGGGGTAGTCATTCGCGGCCCCGAAGGCATGGAAGTAATGAAAGCCATCAAATTCGGGTTTAGTGTCACCAACAACGCGGCAGAGTACGAGGCTCTCATAGCAGGGTTGCGCCTTGCTAGAAAGATTGGTGTGAGAAACCTGAAAGCCCACAGTGATTCTCAGCTGGTGGTCCGACAGATGGCAGGGGACTACAGTGCAAAAGATCCAACTTTGGCAAAATACCATGAGCTTGTGTCAAAGCTCATCCGGGAATTCGACGCGGTGCATATTGAAAATGTGCCTCGACGAAGCAACACCGAGGCAGATAGTCTGGCGAAGTCAAAAAACTTCACCGAAATATTGAGTCACCCCAGCATTGCGGTAATGAGCACAACAACCTCGGAGGAAGGATGGGAAAATCCTATAAAGAGGTATCTTACAACCTCGGAGCTTCCCGAAGACCCTCGCGAAGCGGCAAAAGTGCGAAGACGTTCCGGACGATACTTCTTAATAGGGGAAGAACTATACCGACAGGGATTTGCAAGTCCATTGCAAAGATGTATTGGCGAAAAGGACACTCAGGCAATTCTCGAGGAAGTCCACGAGGGAATCTGCGGTGCCCACATCGGGACTGACGCTTTGGCAGGAGTGATACTTCGCCAAGGGTATTTTTGGCCCACATTAAGAAAGGACGCAAGACAGTTCGTCCAAAAATGTGACAGTTGCCAGAGACACGCAAAAGTTCAAAGATTGCCCTCGGAACTAATAAACTCGACTGACTACCCCTGTCCCTTTGCAGTATGGGGCATTGACCTCATCGGCCCACTCCTGACAGCACCTGGAGGAGTGAAATTCTGCGTGGTCGCAGTAGACTACTTCACCAAGTGGGTAGAGGCAGAGGCCCTAGTAACTATCACAGCAAAGGATATACAAAATTTTGTCTAGAAAGGAATTATATGAAGGTTTGGCATACCGAGGGTGATAGTCGCCGATAATGGTTCCCAGTTTATTGACAAAGGGTTCCAGGAATTCATCACCAACCTCAGAATAAAGATGCACTTCGCCCCCGTAGCTCATCCCCAGAGCAACGGACAAGTAGAGGTGTCTAACAGGACCATAAAAGATGGTCTGAAAAAGAGATTAGGGGAGGCAAAGGGAAAATGGCCAGGAGAACTTCCTAGTGTGCTGTGGAGCTATCGGACAACGCCCCGAAGGGCTACGGGTGAAACACCTTTTTTCGCTCGGCTTCGGCACAGAGGCTATTATCCCTGTTGAGGTAGTACGGCCATCAATTAGAATACAGGTGTTCGACGAAGGAGGAAACGACCTCAGGTTGAGAACTAAGCTCGACCTGGTGGATGAGCACAGAGAGATGGCCGAGCTCAGAAGAAAGACCTTTCAACAAAGAGTGGCCATAGCCGCAAATGTGCATGCCAGGCCTAAAGGAATAAGGAAAGGATACCTTGTCCTCCAAAGGCCGAGTTTGAACCCCGAAAACCGTCCCACGGGGTACTTCGGCCAAATTGGAAAGGACCTTACTTGGTCCTGGACAAGGTCCGAAAGGGAGTATACAAGCTCGGCGACACCGAAGGGGGAGAACTGAAAAATACCTGGCATTCGGATGCCCTAAAGAAATTCTATACTTAGAACTTTTTTCAGAAAGATTGTAGTTACTCTTCCTCGCAGTCGTCAATAAAGACACAAGCCGGATGTTGTCGCGAGATTGAAAAATTAGTTCCTTAATGGTTTTCCTTTCGGAACTAACTCCTGGATGGAGTATAAACTCGGCGGAGTTCGAAAAAAGTCTAAAACTACTCTTCCCGAAGAAGTAAGTACGGAAAAATTCACCGAAAGTGCGTGCTTGGAATTACTTCTGAAAAATCCTATTCGGAAGAATGAATGGAGATTGGAGAAAGAATCTTCATTAAAAAATTATAAGGCAAAGATGTACAAGCAAGCAGGAGTACAAGAAAGTAAGGAGAAGCCTATTGCTGAGCAAGGACATCTGATGTCTCATCATTATCATCATCGTCATCATCATTAGGCTCAGTCGGAGGCACCGGCTTAGCTGGAGGAAGATTGAGAAAATGTGGCTTTGACCATACCTCATGGGGCCCATCGGGAAAATCCAGAGCGAACAGGTAGGAAAGGTCGAGCTCAGGGTGCCGAGCAAGGACTTGATGGTGCGCCAAGCAAAAGCCATCTTGGAAAGCCACCTTCGCCATTCGCTCAGACTTGTCCTTTTCGGCACCAAGAGCATCAAGCTCGGTCTGAAGCTTGGCAATCTTCTCCTCCAGCTTCTTCTTCTTCTTGCTTTTAGCCCCCTTCTTCAAAGATTTAACCTTGGCATCAAGGTCAGCGTTCAAAGCAAGCGCCTTCGCCAGGCTCTTGCCGTCTTCAGCGTTCGCCTTCCGAAGAGCCTCGTTCTCTAAAGAGAGAGTGGCACACTTTGAGCCGAGGTCGTCAACCTTGGCAGTGAAATCTAGGAGAAGTTCCTGCTTGCTCGTCGCGAGCTCGGCCCAAAGATTCACAACGTCCTCCTTCACAATCTTGAGCTCATCATATTTGAGGACGTGCCTAGCGCAAAACTCCTTCATTTTGCTCAAAGAATCTTCGGACCGAGAACGGGCCTCTATTTGCTTCGACGCCCGAGTGCAGAAATACCCGCTGTATGCCAAAAGCTGCAAAAAAAAAGGCCTCGAATGAGTATCAAAAGAATGATGGAAACTTCGAAGGAAAATCTCTAAATAAACAAAGAGGAAAGAACTACCTAGGCGGCATGCTCGGTCATCCTCACCACGAGGATTTCTTCATTGGGACATTCGGTGACAGCGACTGAAAGGTGGCGTTTGTCATCACCCCCATCGCCATTTGGGGAGCCATTAACTAGCTATGCTCAGGGAACAAGTTCATCTCCTCTGTGAACGTCCAGAAGGGCTCCCTCGGCACCTTGTCGAGAGGGATCCGCTTGTCCCAAAGAGCCCTTGGCCGAGCGTGAGCATCCACCCAGGGCGCCGCAGATATGTCCCCTGCAAGTTTATGCCAAAGTTCCGTCAGTACGTCATCCCTTAGCCATTCATCCAAAAAATCATAGATACAAAAAATACTAAGGTTTGTAGGAGAATGGCTAAGGAACCAACCTGGTAGAACTTCGGTGACGTCGTCTTCAGACACGCCCTCCCGGACTTCACCGGGAATGTTCTTCCCCTTTCTTCTTCTGCTCTCTTCAAATTCCTGAGCGAATCTTCGCTCAGAAGAAGGCTCGGTGGGCAGAATGGAGCTCAGTATTGCCCTAAGAAGGGCAGGGTTCGAAGGAAGTTCCGCCGGCGTTGAAGGAAGAGCAGGAGATTGATCCTGCACCTCCACAACGACTTCGGGAGGGGGAGTAACAGCCCTAGCCTACTTGGCCCTAGAAGGCCCGCTGCCGATCGTCTTCCTCCTCTTAGTAGGTGCTTTCTTATGTGTCTGCTCCCCCCTCTCGGCCTGGCCGAGGAAGAGTGACTTGTAAAAATCAGCAGATTGATCGCCCATCTCTGCAAAAGGAAAAGGTATCAGCGTAAGTCCAAAAGGAAAAAAGATATTGAAACCAGGAAAGAGACTTACTCTCGGCAAAATACTCATATGTGATCTCCCCCCGAAGGAGCATGACTATCCAGGCCTTCTTCCCCGGAAGAACGGGCACGGGCAGATCGAAGTCACTCTTGTGCGCGTTCACCACTCCCATTTCCCGAAGAACCTCCTCGGTCATAAGGTCCCACTTGATGGGAAAAGGGTAAAACGAATGTGGAGGGACCTCGGGGTCCCAGTCTGCCACGGCCCGGATAAGCCTATCAAATCGATCAAACTCAACAACTAGCTCCGGACTCAGGAGTTTTCGGGGAACAGCGACGTCCATCTTCAAGGTCCCCAAAGCCCATCTGGTGGGCACAAGATGCCAAAACTTGGGGATCGGCAGGAAGAAAAACTTCTTCTGCCACCCCCGCTAGTTGTCCTTGTTGTCAAAGGTGAAGGTAAAGTTTTTGTTCCCGGACCCTTGAGGAAGCAGGAAGTAAAAGTCGCCCTTCGGGATCGGGTAAAGTTTGTAGTACTGCATGAAGAAAAGAAAGTGGGGGTTTATCTTAAAAACCCCACACATGCAGAGAAAAGAATTGAAGTAGGAGTAAGAATTTGGGGGAAGTTGGTTCAGGGTTGTCACACCTCACATAGGCCCTGGCCCATGAGTTCTTGGTTTAACTCCCCAAAACTGTAACTTAAACCCCACTTTATGGTTTCGGCCAACCAACAACAGTTATCTTTCAGTCTTATTTTCTTAAGGTAAAAGGCCTAGGAGGTGGCATAGGAGGCTTTTAAAACAAACCCATTAATTACTTGCAGCAAATGTAAGGCCCAATACCACTAACTTGAAACCACATGTTGATATGCATATGTTCTTCTCGGCCAACAAAGGTACACATGGAGGTTCACATTTACATACACAATCATAAGCCCCAAAGCCATTCATAAAGGTGCCAAACCTTGGCCCAAAGCATTCAACATATATATACATGTCCAAAACCAGCCATAACACATACACATAACATGGCACAAAAGTCCAACAAAACCAACACTAAAGCTAGGTATCCAGGACTACATATATGTACACAAAAAGGTAGTCTACCTAGTATCCAACATGGCTACTTGCCATGAACCCATAAGTTTCCCATGCCAAGCTAGTACAACCCAAGACCACTAATGGTCAAACAGTACCTTAAGGATCCCATACAAAAGAACACAATGCAACACTAACCCAATTGCCATATTCATAGTCATAAAGGTAAACACTATGATCAAAGCCAATGTCCACATATCCATAGCTCTCCTAGACAGGTCCCTCACACTACAAGCCTGCAAACTTAGTCCATAAGTCTCGGCCAACACAATATAAGACTTGTAATGAACCAAAGCCAATAAGCCAAGCATACATTGGCACATACCTTGATAATTAAGCAAGCTAGTACTAAACACAAGCACAAAGCAAGCACACACTATTTAGGCCGAATGTCTTTTCCTGAAAAACAAGTAGGATGGGCAGTGAGTATAAAACTCAGTAGAGTTCACTTGATATATACAACTCAATTAAGAGTCTATTTAGTTAACCTAAGTATACAACTCAAAGCTTAACCTCCCATAAGCTCAATATACCTGCAAAATAAACACAAAGACAAGGAGAAACCAAACATATACATATACATGATAGATAACCGAGGCATATAATCACAATAACATAAACTGGGTTAGCAAGCACATGGAAAACACCCAAGCACACAATAACACACACACACACCACATAATGCTCTCGGCCAATATACCATACATGTGCCCATGTGCACTTTGCACACATAACATCATCAAACACACCACTTCCACTTAGAGCTCCAAAATGCCAAGCAAATAGGCCACATTTACTAGCATTTCTAGCACATGTACATTAGTTAATTAGCTAATCAACAAGTAAACCGAGTGTAATCTCAATAGCCCATCAAGCAACTAAGGTCATTTGGCAAATTTTAACCATCACTTAGTTACTCTAAACACTTGAACCATGGTAATTCACCAAGCATAATCATGTGTTAAGTGAACCCTACCTCAAAATGCTCTCGGCCACAATCCAACTTTCAATGCCCAAGTGTTCTTCACTCAAATAGCCTACCATAACAACAATTAGGCATCAACAACTCTTATTCATGGACTAATTACCATGTATTCAATGAAGAACACCAAGTTACTATAATTCATGCTCTCGGCCAAATGTACATTTCCACACATTGATGTTCCTCACCAATTTAGCCCAACATATAATCATCTAGTCATCATTAAACCTTGTTCATGGAACCATTACCATGTAATCAAGGAAAGAACAAGGAATTACCTCCAATCAAGCATTCGGCCAAGCACCAACTTTCACAATTTGATGTTCTTCACTCAATTTAGCCTACCACAAGGTTAAATAGGCATCAATAAACCTTAATCATGGATTAAATTCCATGAAAACAAAGAAGAACACCAAGCTATCTCATCCATCACTTTCGGCCAACACTAAACTTTCAAACCCACACATTACTTGCTCAATTAGCTTAATACAACATCACTTGAGCACTTAAACTCCTTGTTCATGGAATTCAAACCATGTAATCAAGGAATATCAAGAAATACCTCAAACCCTAGCTTGATTTGGCTCGGCCTTCTTTGAAACTTCAAATCCAAAGCTTGAATTGGAATGATCTAGTGCCGAAACCAAGCTTGCCTCCTTCAATTGTCTCCAAACATGCTTGAATTCAAGATCAATTTGAGAGAGAAAGCTCAAGAACTTAGACTAGCAAGCTCTTGGCCAAGAAAGGATGAACAAGCCCGAAATGGCAAAACAAATGGCCTTGACTAAGTCCGGCCATAGGACACTTGTGCAATAGTTGGCAAATATGCTAACTTTTGTCTTCCATTAATTTGCATGGTTCAATGTAGCCTTCAACTTCACATGACCACAATGCCGCCACTAAAACATGTGTCTAACTTGACATTTAAGTCACTTCATGGCCTATAATGCCATGCACATGTCAAACACATGTACCAAAGTGCCATAATTCCCTTATAAAACCGGCCATAAGACTAGTGTGAACACTAGTTAGTTTAACTAGTTAAATAATGAATAGTTCCTTAGTGGTAGACAAGACATGACTAGTTATCATTGTTGTCCACTAAACTTGGTCTAGTCTTGCACTAGTCATCAAATAAACTTGCATGGCCGAAATCACTATCTTGAAGTTTGTAGTTTCAATTATACCACCAATCTAAGTGTACAATTTGGTCCCCTTTCTTGGATTTCTGTCTGTTTTCCCATAGTCCAGTTTCTATGTGCAGTTAAGTCCTGAAAGTTTCCAGCTTTGCACATACATCACTGTACTAGTTCCCTTAGTCCTTCACTTCAGTCCTTTATGTTTCCTTTATGTTTCTTGGCCTAAGCCAAGCACTTAGGAGGTGACCCTAACAACAGTGATCCCATGGAATTTGAAAAACTCACAGATTACACGGTGAGGAGGGTACCGAAGACCGGATTTCAATTGAGCTCGGTAAATGGTAACCTTATGTGACTCTGACATATAGCCGTAGGTGCCCGGGATGGGCGACCTCGGGATGAGATAAGAAGGAAGGTAATACTTGGCCATCCACTTCTTCACCTTCTCCGGAGTGGTAGTACAAGGATGAGATTCGAGAGGAAGAAAGCTCTCGGGGAGAGGTCGGACAATTAGCAACGGGGTCAGATTCAACGGGGTCAGATCAGACATTTTTTCACAAAAGAAAAGAAGGATGACTCCGGAAGGGTAAGGAAATAGAGAGACATTGGAAAAACAACCTCGAAAGAAAGAAGGAAATAGAAATTACAAAAAGAAGCAGCCACTAAAGGTCTTGTCAAAATTACTGAACGCCACCATAAAAATTGCCAGAAATCACTCCGCCGCAGAAACCACCACCCGAAAGAAGGAAAAAAGCAAGAAAAGGCTCTAGAGCAGATGAAAGCAAAAACAAAGAATAAGGCAAAAAATGAGGTGAAAGGCGCTTATATAGACCGAAGAGGGTAAGTGAAACATCGTCAATATTATCCCTCGGAAGCGCAATAGACTCGTTATTACTCCTCAAAGGTGAAGAGATGCAATTAGTGTGACCGGCGTAACTATCCCGCCATCCACTAGTGGCCACGTGTTATCCAACGCGAAGAACTAGGGCATGCCCCTCTGACATCGCGAAAATCTAGGCCCGCTTATCCATAACTGACATGTTTGACCAAAGGATACGACAGTTCACAAACCTGCAGCAGAAGAAAGCAAAAGCAAAAGCTGCATGTGCCTTGAGGTCGCAGAAAGAACTAGGGAAGGGTACCTTGGCTATGAAGGAAGGTCTTCTGAAAAAGAGCAACTTCTTGAGTAGAGCTCCAACCACAAGTTCGGTAAAGAAGCTTTCCCAAAAGCATAAAGCCAAAGTCTCCGCTTCAACTTCCCAGGAGGGGGCATGTGATAGCCAAGGTGTCGATCACCCTCCGAAGGCACGGGTTCGAACGAAGCACCAACCTCAGAAGAGAAACACCCACCACAGAAGGAAGGATGTTCGACCTCCTAAAATCCAGCCTCGGCATTTCTCCATCCCAGGAAACGACAATGCCAACCTCAGGGGGACGAGTAGGCCATCCACGGAAGTGGGGGTGTCTCCGAGAAAGGTCACCTTTGGGAAATATACTCCTGCGATACCAAAAGTGACCTCGGAAGACAAGTTCTCCGAAGAGGTCTTCTCTACCAAAAAGGGGCCTCGGGAGTACGACATAAGTATTTAAGGAGCCTCTGACATATCCCCAATAATCCACCCCAGTCACGTCCTGACACGCCTACAGGGATACACTAGCACGCCACTCTCGGGTTACCTAGAGCCCTAGCCTAGTAGCCTATGCCGACTAGGGGTCCTCTATTGCCTAAAAGACGTGGAACGCATCCCGCTGAACACGTGTCATGATCTGGGCCGGACATCTGAGAATGGGTATTGCTATTTACCCCTCTACAAATACTTGGTAATTATTCCAGAAAGGGGGGGAGGACATTATTTGAGATAAGATACTTCTTTACTCTTTATCATCTCATTACCTCCAAAATACTCACTTGGGCGTCGGAGGCTCCTCCCCGGAAAAACACTCCGGGGACCTCCTAACCCTTGCTTCCTGTGACGTTCAGGTGATCTTCTCAGAGCACGTTCGTCCCGGACCTTTCTCCATTTCCATAAGCCCCTGCCGCCTTTACCATGACACACAAAAGAGATGCTGAAGGGCATCAAGTATGTACCAACTTCGGTGATGAATGCGATTTTTTTCTCGTCTTTGGGGTCCATCTTGATTTGGTGATACCTACTAAAGGCGTCAAGGAATCTTAGGAGGCCATACCCGGTGGTTGAGTCCACCAACTGGTCTATCAGTGATAGTAGATATGAATCCTTAGGACAAGCATCGTTCACATTTCGAAAGTCGATGCACATTTAGAGTTTGTCATTCCCTTCCTTTGTGGCGATGACCATGTTACTGAGCCATTTAGGGTATTTGACTTCCCTTATTACGCCGGCCTCCATTAACCGTTGGACTTCTGATTTTACAAAGCTGTTCTTATGTGCCAAAAAGCTTTTTTTCTTTTGGCGCACGGGCTTTGCGTCGAGGCGTATCTTAAGATTATGCTGAATTATGCGAGGGTCTACCCCAGGCATGTCCTTCAGCAAGTAGGCAAATAGGTCTTTATTCATTAACAGAAAAGATACAAGTTTTTCCTTATCACCTTCGGCCATTTTTTGCCCTATTCGGGTATTTCGGCCTGGGACAAGTTCTATATCTTCTATTTTTATTTTCTCGGGGTCTTCTGTTTCTTCCCACTTTGCATCTTCTGCGACTACAGACTTTGCTCCCATGGTCCATGTGCAGCTCTTCGCTGGGGCCTTTTTTGCTTTGACAAACACCTTTCTCACTTCCCCTTGGTCAATGAAGATCTCAGCATCTCCGTCCTTTGTGGCGAAGGTGACAGTCAGGTATTTCACATCTGGGCAAATGTGGAGGTTTCCTTGCGTCTGTCTTCCAAGGATGGCATTATACGATGAAGGGACATCTATGACGATGAACCTTGTCATTGTGGAAGCAAATAGCTCATCCTTGTTCTATAGTGAAGTTCCTCTTAACATCAGAGGAAGGTCAATCCATCCAAGAACAGGGAGTTCAAATGGACCCACTTTGAAAGTAGGAGAGGTGACGGGCCTGAGATCAACCCTTGGGTTACCCAAACTCGGCAGCAGATAGGAGAACAAGACGTCACCTTTAGAACCATCGTCAAGGAGTACTCTCTTGACGTCCCAACTCCCTATCCTTGCCATGACCAAAAGGGGGTTATCATGAGGGAATATTATGGTAGACCTATCTCTCCGAATAAGCTTTTTTTATGGGTTACCATATTCCATCACTGAGATCTCCTTGGCTTTTCTTTTTCTTTCTGCCGAGGGTAGTCCTATGGTGATTGTCTGTATTATTCCCGCTGGAGGTGGCGGATGTTTTCTGGGACTTCGGTTCTGGTGTCTGTCGAAGTCATATTCCTCGTCATCTCCTTTCCTTTCCTCTTCCCTCCTCCCCTTTGGGGAGGGCATCCGCAGGTAGCGTCAAAGTTGGCCCTGTTGGGTTTCGGGAGCCAAACAGCGCAGCGGAATTTAACCGAAACCCTCCAGGATCCAAGTGAAACGGGGTAAACCGGGTGTTCGAAAATTTTCATACCTAATTTTAGGTTGAGATCTCTCACTCAACTGTAGAGTCGAATCACAAAACCTGAACAGTTGACATGTTCAAGCTCTCTATGGTATCCACACGAGCCTCTCGGGATCACCACACTTCCACCACGTCCCGGCAGATGCGTTTCTCTTGCGCTCGCAGTGCTAGCTTGTGTCCTCCAAGGAATTACAAGAGAAGAGTGCGACTGTCCTTTTGGGAGGCTAGGGCAAGGAGACCTCCGAATTTCTCACTTAAAAGTTGTATTTATAGTGAGAATCAACTTCCAGGCCTAATGGGTTTCAAAGCCCTAATCCAATTAGGATTTAATTTCGGGCTTAACAATGGCTCAACTCTTGGGCCCATTATTAATACGAAATTAAAATGAAACCATAACCCAAATAATTAGCCCATGCACTCTAATGATCCAAATTGCTCTATGTGTGCAACCCAATAGGCTCTTATCACGTTGGCAATGATCATAAATCACATTTATAATCATAAGCAATGAGCGGTGTCTAGCAACACATCATTGCTACCCAAGTGACAAGATTGTCGATGATTCGACTATACCTTTATGATCATCACCGATATATGCCATTGTCCCTTTGTCCAAGATATCAAGACTAAGCACGAGACATGGAATGTGTCACTCTCGTATAGCCTAATCTTTGGTTTCTTGATTACCGAGTAGACTAACTTAAACTGATGACATTGATATCGCATATCAACTCATCCGAGCGTGGCCATGCATCTTCTAAGTCTCACTCAACCAAGGGGCCCGAAGATATCGCTCCCGTTACATAGGAGGGACAAATCCCATCTTGATCATACAAATCCCTCCGCATGATATGTGACATACCCAATGACCTCCTTCAAGTTCACTCAGTTACGAGCAACAAAGGAAAGGATCAAAGTATGTGACTCACATGTAGGGAACCTTGATGATCTTAGGTCGAAGGACTACACATACCCTGATCACTATGGGAATCACTTATGACACTCATATAACGATCCATGTAGTGTTCTCATGGTGGGTCGGTCCAGTACACAAGTTCTCCAACTTGTACCCATATGTAGACTACATATCTCATATTAGTCTC
This sequence comes from Aquilaria sinensis, assembly GCA_005392925.1. Taxonomy (NCBI): domain Eukaryota; kingdom Viridiplantae; phylum Streptophyta; class Magnoliopsida; order Malvales; family Thymelaeaceae; genus Aquilaria; species Aquilaria sinensis. The sequence goes on from SMDT01000537.1 coordinate 133,104, forward strand.
CACATATGCTAGTCGTTATGTATTATTGCAACCCGCTCCACAATAATACTAGACCAAGGACTTTTAAGAATATCATTATTCTAGGGTTACAATTGATGTTTGTTAAGTTACGCAGGAACAAAACAACAAACATAATTGCTGGATTAATGCCTTAATAAAATATCATGACTCAATGTGCAAAAATACAATCATCTCATGATTGGCTTTTGGGCACAACACTAACAGGCCCTACTTTAGTACGGACTCTATGTACTTCCTTAGCTGGAAGCAATCCTCGGTATCATGCCCATGATCCCGATGGAACTGGTAAAACTTTTTCATGTTCTTTTTGTTGTCTGAGGACATGGCCTTCGATCATTGAATTTGAGTTCCCTGCCTTTCCATGGCCATGAGAATGTTCATCCTTGTGGTGTTTAAGGGAGTAAAAGTCAATGGCTTCTTCCCTCTCAGCTTCCGAGGTCGACCCCCTAAATCGGTTGGGTAGCGAGTTTGTTGGCTTGACCCCTCTGTACGAACGTGGTAGAGCTTTGGGACCCCATCCTTAGCTTTTCAGCAGTCATATGCTGCTCCGCCCTTCGATAAAATTCACCGAGGGTGTCTAGCGGATCCTTTGAGAATTTGTAGAACAACTTTGAGTCTCTCTGAAGTCCCTGTATCATGGTGAGGATACGTATCTCAGGCCTAAAGTCTAGCATGCTTAGGGCTTCTCGATTGAACCTTTCGACATAGTCGCTAATAGTTTCTCCATTCTTCTACGCTATGTCGAACATTTGAACTGGCATCTTCACCGTCGGCCTGCTTCCGATGAACTGCTATGTGAAAGCGGTAGATAGCTCTTGGAATCCCATGATGGTTCCGGGGGCTAACGAGTTGTACTATGCCGTTGCTGGTCCAAAGAGGGTGACCTTGAAGCATTTGCACAACGTGGAGTCATCAGCACCGTGCAACACCATGCTACGCCTGTATTTGGTCAGGTGAACCTGGGGGTCACTTCGGCCATCGTAGGTTTCCAAACGAGGCACCCGAAAGTCACTAGGCATAGGTGCTTTGACTACTGTTCTGGTAAATGGCGATTCATCTCCGTTGAAGGTTTCTGACAACCTAGACCAGACGGGTTTCCGAGCTACTTGTCTTTCCACCCTCTCTAACCTTTTTAAGATTTTTTCCATGAGGAGTGTGGCATTGGGCTCTTTTTCTTGCTGCCTGGAGGCCTGTAGTAATGGAGAGTGACGCCTTTTTTTTGGAGAGTAACTTCGACGCCGAGGGGATTGCGATTTCTCTTTTGGTGAAGAACTCTTTCGGCGGGGAGTCCTGGGCCGTTTGGACCCCGTTTCTTCCGTAGGTCGAACCCTGGGGGGTATGTTTTCCGTCAAGGACTCATCACGTTGGTCCCCACTTCCCGAACTCCGGTGAGTTGACTTCGGGCTTCTCCCCCGATAAGGTACTGGTGAAAAAGGCATTCGATCCGGAGGTGGCTATGGCCATCTTCGGTCCAGCTGCTACATCATTTCAGCCACAACGGAGCACTAAAAATCACGTAGGAAGCTCATGGTAACAGTTAAAGGGCGTTCATCCTCCGACAAGGAAGTCCCTACGGCAGGTTGTTCGGTTGCTGGTTGAACCTCTGGCACGGAAGGGGACTTCAGGAGCCCCTTTTCCTTAGAATGTCGAGTCTCAATGATGGCCATTTAGGAGTGTGTTCCCACAGATCATGCCAGTTGATGCCCATCGGCATCTTCGCTGTATGACATGGTGAGATTGGGAAGGAACTTCCGGAGATAGAGAAACTTCTGAAGGAGAGACTTCCTAGGAGAGATTGCCTGAAATATTCAAAGAATGAAGGTTAGGAAGTCCGCGGAGTATTTTTTTGGGGAGGAACCTCTAACGCCGAAGTTAGTATTTTGAGAGGCGGGAAGGAGTAAGGATGTGAAATGTATGTTTTTTTCCAGAGAGAGCCCCCTTACTGAGGCCACTTCCTTAATATTTATAGGAGGGTGTAATGGAGATAACTGCTTCACAACGCCCGCTCAGATCATGACACGTGTTCAGTCGGATGTAATCTGTCCCTTTAGGTGTGGGGGCCTCTAGTCGGCTATAGGCCGTTCTGGCCAGAGGTCAGGGCCGGGGTAGGTCTGCGTGACAGGACGCGTGCAGCGGCGGCATGTTAGAGCGTTCATGAAGGCAACATGTTGCATACAGGGGCGGCATGTCAGAGGCTCCTTAATTGTTTCTGCTGTACTTCAGATATTCCTTCAGTAGAAGAGAGCTCTTCAGAATAGATGTCACACCTCACTCAGGCCCTAGCCTATGAGTTTCTAAACTATCTCACATGTCCAACTCCAGAATTATGTTTCTAGCTCTCGGCCAAGCAAGCAATGGCAACTTTTAAGTCTTATTTTCTTAAGTTATGAGGCCTGGGAGGTGGCCCAGGTGGCTTTAACAAGATCCATTATCAACTTGCAGCAAAAGGCAAGGCCCGATACCCCTAACTTGCACAACAAGCAAGGTTTACTTTGGTTTCTTGCATAACAAGCAAGGCAACATTTAATGCAACTTTAAGTGCATACATGGTGTGCAATCAAGTGTACTACCTATATGGCAACCAAGAAGCCCACAAAGTTGGTTTAGGATTTTGAAAACCACAAGTTGTATGTGCATGATGCTCTCGGCCTACTTAAGTACATACAATTGTGCACAACAATTTCACATATTCAAGTCCATAACCATTCACATAAAAGTGGCAACTTTGGCCCATAATATCCAGCATACATAAGCAAGCATAATGCCATCCATAAGTACATACATAACTTGGCATACAAAACCAACAAAGTACTACTAGTCTAGGCATCAAGGACTACACATATAAACACAAAAAGGTAGCCTGCCTAGCAACCAAAACATGGCTACACATGCCATGAATCCAAAGGACGTCCAAGCCAAGTTATTACATACCAAGACCCCTAATGGTCAAACATGACCTTAAGTATGCCATACAAGAGCACACACTGCAACACCAACCCAATAGCCTGATTCATGGTCATGAAGGAAAATACTATGATCAAAGCCACAGTCCAGGTATCCATAGCTCTCCTAGACAAGTCTCCAACTACTGCCTGCAAACTTAACTTATAAGTCTCGGCCAACTATAAGTAAATAAGACTTGTAATGAACCCAAATTGACAAGCCAAGCACACATTGGCACATACCTTGGGAATTAAGCAAAATTAGTGCCAACACAAGCACAACAAGCAAACACTACTCAGGCCGAATGTCCTTGCCTGAAATAAAGGAATGGGCAGTGAGTATAACTCAGTAGGATTCACATTTATATACATATACAACTCAAATGAGTCTATTTAGTTAAGCTGAGTGTTCACTCAAAGCTTAACCTCCAATTGGTTAGCTCAACCTGCAAAACAAACACAAAGACAAGAATACCAAGCATATACATATACAAGATAGATAACCATGACAATTAATCCATAAATGGGGTTAGCATGCACAAGGAATCACCAAAGCACACAAGTACACACACACACTCCACAATGTTGCTCTCGGCCTTAATCAACCATACATGTACTCATGTGCATTATTGCACACAACCATTACCAATATACCATTTCCACTTGGAGCTCCCAAAATGCCAAGCAAATAGGCCACATTTACTTGCATTTCTAGTACATGTACACTAGTCAATTAGCTAATCAACAAAACAACCAAGTATAATCATTAAGCCCATCAAGCAACTAAGATCACATGGCAGATTTTAACCATCACTTAGCCACTCTAAACACTTGAACCATGGCACAATACCAAGCAACATCAAGTGTTAGTGAATCCTACCTCAATAGCTCTCGGTCTACAACCAAGCTTCAAGTATCCAAGTGTTCCTCAATCACAATGCCTACCAAATCAATCACATAGGCATCAACACACAAACTCATGGATTAAACTACCATGACTCACATGAAGAACACTAAGATATACACACTTAAGCTCTCGGCCAAAAAGCTCAATTTTATATACATGTGCTACCCATCATTCTAGCACACCACATGATATTCTAATCATCAATGAACATCATCCATGGCATTATTACCTAGTAACCAAGTGAAATGCACCATTTCACTCTAAACCAAGCTTTCGGCCAAAGTGCCCAAATCCACATAGTTACACTATCCAACCTTCTAACTCACTACATAATCATGTAATCACCAATATACATCACTCATGGCATCTTTACCATGTAACCAAGTAAAATACACCGTTATACATCAAGTCCAGTTCTCGGCTAAAATGCCCATATCGCATACATTTGTTCTTCATCATTCCAAATCAACATATGACCATCAAGTCATCAACTAACATTACTCATGGCATCAATGCCATGTAAGCATATGAAGAACATGATTTACCTCAAGAATGAACCTTTCGGCCAAACTCCAACTTGCTCAACTTGATGTTCTTTGCTCAAACTTGCCTAGCACAAGAACAAATAGGCAACAACAACACTTAATCATGGATTAATTTCCATGGAAATGAAGAAGAACATCAAGTTCATTCATCCAACACACTCGGCCAACTATAATATTTCAAACTAATACAATTTCTTGCTCAGTTAGCTTAACTCATCATCAATTGAGCACTTAAACTCTTCATTCATGGAAGGATTACCATGTATTCAAGTAGAATCACAAAATACCCTGGAACCCTAGCTTGAATAGGCTCACCTTCCTTGAATCTCCAAGAACAACACTTGAATCCAAGCAAGCAAAGGCCGAAATATACTCCTCCAAGCTTGAATCCTTCAATGCTCACAAGTTTTCTTGAATTTCAAGGCCAATTTTGTGAAGGAGCTCAAGAACAAGCTCGGTCAAGACAAAAACAAGGAAAGCCCGAAATGAACTCCAAATGGCCTTCACTAGTTTCGGCTGAAAGACAATTCTCTTTAGTGTGGCACTTATGCCAATTTTTTGCCTTCCAAAAGTTTGCATGGTGCAAAGTAGCCTTCCATTTCACAAGTCCACAAAGCCGCCACTAAACTTGTGTCTAAATGGACACATAAGTCCAATCATGGCCCATAATGCCAAGCAAGTAGCAAACACAAGTACCAAAGTAGCATAAACACCCATGCATAACTTGTCGTGCCCTAAACTGCCCCTGGCCCATTTGGGCCTGATTTTTTTAAACATGCAGTGGAAGTTTTCATTATATAGAAGGGGCTTTTAAAACTCACTAAGACTTATGGGAACGAACCCCAGGATACTTATCGGCACTAGCTCGTTAAGTTCTTTAATTAAGGTTAAGTTGATGTGCTCTCAGAAACAAGCTAGTACCTATGTGGATTTCATGTGTTCATTTTCATGGTCTTTACCGAGCTTAGCCAAGAATATGCATGGCAACTAACACACCAAGTTAAGTTTAAAAACTTATTTTCATGCATATGCTTTGCATGCTTATGCGTTTTGGGGTTCACTAGTGCACATAATCACTTAATGCCTTTAAATGCAACTAATGCTTAGGCATGTATTAATTCACATACGTGCACTTAAATTTCTTATTAGCCAAACTTTACACAAGCATCCAATTTCATGCTTTTTCTAAGTTTACTTGCATGTTCTTTACTAAGTGAGCATACATAGCCAAACATTGCATGCTTTCAACATAGACATGGGCTTATGGGCCTTTTAGTACTTAACATGCATATGGCCCAAAATTAACCAAGAATAAAATTAAATTTTCCAAGTTCTTATTTAAGCCCAAAACGTACATTTAAGCCCAATTTCAACATGCTTCAAGTTTCATGAAAACATAACCCATAAATTCATGCATGGGCCTTGGTAAGTCCACCAAGCAATAAAAATACCCAAAAATGTCCAAGTCCATAATACAAGCCCAAAGCCAAGTTTGGCCAAATTTTAGCTAAGTCCATAATTTGGTCACTAAAGTTAGACCAACAAAAACATGCTTAAAAGCAAGCCATAAATCCACAAAGCCATGGAACACAAATTTCCACCTTAATAGACCTTGTTCCCACAATTCTAAGACTTCAAGTCCTGCACAGAAAGTCCACATTTTTTTAGCTTGTTTACAAGCAGCTTATATACTTAGAATACTTAGAATATTTTGAGCAATACCATACACAAATCCAACCTTAGAATACAGAAAGAGTACTCAAGACTCTTAGCTTGATCTTTCAAGCAAACCTTTACCTACAAAAGTAGAGTAGGGCGGGTGAGTTATAAAACTCAATAAGGATTCCGTGGCATCCAATGCCTAACTTATGGCCTCCAAGGCCTAACATATGCCAAGAATGTAATGGCAAAATAATCCTTATTCCTGCAAAGGAAACATAAAGACAAAGAAAACAAAAAGATACATGCATATAGCAATAATATCATAATCGGGGGTTAGCATGCACAACAAATCAAAGAAGCACACAAACACACACCACTTAACACTTTGTTCACAGAAGGGCAGCAAGCATCCCTCAAGTTTTAATTCATTAATTTCATATACTTAATGTTTTCGGAGAGCTCACTTAGCATAGGAATTAAGGTGGCCGCCTTAACTCCTAGCCCATAATGCTTGCTTACTTAACTTAGCTCATGAGCAAAACAGAATTGCCGAAGCAATAACATAACTTAAGCCCTCTTAGCACTCCTAGGATCACATGGTTCTTTGACCATCACCTAGGGGCCCGAATACTCACACAAAAAATCCATGGAACTAGGCCATGCAATAAAGTGAGTATAGGAATCCTTACCCACAACACCGAAAGCTTTAGAAGCTTATTTTCCTTCGTTTTCCTTGCTTGTTGACTCTAGAAATTGTTTTCTAGCATAAGAACCAAGATGGGCCAAATTTTATTAGTAACCATAAGGTACCAAGAACACTTGGTGATTAACTCAAATAACACAAAATACCAAGAACACTTGGTGTACACTTACAGAACCTCACAGAAGAGGTAAGGCCAATTTCTTGTGCTTGATGTTCTTCAAGCTTCTTCTTGATTTCTTGCTTCTAATGAACTTAGGAACTCAATCACACAAAGAGCTCCTTGAGTAGAGCTTAAAACCTCCAAGAAATGGAAATGGCCGAATTTTCCTCCTTGGTTTTCTTTGAATTCTTCACCTGATTCTTGCTCTTTATGGTCTTAGAGCTTGAATTCAACCAAGAATACTTGGTTTTAATTTGAGGAATGATTATTTCTAGCTATGGACGAATATTTAGATGAGGAAAAGAGTTGGAAATGTGTTTGGAATGGTGAGACTTGGTATGGAAGAAAATGGAGAGAGAAGGAGAGAGTTTGAGAGCAAATGGCTTTGAATGAGTGGGTTGATTATGTTTTAATGTGTGGGAAGGTAATGGCCAGCCATATGGGAAGGAAAATGAGTGTATAATGTGCTTGGAAGGTGGGAGACAAGATTAAAAGAGATGAAGACTAATTGGAAGACTTTTGGGTAAGTTTGGTAGAAAAAGTCAAAAGTAGGTGAAGAAAGAATCCAAGGTAATGATTAAGGGTGGGAGGTGGATTAAAATAATAGGATTTGGAGGAAGGTGACATAAAATATTGGGAATTGGAGGGGCATGGCTGGCTAAGGCATCCTAGGCCATTAAAATGGCCTAATTCCCCCTTTAGTCCTCCAACTTTCTAATTTTGGGCAATTGAGCCCAACCACTAAAAATCTCTTTGTTCAATTTAGTCCCTCATCTTTAAAAACCACCATTTTCATTACTATTTCTCTTGGACTAAGCCATGCTTATTTTTAAGATGTTCAACACTCAATTATGCACATGCCATATTTTCTTCTCAATTTAATTGGGCTAAATTCCTGATTAAGGAAAAATTCTTATGCTCCAAATCCATTTAACCCGAGACCTAATCACTTTGGATTATCCGAGCATTACATAACCGGCCATGTAACTAAACTAAAGACTAGTTAGTTTAACTAGTAACTAGTGAATAGTACACTAGTGGTAGACAAGATTTTGACTAGTAATCATTGTTGTCTCCCACAATTTGGCTTAGTACACTAATAGTCCACATAACTTTTGCATGGCTGAAACTTCCAATTCCAAGTTTGTAGATTTAATTGTAGCACTCAATCAAGTGTGCAATTTGATCCCCTTTCTCTGTTTTCTGTCTGTTTTTTCTAGTATAGTTCCTATGTTCAATTAGGCCCTACAGTCTCCAGCTTTACACATAGGCCACTATACTAGACTCTATAGTTCCTCTTACTCTCCCTTTTCTGTTTTCTCTTACTTCTTTGGTTCTCCTTGGCCTAAGCCAAGCATTTAGGAGGTGCCTAACAAGAGGGGGCTTTCTTCCAAGATTGTTTCAGTAATCTAGGAATCCCCTCGTCATGGATGCTCCCTTTTAGGGGCATTCTCTCCTGCCAAATATGGTGAGTCTTTCTCTTCCGAAGCTGGTTCGATCACCTTACCGAGGATGGCGATACACCGTGTTCCCAAGGTCGGTACTGTCGTTCCCAGGGATGATGATGGATCACTGAGGTTGGATGTTCAAGGTGTCAGACCCCCTTTTCCGAGGTTGGTGCTCGCATTCCTAGTGGGTGATGCTCGACTTTTTGAGGGTGGTGGTTTGCCCGAGCGTATGGGTTTAAGGGGCGATAGTGCTTCGGCTATCACAATGAGTGGTGACTGGCAACACATTATTACTACCAAAGTGACAAGTTAGTGATTCGACTAAACCTTTATGATCGTTACCCATATATGTCATTGTCCCTTTGTCCAAGATATCAAGACTAGGCACGAGACATGAAATATATTACTCTCGTATAGCCTATTCTTTGGTTTCCTGATTACCAAGTAAACTAACTTAATTGATGTCATTGATATTGTATATCAACTCATCCGAGCAGGGCCATGCATTTTCTAAGTCTCACTCTATCAAATGGCCCGAAGATATCACTCCCATTGCATAAGAGGGACAAATCCCATCTTGATCATACAAAACCCTCCACATGATATGTGACATATCCAATGACCTCCTTCAAGTTTACTCAGTTACGAGCAACAAAAGGAAGTATCAAAGTACATGACTCACATGTAGGGAACCTTGATGACTTTTGATCAAAGGACTACATATACCATGATCGCTATGAGAATCACTTTTGACACTCATATAATGATCCATGTAGCATTCACATGATGGGTCAGTTTAGCACACAAGTTCTCCAACTTGTACCCATATGTAGACTACATATCTCATATTAGTCTCCACATATGCTAGTTGTTATGTATTATTGTAACCCACTCCACAATAATACTAGAGTAGGGACATGTGAGAATATCATTATTCTAGGGTTATAATTATGTTTATTATGTTACGTAAAAACAAAACAACAAACATAATTCCTAGATTAATGCCTTAATAAAATATCATGACTCACTGCAAAAAAATACAATCATGTCATGATTGGCTTTTGGGCAAAACACTAACAATCTCCCACTTGCACTAAAGCCAATCATTCATGTATCTAATACCGATGGACCTAGAATTGCTATCATGTTTTTACTGCGTTAGGGGCTTTGTCAGTGGATCAGCAATGTTGCTGTTTGTTGAAGTCTTGCATATCCTCACATTACCCCTCTCGATGATCTCCCTAATGAGATGATAGCATTGGAGTATGTGTTTGGATTGCTGGTGAAATCGAGGTTCCTTAGCCTGTGCGATTGCTCCATTATTGGCATAATAGAGCTCTATTAGGTCGACAATGCTTAGAACCACTAGAAGTTCAGTGATAAACTTCTTGATCTAAACTGCCTCCTTCGCAGCATCAGAGGTAGCAATGTACTCAAATTTTGTTGTAGAGTCGGTTACTGTCTCTTACTTTGAACAATTCCAGCTCATAGCACCACCACCAATACAAAACACATAACTAGATTGTGACGTAAAATCATCCTTATTGGATTGGAAGCTAGCATCAGTGTAACCCCTTACAACGAGCCCATCTTCACCTCCAAAGACCAAGAATGCATTCTTGGCTCTTCATAAGCACTTAAGGATGTTCTTAACATCTGTCTAGTGACTATCACCAGGGTTCGATTGGTACCTGCTCGTGATGCTCAAGGCATACGAGACATCGGGATGAGTACATATTATTACATACATGATAGATCCAATTGCTGAGGCATATGGAATCATACTCATGCACTATCTCTCCTTGGGTGTACTTGAACACTGAGATCTAGAAAGAGTTATACCATGTGGCATAGGCAAGAATCATTTCTTGGAATCTTGCATGCTAAACCTCTTTAGCACCTTGTCAATGTATGTACTTTGGCTTAGGACAAGACGGTTTCTAGATCTATCTTTATAGATCCTGATGCCTAACACATAGGCGGCTTCACCCAAGTCCCTCATAGAGAAACATTTCATTAACCAAGACTTTATAGACTGCAGCTTAGGAACGTCATTCCCGATGAGTAGTATGTCATCTACATACAACACCAAGAAGACAATAGCACTCCCACTAACCTTCTTGTAGACAAAAGGTTCATCTTCATTTTTGATAAAACCAAAGTCTTTGATTACTTCATCAAAATGAAGATTCCAACTTCAAGAAGCTTGCTTCAGTCCGTAAGTGGACCTTTGCAACTTACACACTTATTGGCATTCTCAAGCGAGACAAAACCCTCAGGCTGTGTCATGTACACATCCTCAAGTAGCTTTTCATTTAGGAATGTAGTTTTGGGATCCATTTTCCATATCTCATAATCATAGTGTGCAGCTATTACCACCACACAAAAATGGGAGAATTACAAGTGTGGCATAATGGTAAAAAAACCATTATATTGTGTAATTCTCTTCATAATGATTGAAGTGTTATGGGTAAAAGTTATAATGAAAACCTCCTTAAAAGTGTTACAAGTTGGTAACTTGGCCCCCAAGAAAATCCTTAAGGGTTGCTTGTTTTTCAAGCAACCTATGGACTTTTTTGTAAGGTTTTGGAAATTCAGGTACATAATTGCAAACTCTCATGAAAGAGCTTTGGAGAGTTATGAGAAGGATATGAATGATATGAAAGAGCTATTGGAGGTCCAAATCACTTATGGAAGATAACTAAGGACCAAGAAAACACAAAAAGGCATAAAGCACCTAAGTTTTCTAATGTAGGCCTTAGGATGTGTATGTCTTTGACTTAAGTCAAAGGAAGCAATCTGGAGTTTTCCCACCTAGGGAGGAGCGGCCATGGCTTGCAAATGGGTCAAAAATGTTGAGCACATGTGTACCAATGAGTTTAGATAGAGAAACCATAATTAGTGAGAAGGAAAATGACATAAAGCAAGGTTAAGCTTGCTTAAGTGTGTTTTGTGCCCTTAAGCTCATTTAAGGCCATTTAAGTGGCCAATTCACTTATTTCTCTCCTGTTTTTAGCGTATTCAAGCCCAAGAACATAGCCACACCTCCTCTATAGCCACTATACCTTCAAACTTGCAATAGATTGAAATTGAAGGTAAAAGGAAGCAATTGGAAGCAAACTAGAGTTATTGCTTGGATACTTCAAGGATAAAGCTTGATTTTTGGCCTACCCACTTTGGTAAGGGTGCTCTTGCCCTCATGGGTTGTTTTATATATTTTCAATCAACCATGGAGCTAGGGCTAAGCTTGTAAGAGAGCCATGAGCTTGATGAACCAAGCTTAGTGAGGAGAGTGCACTTGTTGAAGGTTTTGTGACCTAGTGTTAAGTGCACAAAGATGTCATGAAATGAGGGTTTCTAGAGCCCAAAGTTAGTACTAACCAGTGTTAAAATCCTCCTAAGACTAAGCATTATCTTGATGGAGGGCTGCCGAAGTGATTTTGTTGTGTTTATTATGTGTTTTATGGACTAACCTATGGTTATTGTTTCTGCTGCATTTCATGTGTTTGTTGGTTGTGAATGGCTGCTGGATTTGGTTGCTATATCTTGTATATATGCATTTTGATTTTTATGTTTTAGTGTCTTTGGATGCAGGTTTTAATGATGCTCACATTGCCTATTGAATCCAAGTGTTACCTTTACTAAGTTTCTGAATGAAACTTACTCCCCTCAATTCTGTCATTTTAGGTCCAACAGAAAGGTCACATTCAAACTGTCATTTATGGTTTGAGTTTTGATCTAAAATTTTAGGAACGTGAACTTCCATATGGCTAGTCATGATCTGGAAATTGTGGTGATTTTAGGAGGAAATTTGGTATTTTTAGTGATGAGGCTTATTATGTTATGCAGTAGTTGTCCAGCATCCTGTTGTGGAGTCCATTGTGTCTCAGGCACTCCTATAACCTAGGGTGCATGTTTAGCTGAGTCGAGACCATTTTGTAGTGTATGTATGCATGTAAATGTATTGTATGTAAAATGTGACAAGTATGTGAACATTTGAGTAATGTTTCAGGTATGTAAGTGATGTGGCGCAAAGTTGCCTAAGTGTGAATGATGGGTTGCTTACTTGTAAATTCTATTTTAGCGATATATGGTTGTTAAATGTAGAGGAATGTATTTCATATGTGTAATGGACATATATGGGATAAATTTGGAGGGCTTTCCCCTTGTGAATGAAGTCTTTGCACACTTATGAAATTTTGTGTGGGCAAAATGGTCATAAAGTGACCAGAATTTTGACTCTACACTTATAGTTCTATATCTCCCATTGTAGAAGCAATTTTTCTATGAAATTTTTGTCAAACCTAGAGGTTGAATTAGGATTTGAAATTTTGAATTTGAAACCATCTAGCCAAAGATATGACATTGTAAAGTTAGCTAAGTTATTGTTCATTTGGTCAGAATTTTGTAACCAGCTTCAAAAATCCAAAACTTGGTCCATTGATGGGCTATTGATGTAAGAAAAAATTCATTGGTTTCCTCTAAGTATCTACTTGATAATGAAGCAAAGAAAAAACAAGGAACATGGCTAAAATGATACAATTTGTTAGTGGAAGTTACAGGTGTAGTGGCTGGTCACTAGAACTTAACAAGATTGCCTAATGTGTGGTAGCCAAGATTAAGATTTGTGCTAGTGTTTTCCTTCTTTATTGTCATGGTGTACATGAAATGTGAATATGTGTGCGATGGTTGGACCAATATGCATGTGCTTACACAATGCCCAAGAGGGCCTGTTTTGCACCTCATAGTAGGAGGCACTCTTGAGGAAGGTAAAGTGTTTTAAATTAAGTGTAGAACCTTAATTCAACTTTACATAGCAAGACTATAGGAGTTTAGTAAAGTTCACTAAGTTCCAAGAAAGATAAGGCATTAAACGAGGTTCAGGGGCAAAATCATAATTTTGTGCCTTGAATAGCTGGGATAAGTCCCAACTATTTTCAAATGAATTTTTATAACTTAACTTTCAACCTTAACCCAAACTTGAAGGAACAAACAAGAATTAATCAAGAATCAATAAGTTACCAAAGATGGGGGACTTAAGTGAATTAAGCTTAGTACTTTGATGGCTTTGAGGTTAAATGAGGTTTTAAGAAGGGGAAAGTGAGGGATGGCTGGCATATTTTCGTGTTCATCCTATCCACTCTCATTTCTCCATCAAATTCACCTTAGAATCCAAGTTTCTTGGTGCCAAGAAGAGCTATCAAGGGTATATAAGCTAGGAGAAGCTCATTTCAAGCATTAAGCCATGGGTTTGGAGCTTGGAAGTGTGTTTTCTCCCATCCCTATTTTTAGTACGTGGTAAGCATTGTGTTCTTGATTGAATTCATGTTTATTAGTTAGTTTGGAGCTTGGGTTTTGGTTAGAAATCAAGGTTTTGATGTTTAGTGCTTATGTTTTTTATTAGAACTTAGGTGACACTTTGTTGAACTTAGTTGAGTGGAAAGAAGGTTGATTCTTGCTTGTTACTTGGAGTTGAGGTAAGGGAGTTATGTTTACAAGTTCAATTAATGCTATTGGCTTGAGTTTGCTTGAAGAATTTGAGTGATTCTAGCAATAGCATTAGTTAGAGGATTTGGTTGAATTGTCATAGACTATGAGGTTTGAGAGGATTTGGATAATGTTATAGAGCATCATAGATTGGCTTGTGATAGTTGGTTATGTTCTATGCAACATGGTCTATGTGTGTATGAAATTTGGAGGCTTTCCAAGTATGTTTACTATGTTTGCTAAGTGTACAAAGTTCATAGCAGCAAAATGCATGAGAATTCTGCAAAAATGCAGATTGACGACGCGTCACCAATTTCAGGTCAGTGCTCACGACGCGACGCTGTGGCGACACACCAATCCAGGAGAAAGTTGGCAAAACGTTATTGACTGTGGCGACGCGTCGCCACAGGCAAGTTAGCAGAATTTTTCACATTTCGCTAGGATGATTGAGGTGAGACCTAAGGGGGTTCTTAGGGTACCTTAGGGTCTAAGGATTTTGGGGGTACTCCGAGACTTCCAAAAGTCCCTCAAGAGGTAAGAGTTTCCTTGAATTTTATGAGGCTTCATGGTCGCTTGTGCAATAAGTAAGGAAACTAGGTTACAAATGAGCATAACTAAGTACCACTAGCTCAGGTGAAAGGTTTATAACCCTTGGCGACCTAGCCGTGCCATGAGCCATGAGGTTGCAAGGTGAAACCTTAGTGCACCTAGTCTACAAGGTCTTTATGACCTAGTTTACAATAGTCCCACCATAATTCCCCTGTACAACATAAATGGGAGAGGTTCAACTGGTGATTTATCAATAGTTAGGCTGGCGAGCTTTGCTTGCTAGAGGACAAGGCAACGCCTTGTAGTTTAAGGATAACGATGAGGAGAGGTCTCAAGGGACCTAGTTTTATATGCGTATATTTCAGACCCTCAGGCTATATGAGCTTGCTGCAGGTTATATATGTTACCATATGTGGTGTCCTTAGTAATTTTCTTGCAGGGACACTAAAGACCCCTTGCTGAGAATGTTATGTACTCACTCCCTAGTTATGTGTGCAGATTGAAAAGTTGTTGGACCGAGTAACCATTGAGGTTTATTACGGTAGTAGGTTGCTATGCAGGTATTGTACTCGTGAGAATCTTGATGATTCTAGTATACTTAGTTGGCTTGTTGGTCAAGTAACAGTACTAACTAGAGTCTTCCTTTGGCTGCAAAGCCTAGTAGCACTTGGGCAAGGGCTTTTGAGACTCGCCCCTAGGATTTCCATCCAAGGTGGGAGTTAGTTCAAGATGATTTTAGTAGAGGCTTGTACTTATATAGTACTCTTAGTTGCCTCCATAGTCTATTTTATGAAAAGTCCTAGACTCTAGGGTTGCACTTGGGTGAGGGCATTAGTCCACTTTATGTATGAATGCTCCCACGAGTTGTTATGTGTAGTAAATTCACAAAAAGGTTGATTTTGTATGCTTTGGCTATTTCTATTTAGTTTCTATAGAAATTACTTGGCCAAGTTAATGCTTTATGTTTTTAGTGATCGAAGTCAAAGCATGTTCTAGGTTAATCAACTAGTATCATGGGATTTAATCCGCGCACATATACAACTAGCCAATTGCAACCATCGTGAGACCAGTTCTCACAGGCTTCCTAGGCAGGGCCAAGGACGGCCGTGTCAGGGCCACTTGGGTATGCATGCTAAGGGTGGTGTTCTGATGGCCTACAGAACATTACCAATCTTGGGAGTTTAAATGCAAAATTTTAGCACCATAACTGGACTATCCCTGAAGTAGGTAACATAGCTTGGTATTAGAGCATGCTTTGTACAAGTGCATTAAATATAGTTGCATTGTATGCATCTAGATACATGAACTTAGTTTGGTTAGCTATGAGTGTCAAGTACCATTGAAATACCTATGATCTTTGTATGTGCGCTGTGGTGAATCATTAATGCAAGAAGTAAACATGGTTGCCGCAAGAAGAGAGGAACCACCCTGAAGGTGTCTTACTAGTTCTAGGCAACAAAAAAATGGATAGAATAGAGGGAATGATGGGCAAGAAGGGGTAACAAACCCTGAAGTGCCTTAGGTTTGGTTAGAGCAGAGGAACTTAGCTCTTATCAATGCAAACTTAGTAAGGTTGATTCATGCACAACAGAAAGGAGTCCAAGTAGCTCCAGCAAAACTAGTTCAGGATGTACATCAGCAACCTGAAGAGGATACTAGAAACATATCTGAATATGTTCCTTCTGGAAGCATAGAAGATACAAATGATAAAATTGTTGAGGAAGGAGATGATGATAGGAGAAATCCAAGAGGAAGAAGATTAAGGTTTGAGATTGGTTAGGTGTCTAGGACCAATACTTTAGTCTATGACCATTCATCCATTAGGAATGAGATTGAGGAAGGCCATGAAAGAAGATCTAGGAGAAGGTAGTGAGATCATAAAGAGTTTTACCACACAGAGAGCTCTCACAAATCCAGGAAACATAGATTAGAGGATCTAGAAGGCCTTGATGAAGTCAGACTATTGGACAGGTTTCAAGGCCTAAAACCTCCATAGTTTGATGGAAGAGTTGGGCTAGAGAGAGCTGAGGAGTGGTTAATCTTCATTCAAAAATTGTTTGAGAGGATGCCACCCAGCTCTACCAAGAGAGTGTCACTGGCTGCCTAAAATCTAGTAGGCAGTGCAGAGATATGGTGGAGGAGCACTAGAGATAGATAGGCTGTCCCGAAGGGTAGAAGGCCAAGAGAAGACATAGAAATGACGTGGCTAGAGTTTATCTAGTTGTTTTAGTAGCAGTACATTAGTGACGCTATCAAGTATATGAAGCAAGCTAAATTTGATTCTCTAAGGCAGGACAACCTTAGTGTCCTAAAGTATGAGCACAAATTCAATTAGTTGGTGAGCTATGCTCCTCAGTACCATGGACTTGAGGAGTTGAAGGACAAAAGATTTGTCAGAGGCCTAAAGTCAGACATTAGAAAGGTTGTCAAACCTTTTGGAGCATTTACATACTATGAAGCAGTATAGAAAGTTCTATTAGTAGAGCAATAGAAGTATGAGACTAAGTATTTTCCCAGTGGACTATGGGAAAGTAGTCAGACAGGAGGCAAGCAGAAGATGCCACCACATGGCAAGGGAATTGCCAAGAATTCTCATTTTGCTGGTGAGGGCAAGGTTAAAAGAAAGTTCTCTGGCCTAAGGTGCCCTAAAGGCAAGAAGTTTTATGGAAAGAAACCTTGCTATTTTGACACCTAAGCGTGTCTAAGATGTGGATCAATGCATCATTGGATCAATGACTGCCCACAATCTCAAAGAACCAGATGACCAAGGTCTAGTAAGGCCTATTTGGGCAGGACCTAGAAGGGGAGCAACTAGGGAGGGACAGCCTCAGGCCAGTTCCTCCAGTGTGTCGGCCTCTAGTGCAGAGAGCTGGCAGAGTCTTCCAAGTGGAGAAGGCCAGAGACATCAGAGCAGGGAGGAGCACTAAGAGGTAACATTTACCTTAATGGTATGCCTGTTAGTGTTCTATTTGATACTGGTGCATCTGTGTCTATAGTGGCTAGGAAATTTGTTGATGCCATGAAATTGCCTACTGAAATCATGCCTAGGATATCCTTAGTGAAAACAGCAGGTAGTCAATGTCTTTTCACTAATGACCTAGCTAAGGATTGTGAGCTAGTAGTAGGAAAGACTAAGGTTATGACTAATCTGCTAGTGTTGGACATTCCTAAGTATGATTTAGTGCTAGGTATGAATTGGCTTGCTATGCATAACATAAGAATTGATTGTGCTAAGAGGGAAATCACATTGCCTGATGGTGAAGTGCATGCATTAGTGAATTCTAAGGAATTAGTGTATGAAATGCATGGCATGGAGCTAGAGGTATTAGATGAGATACCTATGATTTTTTAGCATGATTACTGTTATGCATTGAATGAATTGCACTGTGATAAGGAAGTGGACAGAATACCTATAGTGAGAGACTTTCCACAAGTCTTTCCTAAAGACCTGCCAGGTATTCCTCCACAAAGGGAGATTGAATTTGAAATCAAGCTGCAACCAGAAGCTAGTCCAATATCCATACCTCCTTACAGAATGCTAATCACAGAGATGAATGAGCTCAAGAAACAACTTGATGAACTTCTTGAAAAAGGGTTCATAAGGCCAAGTGTTTCACCATGGGGAGCTCCTGTTCTCTTTGTGAAAAAGAAGGATGGATCTTTGAGACTATGCATTGACTACAGGAAGCTTAATGTAGTGACTATCAAGAACAAGTATCCACTCCCTAGGATTGAGGATCTGTTTGATCAACTCAAGGGAGCTAAGATCTTCTCCAAGATAGATTTGAGATCTGGATACTTCCAATTGAGAGTAAAGGAAGAGGACATTCCTAAGACTGCATTTAGGACCAGATATGGGCATTATGAGTACACAGTCATGCCATTTGGTTTGACTAATGCCCCAGCTGCTTTCATGGACCTGATGAACAGGGTGTTCAGACCACATCTGGACAAATTTGTGGTTGTGTTCATTGATGACATCCTAGTGTATTCCAAGGATGAAAATGAACATGAACATCATCTGAAGATTGTCTTAAAGACTCTGTTGCAACATCAGCTTTATGCCAAGTTATCCAAGTGTGAATTCTGGATAAGGGAAGTGTCTTTCCTAGGACACATCATAGATGCACAAGGCCTTAAGGCAGACCCTGAAAAGGTCAAGGCAGTGCAAGAGTGGGAAAGACCAAAGACTGTGAAGGAAATCAGAAGTTTCCTAGGATTAGCTAGATACTACAGGAGATTTGTATCAGGCTTTTCCATGATTGCCTCAGTTCTTACTCATCTGACCAAGAAGGGTCAAAGATTTGAGTGGACTGAGAAGTGTGAAAATAGTTTCCAGGAGCTCAAGCAAAGGTTGATTAAAGCTCCAGTGTTGATTCTTCCTGATCCAAGTAAACCCTACATCATATATACAGATGCATCTAGATCTGGGTTAGGTTGTGTGCTTATGCAAGACAGAAATGTCATTGCTTATGGGTCAAGGTAGTTAAGATCCCATGAGCAAAATTATCCTACCCATGACCTAGAACTGGCAGCAATGATTTTTGCCCTAAAGCAATGGACACATTACTTGATGGGTAGTTCCTTCGTGATTTACACTAACCATAAGAGCCTAAAGTACTTGTTCACTCAGAAAGAGTTGAACATGAGGCAAAGGAGATGGTTAGAGTACATCAAGGACTATGACTGCAGTATACAGTACACAGAGGGCAAAGGCAATCTAGTAGCAGATGCCTTGAGCAGGAAGTACACAGGACTTTTGAAAGGAGGATCCTTAGCTGATCATGATGAGCAGAATAGTCTACTATGCCTATGGCATAAATGGCATAAGTGGGAGGAAGCCCAAATTTACACATTGACAATTCAGTCTGGATGGATTGAAGAAGCCAGAAAGGCACAGGAGACAGATCCTGATCTGAAAAGGATTTCAGGAGAGGAAAAAGGTTCTTTGTATCAATCCTTTGCCTACAAGCAAGGATTAATGTATTTCAGGGATCAAATCTATGTGCCTAAAGGAGCAAAGCTCAGGGATGAAATACTAGAAGAAGCTCACACAAGCAAGTTGAACATTGATCCAGGAAGTGAGAAAATGTATAAAGACTGGAAGACTCACTTCTGGTGGCCAAATATGAAAAGAAACATCGCTACTTTTGTCTCCAAATGTGCCACATGCTAAAGGGTAAAGGTAGAGCACTAGAAGCCAGCTGGTACCCTACAGACTCTGACACAGCCGTGCTTGGCCTCTGCCTAAGAGACCTGTGAGAGCTGGCGAATTAAAACTCCGTGGTACTAGTTGATTAACTTGGAATATGCAGGATGCATTCTGTTCATGCTTTGACTTGGATTAACAAAACCATAAAACATTGACTTGGTCAAGAGATTTCCAAAGAAAATAAGTTCAAATAGCGAAAGCATAAAAAATCAACATTTATGTGAGTTTACTACACATCACAACTATGTGGGAGCATTCATACATAAAGTAGACTAATGCCCTCACCCAAAAGCAACCATAGAGTCTAGGACTCCTTAAAACATAGACAACAGAGGTAGCTAAAACTACTATATATACAAGCCTCAGCTAAGATCTTCTTAAACTAATTCCCACCTTGGATGCAAGTCTCGGTCTCGGTGACGACTCACGAAAGTCCTTGTCCAAGTGCTACTAGGCTCTATAGCAAAAGGAAGACTCTAGTTAATACTTTTACTTAACCTACAAGTAATCCTAGGAAGCTAGAATCATAAAGATTCTCAAGGGAAACACCTACAACAAAAACTAACTACTGCAATAACCCTTCACGGTTACCCGGTCTAACAACTTCAGAATCTGCACAACATAACTAGGGAGTGAGAACTTAAACATTCTTAGTAAGGGTCTTCATTGTACCTGTAAGAAAAGTTACTAAGGACTCCACATATGATAACATATGTAACCTGCTGTGAACTCTTACAGCTTGAGGGTCTGATATATATGCACATATAACTAGGTCCCTTGAGACCTCTCCTCACCTAATCCTTGAACCACAAGGCATAGCCATGTCCTTTAGCAAGCTTAGCTTGCCAGCCTAACTAGTGATAAATCACCAGTTGAACCTCTCCTATTTATGTTCAAAAGGGGAATTATGGCGGGACTATTGTAGACTAGGCCATAAAGACCTTGTTGATTAGGTTCACTAAGGTTTCACCTTGTAACCTCATGGGAAATGACACAGCTAGGTCACCAAGGGTTCTAAACCTTTCACCCAAGCTAGTGGTACCTAGTTGTGATCCTTTGTAAACTAGTTTTCTTGCTTATGGTACAAGTCACCATAAAAATTTATAAAACTCAAGAAAACTCCTAGGTCTTGAAGGACTTTTGGAAGTCTCGGAGTACCCCCAGAATGCTTAGACCCCAAGGTACCCTAAGAACCCCCTTAGGTCTCCCCTTGACCTTCCTAGCAAAACTTGGAAAATTCAGCCAACATGTTTATGGTGACGCATCGCCACAGTTTGTCAACATAAGTTTCTGCCAACTGTTTTATGGTACTGGCAAATGCATCGTGGGGAAATGGTATGGATTGGCGACCTGTCACCAATCTATGAAACCCAAAAAAATTTTACTAGATTTTGCTGCTATGAACTTTGGACACTTACCAAACATATCAAACATGCTTGGATAGCCTCCAAACTTCACATACATGTAAAACATGTTGCATAGATCACAACCAACTATCACAAGCTAATCTATGATGCATTATAACATCATTCTAATCATCACAAACCTTCTAGTACACCATGATTCAACCTTGTTCACTAACTAATTCTATTCATGGAACTACTCAAATTGATAAAATCTAATCAGAAATAGCATTAATTAAACTCAAAAACATCATACTCCCCACGAATACAATGCCAAGTAATCACAGCAATGAATAATGTATATTCATAGTACACCAACCAAGTTCCTAAAAGTCCAACCTAAGTCTTGAAGCTTAACTATGGATGCAAACCATCAGGTTAGGTCAATTCTAGACCAAAACCTTTGCTCCCAATGAACTAATCAAACATGATCATCAATTCTAAGAAGCACATTTATTACCTGTTACTCAAAACTTAGGAGAAGGAAGGATGCCTCCAAGTTCTAAAACCATGATTTTCTTCACAAATAACAATGAGCTTCCCATGGTGATATACTTAGGCCTTATAAAGCCTTTTCACCTCTAACTGCTTGATTTAACTCATCATCTCAGGAGCTGACATTCTATAATGATGGTATTGAGATAGGGTCAACCCCAGGTTTTAAAGATGGATTACTCACTTAGTATCCCTCATGGGGGGTAAACTCGGGCAATTCTACTATAAACACTGAAGGAACCTAAATGATTAGCTATAGGAATATTTCAAGTTCCTTCTTTATAGTAACCCCATTCAACCTTGAATAATTTATGTTTTTTCAACTAAGTTTATGGTATCCATAAGTTTAAGATGTAAACTCATTTTAGCACTCGGGATAGCCTGACTCCTCGAGGTGCAAAGTTACCATTTTGCCCCTGAGCATAAGTAATGCCTTAAACAGTCATTAACTTAGTGAAATTTGCTAAACTTATGCTATTCTTGTTATGCCAATGAATTTCCAACACTAGATCATAAAGACCTCAAGCTTCCTTGGACATGCTTCCCACTAGGAGGGCTAAAACATTCTGGAATTTGGTCCCCTAAAATTTTACTGCAACTCTGGAAAACACTTGATGCGGGTCCGATTGGGCGGAGCCAGCATCTCCACTGTGTGCAGTGGTGAGGGCAGCAAGGGGTCCTGGAGGTGCAGGCTAGTCCAGAAGGAAGACCGGTGTCCTGGGTGGATCACCTTAAGTGATGGCCGGCAGCTTCTTGGTCCCGTGACAAGGTGATGACGGGAAGGACCTCCGGTATGGGAGAGAGCCCGGAGGGGAGATTCTTCAGGGAGACCTAGCTGAAACACTCAGAAAACAGGGGTTAGGAGGCCCCCGGGGTGGTTTTCCGGGGGGGAACCTCCGACACCCAAGTCAGTGCTTTTAGAGAGAAGGGGACATAGTAATAAGCACCAAAACCTCTTGCCTGGCGTGTCTTTCTGAGGGCTGAAGGGAGAGTATTCAGGCGGAGGGAGGAGAGCATCCTCTGTTTTCCGGCCTCTCTGTCCTCTTTTTCTCTCTTTTTTAGAGGAGCCCCCTGTCTGTGACCATTTCCCTGGTATATAAGGGAGGGGGTGATCCCTTCAGATTGTGGCACGTGTATGGACGGATGGTGTTCGTATTTTTGGGCGCGGGGGCCCCTAGTCGCCTGCTGGCTCCTCGGGCCACGAGCCGTGGTAGGTGTAGCCCGACGTGACAGGACGTTAGACTGCGACGGCGTGTCAGAGCGTGTCTGGAGGCGATGTGTCGGAGACGTATGCGAGTGGAGTGTCAGAGACTCCTTGATGGCTCTTGCCGTACAACCGAGGTCCCTTTGGTTGATGTCTCACTTCGGGGTGAGGGGCCTTTTCCCGGAGTCAGACTGAAATTTTCGGCGTCACCGTCTTCGGGGGGCTTTCTCCCGCAGAGGGTGGTTGGTCTTTCTCCCCCGAAGCTGGTTCGGTCGCTGTCCCGAAGGATTGGTGATTGGTTGATCTCTCACTTTGGGGTGAGGGGCTCCCGTCTCCCGCAGGGGGTGGTTGGTCTTTCTCCCCCAAAGCTCCCGAAGTTGGAATTGGTGAGCTACCGAGGTCGTGTGCCTCAGGTGTATGACTTCCTTCACTCCGGAGTCCTTTCCGAGGTCGTATGCCTCAGGTGTCTGGCCCCCTCCTTCCCGTGGTCGGTAGGTGGTCAGGGCGATAGCACTTCGGCTATCACATGCCCCCTTGGAAAGGCCGAAGTGGAGACTTCGGCAAGTAGTCCTTTTGGTGTCCGTCTATCGCCCAATTGGCAGTTTTGACAGGACGACCTCGTGGACTCCCGGAGGCCCACGTGGTAGTATGTCCATTTCGGTCGAACAGGGCGGCACGGAGCCTTGAACCCCGGACCTTATGGATTTACACTCGGAGTATGACGTCGGTTGGGGAGGCACTTCGCCACCTAGGTGATAAGCCTTGTTCGGACAGATGTCATCTATCCATCCTTCGGTGTTCTCGAGATACCCAACTTTTTTATTTTTCCCGCCATAGGCTAGTGGACCGTCGTGTCTTGAAACTAGTCGTGCCAGTCTCGAGCAGCGTGCCCGGGTTTTCTGGATGTCAGAAAATGCGTCCTAGTTTCTCGTGACGGGTGACATGTGGCAGGCATCTGCTGGGATGGGCACGCCTTTTCACGCGCGAGGGGTAATTATGGCGACGTTTCACCTTCGCGCAGCAGTTATGACACCCTTTTGGCTGCCCTTCCTCGATCTATAAAAGCCTCCTCCTGTCATACTCTTCATTTGTGTTTTTCTTTGCTCTCACTTTGCTCTCGTCTGCTTCTGTGCCTTTTCCTCCTTTTTTGCGGCGGCTTTAGCGGCGGAGCGATTTCCGGCAACCTTTCACGACGGCGTCCTCAAACCCCGACTTCGGCAAGACTTTTGGTGGGTTCTGACTTCTAGAGTTCCTTCGATTTCTGCTTTTCTTTTAGGTTCCCGAAGTCATTTTTCCTCTTTCCGAAGTCATTTCCAGTCAACCATGCCTATCCCCGAGAGCTGGCAACCTCTTATGTCTCACCCTTGTTGCTCTACTTCTGAAAAATTAGAGAAGTGGAAGACCAAATTTTTCCTTCCTTCATATGCCATCACAAGGTTACCCTGCCTTGGTCAATTTAGTTTTATGAACTGGGGTGACGAGGTTACCGTTTTCCGAGCCCAACTGAAGGCCGGACTTTGGTTTGCCCCTGTCAAGATGATTTGCGACTTTTGCCGATTTCATGGCATAGCCGTGAATCAGCTTCCTCCCAACTCATACTGCTATTTTAACGCCTTTCTCTGCATGTGTGGGATCTTCGAGGTAGAACCCCATTTCATCCTATTCATGTAGTATTACAAGCTCTATCCGGTTCTGAAGGGTGGCTTTTATTTCATGCTACCTCGGGGATCTGGGAGCAAGAAATTTATGTTCACCTTCGCTACCAAGGATAGCTGGCGAGGGTGGCAAAGGAAGTTCTTCTTCCTGAAGGTGGCGGAGGCCTGGTCGCACGTCCCGACTAAGTGGGCTCGGGGAAAGCTGGAGGCGGATGTCATGGATCCCAGGAAGCTGCTAACTCTCGAGTTGGCGGCGAGGTTTGGGGACTTTGACAGACGAATCCGTGCTGTCGCTGACTGGGATGCCGAGGTCCCTCCACGCTCTCTCTACCCTTTTCCGATCAGGTGGAAACTCATGACCAAGGATGTCCTTCGGGAGTTGGGGGTGGTTACGGAGCACAAGACGGATCTCGGCATGCCAGCTCCTGCTAACGCAGGGAAGGACTCTTGGCTGGTGAAGCTCCTTCGGAGCGAGCTCACTTACGAAGCCTTTTTTGAAATTAAGTTTCTTCCAAAGTTTTTCAGCATAAGTGCTTGTGGACTCACACTGATGTTTTCCCTCTTTTTCAGAGATGGGCGACGAGTCTGCCGCCTACTACAAGTCTCTCTTCCTTGGTCAGGCCAAGAAGGGAGAACAAACAAAGAAGAGGCGGAAGACTTCTGGGAGTGGACCGTCTTCGGTCAAGAAGGCAAAGAAGGACACCTTTCTTCCCCCCTCGAAGGACGTTTCGGAGGTCGGCGATGTCATTGCTACTTCTACTAAGGCTGGCGATGTCATTGCAACTTACACCAAGGTTGCAACTTTCGCCGAGCCTGAAACTGCCGCCGAGGTCCTTACCAGGGTGAATGCCCTTCCTACTTCCCTGAGTCCCACCACGTCGGCAGATCTTGTGGGCTCTTTGGCAGAGAGCCCTTCTGCCGAAGAGTTGGAGAAACGCCAAAAGGGGAAAGGAAAATATGTTCCTACCGACGTGGAGGAGGCTCGGGACTCTGATGACGACTGTGCCGAAGTCGCGCCAGGTTTGCCTCTTATCCCCCTTTTTACTTGAGATCTTGTGGTCTTTCATAATCAAGGGACTTTTTACCTGATGAGACGTATGCTTGTTTCTTTTTTGCAGAGGACTTGGCGGCCCTGGCTTGGAAGATTGAGCACGCCTGAAGGCGGGCACTTCGGGATTCCCACGTCCCAAAAGACAAAGTTCCAAGGGAACCGTTCTGGTCTTTCACGGAGGACATGAATCTGTTCTCCGATGATTGCTGGGAGATGGCTCCCCAAATGGCAAGGGGTGTGCTTACTCAGGCATCCTTCAAGGCAGTCGTCGAGGAGTGTGCCTCCGAGGATGCCCTTGCGGCAAAAGTTTCTGAGCATGCTGCTCAAGTAATTCTTCAAGCTCTTCACTTTTCCTCCCCACTTTTTTGTCTAAGTGTTTTGGATTTTCTTGCGCAAATTTCACTAAGTACCTTTCTTTCTTGCAGCTTTTGGGGTATAGTGGATACCTCCAAGCTTGGGCAGCAAAGCAGTCTTCGGTTCGAGCCTGGGCCGAAGATAAATTGGAGAAGGCCAAAGTCTTTTGTGCCAACTCGGTGCTGACAAACACCAAGTTGAGCCAAATATGCAGGGAGAAGATTGCCAATCTTCGGGAGGAATTCTTGAAGGGCCAAGAGGAGCTCTTGAAGGATTTTTCCAAGAAGATGTCCGACCTTGGCGATAAATTAGTCAACCTGACTTCGGCCAATGAGACCTTTCAAAAGGAAAAAGAAGGGGAGTCTACCCTCCTGGCAAAGGCAAAGGTTGACAATGCTGAAGTCCAAGCCAAGGTCGACTCGCTGAAGAAGAAGAAGAAAACTGAGGAGCTGAAGAAGGAGATTTCCAACCTTCGAAAGGAGGTTTCAGATCTTCAGAATGAGGCGGACGAGTTAGACGTTGAAAGAGACAAAGCCATCCAGGTGACCAAGGTTGCTTTCAGGACGGCTTTTGCCTAGCTCGTCATCAGTTTCTGAAGAAGTATCCGTACCTTGATCCTTCCTTCCTGGCTGCCATGGATATTCCCGAGGGGCCTCGGTGGATGTGGTCAAAAGTCGAGTTCCTTAACCTGCCGTTTCCTCCTCTTACACCAAAGGCGACAGCTAAAGGCTCAGGAGCCGAAGCTTCCCATGACGCCAGGGTCTCTTAGATATTCTAGGACCTTTGCCTTCTTCTTTTTCTTTGTACTTTTCTTCTTATAATCTTCTCCTTGTACCAAGACCTTCTTCAATGAATTTTCCTTCATAATTTTGGCCAAGTCTTTTTGAGCAATTTTTGTTTCCCAGTTGTCCCGACCACTTTTGGTCAAGGGACTTTGGTACTTCTTTGCTTGTTTCGTCAGCCATCCTTCGGGCAACATTTGTAGCTAGCGAAGTTCCGTTAGGGAAATTTTAGCCTGCCCTTGCTGGCCGTGTTCGGTAGTCTTGACCTCTTTTGGGCATATAACCCAACTAACTTCGGAAGGAACAGGAGACTTTCGGGAGTCCATGCTTCAGCTTTGTTCGGCGAACATTCTCATATAGGGGAAAACTTTCTGCACTTAGACAAATTTCTGGCCTGCACCATTTCTTGTCTAAAAATTCTAAGTACAGAATTTATTTAAGGCGCCCGAGTGCCTTGTACTTTTTTAGTTTTTCTCCCTTCGGTGTTGCCAAGCTTGTATGATCCCATTCGGACCTCATTTAGGACCAAATAAGGCCCTTTCCTGTTTGGCTGAAGTACCCCACAGGACGGTTTTTAGGGTTCTAATTCGGTCTTTCGGAGGTGAGGTCTCCTTTTCCTTATTCTTTTTGGCCTATCATGCAAGTTTGCACTTATGGCCACTTTTTGCCGAAAAAGGCCTTCTTTCGAGCTCGGCGTTTCTCAGTTTTTGTCAACTAGGTCGAGGTTAGTTCTCAACCCGAGGTCATTTCCTCCTTCGTCAAACATTTGTATGATGGCCGAACTACTTCAAATGGATAGTGGCTTCTGTACTGG